>JAEMWC010000629.1:285000-332500 GCA_016490735.1 Pachyseris speciosa
GTGGTCCCTATACAGGTTTCACTTTAGCAGTAATTGACTTCTGCTCACAATGTATTTTGCATAGGCTTCAAAACTCATTGACAACTCTTTGACTTATTTTGCTGTACAATGTCTATCATGTAGCCATTTCTCTGTTTTTTGGCTACTCATTAAGTGGTGAGGCAGAAATTTTGGTTTGTTCATTTAACTCAGTTATTTTCTGGTAAAACTACTCTTTATCAACACAGTATTCTTCTATGGCTTCTGTCATTTTGAAAATAGCTTAGAAGCCTTGCAGATAAGATGGTAGAGAGAGTTTGGGAACTATGAATAAATTAAACTTTTGGTAGAGAGGAGTCTGGGATGTAAAACGTCAGGATATCGACAAATATGGGTTAATTTGCATCAGTCACCACTGTGGTGTAATGGATAGGGTGCAAGACTTTGATCCAGAGGTTGGCGGTTAAAACTCTGGTAAGTGTAATAAAAAAAATCTCTGTTGCAAAATGTGTAGTTGGATATAAGTGTGTTAGATGGGAGGGAGTAGGGGGAGTGATACAGTGAATGGGGGGGTTAGAAGTAGGAAGAAGGGGGAGTAGTACTTAGAAGAAAGAAATAAGTGATCTGAAAAAAATGTTCTTAAATTCTTTTTGTAATCCCCCATAAATTTCCACGCCCCATTTTTTCAACCACACCCCAAAAATAAAAGCCCTTTTTAGACAGTTGATAAGAACAAACCAGTTTAAAAATAAACTGGTTTGAAAAAATAAACTAGTTTGAAAAAACTAAACTGGATTGAAAGAAATCTAAACCAAAATATGAACCACAACATCTATACTCCCTGTATCAACAACCTGAGTTATACCCAGCTTAGAGTTATGATGCTCAAGAGATTGAACAAGGTTTCGAAGGCTTTCAGTATTGTTACTGGGTCCTCACCTTGTTTCATTTAAAAGGCAGACTACTCCAGTTTTCTTTCCTTTATCAGCAACGGTTGGGTCAGACACAACCGCTTCCATAACAGGTTGTGCATGGATGCCATCGAGGCGTGATTGGTGCCAATTTTGCAAGGCAGAAGTGCACACTGTCACTGGGTTTTCGTCTTCTTCGTGCTTCAGGTCACGGACATCTTTACAGTCGTAAAGAGAGTACTTGCACACTTTTAGCCAGAATATGGTCACAAAATCCCGATTTTCCTGCGGCACAGGTCAGTCCGCAGAATGCATATTTAACTTCCCCAGAAGAAATACAAAGCGCTAGTTTTAAGTTGTGCAGATCTTTGTGTGCTTTGAGGCTATGAAAACACTTCGCGTGGTAATAAAAATACCTCTGATCTTGGGCAGTTTGAATGTCATGCAAATACTCGTCCACCAGAAACGCTTTGGCTTTACAAAGTCCAGTCGGCAATGAGTGCTGTTCACTGTTTTGCTTTTTTCCAGAACTCGCAATGTGGCTATCTATTTGAGCACGTGTGAAGAAAGGTACCTTGTCGAGTTTTGTGCCTCACCCATTTGCTGGGAATGACATGTTTGTTGTCTCGTCTTCGGCATCCCTGTCAGCTTGCATTGGAAGATGATTGATTTTGGCACTCAAATACTCATTTACGCTGTAAAAGAACGAAGGGAATGAGGCACTTGACCTTAGGTCCTAAGCAATGACAAATATTGCGACGCAAAACAAATATCACTTACTGCATACAAAGTTGTGCTTTGGTGATCAAACCTTTGCAAGAATCACCACAACACTTTGACCAAAATTAAAGCTCACTATTTTTCAACCGATTCGGATCCCTTCCGTTCAAAGGACTGCCTGGAATGTCTTCTTCTGATAAATATGATGGATCGTAAGCAAAGGATGCCATAGTTGTTGTGTTTGACCTGGCCCTCGATGCCTCGTTTCCACCCTGCTCTTCCCAGATCATTCTGAGCAACCGCCATTTTGGAATAAGGCATATAGCATGACACAATTTACCATTTCTTTACTCCCATTCTGAAATCATAGTTTTTTTGGCAATATTAATATTTGTTTATTCACATCAGGAAACCGAGGTTATCATTTCATAGGTTAGAAAAAGGATGCGATTTCGAACAAAAAATAGTGTGATTTAAGAATAAATTCCACTGCCGAGAGCCAATCAGATTGCATACATTCCCAGTGATTTCAAAATGGGTGTAATAATGTCTTACACAGGGTCAGGGTTTGGAAGCCTCGCCAGCACTTCCCTCCCCCCCCCCCAAATTGCCCTTAATTCCACCCATCCCCCATTTCTTTTTTAACTCTTACAACTGTTAACTGGACTTGTGATAGTTTAGCGGAGACATCAAAAAAGGGGTTGAACTTCACAAATCACAGTCCCTGAGTGACACGAACATGAATTTAGTTTAAATGTTAACATACTGTTACTGTTCAAGTCACATTTGCTAAGCTAGGCATAACCCTTATAATTTCTACACTGTATGATGTTCATACGTTATTGAGAGTCACTGAAAGGAGTTCTCAATAAGCATTGCGCAAAAAAAACAGCCACCTAAAGAGAAGGAAAACACCTTTCTGTTCAACGTCGCGGAGTAGTTGTAAGTGAATAATCTGCGATTTCAAAACTGCAGTTTTTCTAAAGCCCTTGTGGACGCCCACTAAAATGCAGGTATCACCCAAAAACAATTTCATGCTGTAAGTAAAGACTACCCCCCTTTGATATCAACTTTAGCACACCTCTGCTTTCAGAGGCAAATAAGATACTACTAGAGTAAACCTGGACAGGGCATAAACGTACCACGTATATGGCTTCCATTTCCTTCCCGACATGTCCTGAATGCTTTCAGGCATCAACTTTTCAGAGTAAGCTTGGGCTGAAGCTCATCTCTGTGCAGGGAACAGATGTTTAACGGCCTCTTGTATGTATAGTAGCTGCCCTCAACTAACTCATCTGGTACTGTGTAGCATTTTCTCTCCATTCCTCTGTAGCTAGCTTAACTGCATCTGGGACATTCTTCTGACTGGTGCCCATAGGAGAGAGGTAGAAAGAGATCTGTTGTGCCGTTAAGGAATCGTCAAGGGCAAATAATCATTTGCCATCCTGGCCACGAGCTCGTTTCATCTGCCTCACTACATCATCACTGCTGATTTTACTTGAGATCCGCGAACTGCACTTGATCTTCTCGTGGCTTTTACCTAGTCTGTGGGTATACACTCCCAGTGATTTCAAAAAGGGTGTAATAATGTCTTACACAGGATCAGGGTTTGAAAGCCTCGCCAGCTGATCTTCTCGTGGCTTTTACCTAGTCTGTGGGTATACACTCCCAGTGATTTCAAAAAGGGTGTAATAATGTCTTACACAGGATCAGGGTTTGAAAGCCTCGCCAGCACATCCCCACCCAAATATCCCTTAATCCCCCCCCCCCCCATTGTATTAACTATGACAACTGTTAACTGGACTTGTGATAGTTTAGTGGAGACATCAAAAAAGGGGTTAAACTTCACAAATTACAGTCCCTGAAATGAAACGATTATGAAATTAGTTGAAATGTCCACATACTGTTACTCTCCCAGTCGCATTTGCTAAGCTAAGCGTAACCCTTATAATTTCTACACTGCATGATGTTCATAGGTTATGAGATGAGATTATAGCGGAGCTCCGGCGGCCCAAAGGGCCGCCAAGCAGAGCACCATACCTATAGAAACCAGTCAACTGCTTTTCTCATGGTAAAAATGGCTAGCGGTATTGCTCGTGGGCACGCACGACGACGACGCTTCCCAGGACGAATGGTAACATTCTAAGGATTCAAGAAGTATGGTCCGCGGTGCCTCAGGAGTGTTCAGAAACAAGAGTATAACGTTTGCACACAGGCCATCACTAACTTCGGGGAAGTTGCGGAAATCCGTGTCGCACACTGCTCGCAAAGATTGCGTGCATTTATCAAGAAAAACCCTGGTGAAATTTTGGATTGGCCGACAGATGCACCCTGCACTATACAGGAATATCAGCAAAGAATTTCAGAACCACTGAGCAGACTTATCACCGAAAATGTACAAGACACACTTATAAGAGCAGGACACATCACACACAAGGAAATTCCGTGAACATTTACAAACACTTGTGACAACACTGGATGCTATAGTTTATTATCAACTCATGCTCTGCGAACTTTACAAGTTTTCACTGTAATACATCGCTCTCTTTATGCACAGAAAAGAATGCATTAATATGAAGTTAGTGGTTCATAGTTATCTCACACTTTTCCATTATTTATAATTAGCATTTGAAACGCGACCGCCTTTACCAGGACAATGTATAGACTTCAATGTTACGTTCTTTTGTTCAAATAATAGGGCCTACAGTGAGATAAGACACTGAGAAACACTTGGTCCAGTAAATAAATAACTTTAAAAAACAAACCCTGTTCTTTTCACTGTGTTACATCGCGACTGATGAGCCGCCGACCCAGTAAAATATACACCTTACTCGTTGTTACAACACTGACCGCGACTGACGAGCCGCCAAGCTGCAGAGCCACTAGAAATATACACCTTACTCGTTCTTTGATCACTGATTTCGACTGGCAAGCCGCCGAGCCAGTAAAATATATACCTTCCTCGTTCTTTCATCCGTGATCGCGACTGGCGAGCTGCCGAGCCACTAAAATATATACCTTTCTCCTTCTTCCTTTCTTTCCTTTCTCCTTTCTTCCTTCTTCTTTCTCCTTCTTCTCCACTGATCGCGACTGGCAAGCCGCCGAGCCACTAAATTTATACCTTTCTCGTTCTTTCATCACTGATCGCGACTGGCAAGCCCCCGAGCCGTCAAGCCACTAAAATATATACCTTCCTCGTTCTTTCATCACTGATCGCCACTGGCGAGCCGCCAAGCCGCTAAAATATGTACCTTCCATGTTCTTTCATCACTAATCGCGACTGCCGAGCTGCCAAGCCGCTAAAATATTTACCTTCCCAATCTTCCACCACTGATCACGACTGGCAAGCCACTGAGCTGTCGAGTCACTAAAATTATACCTTCCTCGTTCTTTCATCACTGATCGCGACTGGCGAGCCACCAAGCAGCCTTAAAGATACGCCTTCAAAAGTGGCCCTGTATTCTGTAGTTGCTCCTTGTAGAAGGTATTTTAAGAGTTATTTAACGTCCCCAAGTTATTTAACCTTCCCAAATGAAAAATGCCTTATTTATTGCTCCAGGGTCTAACAGACTTTCTTATACTTGTGCTGTGTAATGTCCATATTCGCTCGCACCCACTGAATGAGCATCAAGAGCAAACTCTGATTTTATCCTTTGGGAAGGTAGAGGTCTGGTAACGAGTATGTTGCTATGGTGACATCTTAACGACTATCACAATGTGTAGTTCTGGCAGCAAATCAACCCTGCAAAATCTCAACCCTTTAGACTTAGTATTTGCACAGATATTCCATATTTTGTGATTTTACTTCACTTTGGACCCACCTTGTGACGTCACAAGTCCTCTAATTTGCATAAATCAAAATCTTGAATAACTCGACAACCAAGAGTGCTATCACAATAAAATAAACGCTGTTCTTCATCATTTTGAAAGCTCTTTCGAACAAGCTAATGAAAAATTTTGTCATAAACACTTTAAAATCTTCATTTTCAGATTCTCTTAAAATATTTCTTAGTCCATTCTTATCAGAAAATCCAATTCTAAGCATTTTAAGATCTTGGCAAGATCTTGAAGTAGATCTTAACAGAAACTTAATATGATCTTAATGCAGATCTTAACATCGTCATGTTAAGATTCTTGTAAGATATTAATAAGATCTTAATATATTTCTTAGTCAATTCTTATAAGAAAATCCAATTCTAAGTATTTTAAGATCTTAGATCTTAAAATAGATCTTAACAAAGATTATCTAAGATTTTCATTTTAAAATTCTTGTAAGATATCAAATAGATCTAATTAGCACAATTAATCCAATTCCATTACCATTTGAAGATCTTCATAAGACAAAGAATCTTGAGAGAATCTTTCAGCAGTTTTTAATATCTTCATTTTAAGATTCTAATGTACAGATGTTGACACGATAGTTATATAATCTTTTTCAATGTAACTCTCAAAAGAAATGCATGACTTGCATAGGAATCGTGTGCCACTGGCAATAAGTCTCAGAATACTATATATACATATAATATTACCAATAATTAAGTAGCTATGTGATTGCTTTGAATTCATATTGGTTCGATTATCAATGCTCCATAAACCAATAGGCAAGTAGTAAATAGCTCAAGTTATTCTTTGTTATATTGTTTGCTAGTAATAAATACTAAATACTCTACATGTACCTCCTCATCAGCGATGCAAAACACTCTTCTAATCATGCTCATATGGTGCATCCAAAGAGTGAAAAAAACCTTTGTCATCCTTGCTTTGAACAAAAAGACATCTGTTAACAATGTCATCACACCTCACAATCAATTGATGGACTGTTTCTCAAACGTCAATAAAATACTGTTCCACCAACGTTTTCCTAACAATTTCCTCCAGGACTGCATCCTGCGGTGGGCTGAGGTCTTGACAAATGTCTGCACAAGTCAAGTCACATTTTTCAAGCAATGCATAGGCTACATCATCATGACGAATGTAACACACAACTTTGCCATAAGCAAGCCTTCTGTTTGAAACAAACTGGATCATGTATCTGCAAGAATTTCCCGTCCTTGGATACATTGTGCTGTGAAAGGTTGCATCTCCTTTTATCATCCTGTAGGAAACCAGGTGCTGTGTATTTCGTCCACAACCAAAGGTTGTTTCAAGGACAGCTTGAAACTGAGACAGTTTTTTTTAAATGAAAAGGCTTATGCAGCAGGATCCCTCCATCGACTTGTCTTGTTTCGGGTTTTGCTCTTAGCAGCTTTTTGGCAAAACTGGCAGCAATGAGTGTGTCCTTACAGTTCTCTGACACATGCCTCTTGAAGCTCTGGCTAACTCCCAGTTTCACAACCATCTGTTTAGGGATTCCTCTTGTTCCAGTATACAGATTCTTCAAGTGAGCAATGAAGGCCTCAAACACAAATGCAGAAGTAAATGATAGGAATCCATGGTCAAGAACTTGTGAGGGGAAGTGTAACAGTGCATGACTGTTATAAGTGCACTCTTCGACACCACAGAGACTCGGAAGGAGTCTTACGAAGGTATCCAGCAAAACTTGAGCTCGATTCACACAAGCAGTGGAGCAGAAGGGCAGTTGAAAGGAGAGCAAAATGTTAAAAATAATCCACTTGAAACTCTCCAAAAATAACAGCCTCTCGAATACAAGGTAGGCCAGCAAAAAGAACAAACAACCGGAATTCTGATCCTTTCCAGTGTTTGAGTTTGTTCTTGTTTAAACGCCCTCAATTGGTAAATTGGCAGGAATATCAACAAGTCAGCCAAACACATTTTCTCCTTTAATTCCAAAAACTGGGGTACCTGTTGACTGGGCAATTTTTGCAAAACCTTCTGCAATCTCTTGCTGTTCTGATTTTCACAACATCATTTGTGGTGTATTCGTACAGCCTTGCACGTAGTTGGTTGTCATACCTCCCAGGGTGAGTACAAGTACTGCAGCTAAATTGACAATTGAATTGCTTTATATTAAAAAAACAACAAGGATTTGGCAGGAAGGTCAGGCACCACAGATTGAATCCTGCATACAGCAGATATTGGTCTCCCTGCGTCATCTTCAAATTCAGTGCCAAATCAGACATTAGATTTGCCAAATCAGACGTTTCATCGGTAAAATTCTTCAAATACAGTCTCACATTTCTTTTGGATTACCCATACCACAGTCCAGTACGAAGGATGTTCTCAAATTTATATCTTTCTTTTGGTGGAAGTTCTACAAGAAAGTACAAAAGTGGCCACTTTATAAATGGGGCACCATCACTGCTAACTACCACTGAAAATGGCCTCCTTCCTCTGGCTCGAGGGTCCTCTAGGAAAAACTTTTTCTATACTTTTCCATCCCGAATGTCCCTTACATGGTCACCATCAGCTGGTGATTGTGCAATATCAATTCTGTTGTCCTCAATCAGTCGCCAAATGTTCTGAAAAAAAAAAATGTCCGTGAGCTTGAGTCAGCATCAACACCAGTACATTTTTTATTTTGTTATTTTACTTTTTCCAGTGAATTTTAGAGGGGGTCAGTAGGGGGTCAGTAAGAGGATCAGTAAACCAGGGATCAGTATTTTCTGAAAGCTCATTGAAAACAGGTTTAAAGGAAGGGGATTGGAACACATTAATAATGTACTACTTGAAATATTATTTCTTAGCGCCGTTACGCTCTGCTGATTCCATACAAATCCTTCTAAATTTTACTTGGTTCATGACATTTTAAACCAAGTAAAATTTAGAAGAATTTATATGGAGTCAACAGAGCGTAACGGTGCTAATATCTCTTAGCCAATCTGTCTTCACTTGCTGATTTTTGGCAAGTAAGCATTTTCATCTTGCTCTTTCCAAAAATCTCAACAAATCCCATAATTGTGACGTCACACTTTAGATAATAAAGTGAAAGGGGTAGGGGAGTATGGGGCGCCGTTTGTAAAAAAAATTATTTTGCTTAATTTTGTCATTTTTTTCGTTATTTACTAAATAATGTTTTGCGATATGATACCATTCGTTAGTGATTTGATATAATAAATCCTGATTTCAAATCATGCGTTTATGATTTGATATAATATATCATTATTTGAAATTATGCGGTTGTGATTTGATATAATAAATTATTATTTCAAATCATGTGTTGGTGATTTGATATAATAAATCCTGATTTCAAATCATGCGGTTTTTATTTCAAATCACAGCTCAGTCATCGACTATTTGATGCCCGGCGGATGATGGTTAATTCAATCGCTTATTTGAAACCACCAAAAGCTTTATTTCAAATAATAAATCTTTATTTGATATTAGTAAAACCATGATTTAATCTAATAAGAAATAAGTCACCACAGCACGTCCATGTGACCTGGCAATGGGTTTACTAGCGCGGGAGTAATCGGAAAGATGGAGACACAACTGGACCAGCTATTGAGGTCAATCGCTTCTACAGTGTCTAGAGCCGTTGAGAGGGTAGTTGACCAAGCTTAATCATCTTTTCCTAGCCTTCCTGACAATTCAGGTTTTGCTTCTGCGACACAAGAGGTATGCACCATTGAACAGTGTACCATTGCATATGCATCCCTGGGTGATGACCCGTGTGTTGATGTGTGATTAAAAGAACTCATTGTTGATGTCTTCAGAGCGCCTCTTCTATTTCTTGCATGTTGCACTGCATCATTAGTTAAGGGGGTTATATGTTAATCGGGAAGCTAGACTACATGTATGAGAGGAAGAGGAGAGAACCTACTTTTGGACCTTTTGCTTTTCTGGCGCATTGCGTCACACACGCGGCTCCAGCTTTTACCTTGTTAGTTTTATATGTGTTGGCTTCCTTTTTTAATATCCTCTTAGTAGCCATACTAAAATAATATACAGCGAATGATTGTTTTTATTCACAAACTAAGGCAAGAACAAAGTGAGTGGGAGAATGAGAGATCGAGACAAACAAAGAGCTCATAACACCGACATTGGTTCTACTGTGTTTGGCAAACAAAAATCATTGTGCAGGTGAAGCATTGAGACTCTGGCCTCTTAACTATAATAGGTCTGACGACAAATTGGAGTAATTTGTACCATTTTAGGAACACAAATATATGTATTTCATCATCATAAATAATAATAACCACACATAAATGGTAATATTGTCTCCCTTGTACAGTAACTATTTCTGGTAACACCACTGTGCACTGTATTTATCATGTAGACATCTGGTTCGGTCAGCGGTCAGCGAACAAGATGGACGTGTTTTTTTGACGGCCATCAAAGTTCTTGAGTTTTTTATGAATTTTTGTACAGTGTCTTTACGTTTATTGTTGTTCTTGTCTGACCATGGAAGTGCATGTTACTCGCGAAGTGCTGGAGGAAATTTTAAGACTAAAACTAGAGCCAATTGAGAGTTCTTTGAACTTTAAAGACGACGAGCATCGCAAGTTGTTGGAGAGAGTGGTTAACCTCGAGAGGAGTGTGAAAGCTCTTGAGCTGGAGAATAATGCACTTAAGGCTCAACTTAGTACCACCATCAAGAAAGTTAAGACGAACGAAGCTCTCCTGGATGAACAAGAGCAATATATGCGACGAGATTGTGTTGAAATCAAGGGAATTCCGATTAGCCGTGACGAAAATACGAATGAGGTCGTGAAACAAGTGGCCGGCCTTCTTGATGTTGAGGTATGCGAAGATGACATCTCAATCAGCCATAGGCTTCCTCCAATTCATTATCCAAGCCCTGGGTCACACCAGGCATCCAAACATCAATTAGGCTGAAGGAAAAGTTTTATAAGCGTTTCCTAGAATCTAGGAATATATATTTCTTAACTAAATATAAGTTTTATCGGAACAAGATTACCGAATTGCTTAAAGCCAGCAAAAAGAATTACTACCATAACTACTTCATTGCTAATAGTAAAAATATTAAAAAAACCTGGGCAGGCATTAAAGAATTAATTACTCTCAAACCTAATGGATTCTGCTCTCCCTCTAAAATTGTTGTTGGTAACAATGTCATTACTGATTCTAAGGCTATTGTCTCAGCTTTTAATGATCATTTTTCTCAAATTGGCAGTAAATTAGCAGAAGACATTCCTCAAGTTGATATTGATCCCCTAGACTTCCTTGGTCCTTCGCTGGCAAACAGTTTTATGCTATTTCCTGCTTCTGCAGCAGAGATAGAAGAGATAATTTCTAGCCTGAACTCGTCCAAGGCTTCTGGTCCTTTTAGCATTCCTGTATGCCTGCTAAAGCTATTAAAAACCTGCATATCATTCCCCTTGGAATTTATTTTTAATATTTCGTTTAGTAGTGGGTGTGTGTCTGACCAATTTAAGTTAGCTAATGTTATTCCAGCTCATAAAAAGGACTCAGTCACTTGCATGAATAACTACCGACCTATTTCATTGCTCTCCATTTTCAATAAAATCCTGGAGAAGCTTGTGTATAATAGACTTATCAATTTTATTGAAAAATATAATGTTCTATATGACAAACAATTTGGCTTTAGGAGAAATCATTCCACTCTTCATGCAACTCTTTTAATTACAGACAAAATTCAGAGAGCAATTGAAGATGGCCTATTTTCCTGTGGAATTTTTCTTGATTTCTCTAAGGCTTTTGATACTGTTGATCATAACATATTACTAAAGAAATTAAGCCACTATGGAATCCGTGGTATTGCTAATGACTGGTTTGCTTCCTATTTAAGCAATAGGAGGCAGTATGTTACTATAGGTAGTATTAAATCAGAAGACACCCTAATTACTCATGGTGTCCCACAGGGTTCTGTGCTAGGCCCTCTTCTATTTCTCCTATATATCAATGATTTCAGTAAGTGCAGCAATGTCTTTGACTTTCACATTTTCGCAGATGATACAAATCTATTTTACTCTAATTCTAATTTAGCACAACTCGAGTCCATTGTTAATTATAATCTGAAAATGGTCTCTGACTGGCTTACGGCGAATAAGGTTTCATTAAATATAGATAAGACAAATTTCATTATTTTCCATCCCCCTCAAAAGGTCAAAGGTCACTTAGTCAAATTGACAATTGATAATAGGGAGATTGCACAAGAGAAATTTATTAAGTACTTGGGTCTCATCATTGATTCACATCTCAGTTGGAAGTATCACATTTTACATATTTCAAAAAAGATTAAGAGATGTATTGGCATACTATCTAAGATAAGGTATTCTGTGACCGATGTGGTCCTTGTACAGCTGTATTACTCACTTATATATCCTTTCCTGACTTATAGTCTCTTACCTCTTATCACCTTGCAAAAAAGAGCCGTCAGAATAATAACATTCTCAGAATATAATTGCCACTCTAGTCCACTCTTTTGGAAATTAAAACTACTTAAACTAAGTGACTTATTATACTTGTATTGTGCTTTATTCATGTATGACTATTACTCCAACAGACTGCCCTTAATTTTTAACGATTTCTTTATGAGTATCAACAAAGTGCATCAATATCAAACCAGACTGGCAAGTAAGATTTCATACTATCTGCCCAAAGCGAGAACCAATTATGGCAAATTTAACATTCGTTTCTCTGGAGTTAAAGTCTGGAATTCCATTGAAGACTCACTAAAATCTAAAAGTCGTACTTGTTTTAAGATCAGCATAAAAGAATCACTTATCTCCAACTACTGACTAGTTCATTGATGTACTTTATTTTCCAGTTCTTGTGTGTACACATCCCCTTGTCTATTGTTATTTGTGTGTACGTGTGTGTGTGTAAACGTAATCCTGTCTATTGCTCTATGTTCAGTAAGTGTATTAGCAAATTTTTTTCCGCTTGGCCCAGCCACTTAGCTCGATTAGCTTTGCTATTTCTAAGTGGCTGTGCTCTTTTCTATTGTAATTTTTTATCTCTTGTATTTGTCTACACTGTGTAATTTCCAGGCACGAAATAAAGATTGTTGTTGTTGTTGTTGTTGGTTCTTAAAAATCCATCGTCGATTTTTCAGTCCAAACTTGAAACACGAACAGGGTAGACTTTAGTGTGAATGATATACGAAATGAATCATATATGAACTGCGGAAATGAAATCAAATGAAGAATGATCCTCGCAGTTGTGAACGCAATTTATGCAATTGCGAAAAGAAGCCTGAAAAAAATTCAGGACTTCAACGGGGTTCGAACCCGTGACCTCGCGATTACCGGTGCGATGCTCCCGTTGAAGTCCTGAATTTTTTTCAGGCTTCTTTTCACAATTGCATAAATTGCGTTCACAACTGCGAGGATCATTCTTCATTTGATGAGGGTAGACTTTGTTAACATTTACTATAGAAACCCATCCACAAGAAACATATTTACGTACCTCTTCTCATATTGATTTGTTTACCATATCACGTTGCAGGCACGGCCAACAAGAAGGCCTCCCCTTCCCACCATGTTATGTGGATCATCTGCCGTACCACCAGTGGCAAAAAAGAGGCGGGCAAGCCATAAGCAAACTAAAATTTACAACAAGGACATCATTTGCCTCCCACATGTACCAGGTGATGATGTTGTCATCCCCATTCCTCGAGGAGAGAACCGTTGAAAGTTTGCTGCAATGGGCCTCATTGGGAAGATAGCCATTCACTAGGTTTGGCAATCCTCCCAAGGACAGGCTGAAGTCAGCAGTGTCTTCGCATCTGCATTTGGGTTATCTCAGTGAGACATTTTGTCATATGAGTATTTGAGGTACGTTAACTATTTGATTAAATATTAATTAATTAATTATCTTGATTGCTAATTAGTTTCTTATTTTCGGTCCAATACTAGAACCATGCCGCGGACAAAAAAGCTGTGCATTACGAAAACATCTAGTTCATTCCAGTGGAATACCCCAGAAGTCGTGTCCTTGTGTAGTCAAGATTCATTGTATAACATGGCAAACAGGCTGCCACTGAAATGGCCCATAAGTATACACCTTTTTGATAGGAATGGGCTACAACCTAATAGCAGAGTTACTATTGTTCATAAATTGAATGAAAGGAACTAGCCTTATACTACCGATCCCAGGGATCTGCTGAAATGGCTTTCTTTTCACATGGATAAGAATTGTCTTGAGCTTGCTACTTTTGAAGCCATCGGAGTGTAGTGTATCTGCGACTTCGGCTTATCGGCCGATGTTTACGGTATGATATTCATTACCACTGCTGTCCTTAGGATGAATCAGACCAACTTACACTATTTGACACAATGCCACCAGACACAAAGGAAATTGTGCAGCCTGTGGAGAATGATAAGGTCACTCATGGAGATTGCCCAGCTTCAGCAATAAACCAGTAATCCAACCAATTAAACCGGCCTTCTTTATCGACTGAAAACTGTCGGTAATTCCATTATTTTATATCTACATGTACTAACGATTCCAGTATAGTGCCGTTTGCAAATCTGTATGCACATGTTTTAATGTTAGAAGTGGTTTTGCGATCTCGATGTAGCCCCTCAGTTACTATGATTTTTTGCAGTCGGTGTAAAATGCAGACTGCGGACTGCATGGAGGTTAAAATAATGTAAAATGCAGACAGAATAAAATGCAGACCACAGGTGATAGGTAAAATGCAAACTGCAGACTTTTTATCTGAATCGTGTTACCATTTAAACTGCTTTTTCTATCAAAATCAGATTTCATGATAACTTAATTTGCCCAGTCACGACATGCGTTACACTTATAAAGTTCTTGACAGCAAACGTAATATAAAAATTTCTATTCTTGTACTGATTGTCAACAAATGTCCCAGATTTATGACCCTGCTGTTCAAAATGGTATTGATCAATTTTGGATTTTTTTTTTTTAAGTTTGCCTAGTATGAGCGAAACAACACAGCCCTCTGAATTGCCTAATGCAGTTGGTAGTTTAAGTGTGCACGCACTGCAAGAAATTTGTCCAAGTGCAAGTTTATCTGAAATACAGAGTGCCCTAGCTGTATCCAATGGTGATGCTGCTGAGGCTGCCCAGCAGCTTCTGGGTAATGTTTTTATTGTATATTATGTACTTTTTCAGTCCATTAAGTCCCAGCAAAAGTATGTTAATTACACGTCAGTTATTGAAATTTTCTCATCATTTTCTCTTTCAATCTTTCTTTAATCAACAGGAGCCACGAGTCTTACTGGCATGTGTTCATTGGACAGCGATGATCTTGGTCCCAAAGAGTCTGTCATTAGGTCAGATGACTTTGAAAACTTGTCAGCAACTGTTGCTCTTCAACGCTTTCAGGAAGAAATTATAGAACACGATCAGCCAGCTCAACGCACTATTGTCAGTCAAATGGATGGCACCACTGAGCTGCGAGGAGATATCATGGGGATTTACAAGAATCCCAAAACCAGACTGACTGTAAACCCAAGGGTGCGCTTTGAGGGTGAAGACAGTGTGGGGTGTGGACCAGTTTGAGAGTTTTTTGTAAATGTCATTAAGATCATAGATGAAGGCATCCATTCTTCATCTGGCAAACGACTTGTCTTCTTGGAAGGTGATGCCGACCATCGCCCTCCAATTCATGACCAAGCTCTTCACCTTACAGGAGCCTTTAAGGCAATGGGGAAGATGATTGGCCATTCCATTCTGCATGGTGGCCCAGGACTGTATGATCTATCACCTGCAGTAAAACATTACCTTTCTACAGGAAGAGGGGATGTGATGATGAGCAGCCACCACCCATTGAACTGGCAGATATTGCTGACATCGAATTGCAAAATATGATATTAGAGGTTAGTTGGATTGTAGAGCTAGTAGTTTTTGGTAGGCATTTTTCGAGCGTTTTGTAACACTAAATGTTGCATTTTATTAGGGAGACTCCTTGATCTGGATGGATAGATAGATAGATAGATAGATGACCTTTATTTAAACACGATAAAAATTAAAGCTACAAGCTTGTGGAGTCGTGTATAAATAATTAAAAACAAAACAAAATAAATCATAATTTTTGTAAGATAATAAATCATTACATTATTAAGTGATGTCAATAATATTTACAAGATTGTCAACTAATAAATTATCAATTAAAATGATAGAATCATACTTAATTCTATGAGATAAAATATTGCTAAAATGTACATATATAATCATACCATATTAATAATGTTAAGAACATTTCAACAGTGTCGACTAATAGGTTATCAATTGTATATAAAATCGGCATTTCTACGCTGCGTAGTCGAGGCGGAGGTAGTATCGAATTTAAAATCCTTGAAATAATCTTTTGATCTTATTAGGTTCTGGTCTTTATTGCTCAGATGCGAAATTCCGTTCTCATTGAGACAAATCGTATTCCACAGAACGGTGCCTCTGTAAGCCAGCGAATCCTTCACGAATCTTGTTTCGAATCTTGGTACTGATAAGCAATCTCCACCCCGTAATGAATAGCCATTACGCCTTTCTGTGTAAATATTATTAGACAATAATTCAGGCAGACCGTCATTGTGTGCTTTAAAAAGGATCTTAAGAATATCTATTTTATAATATAAGAAAATGGTAGGCCACCGATCGTAGGCCAGCACCTCTTTTGAAGGCATGTCTCTTGGTAAGTTAAAGATGATTCGAGATGCTCTACAATGAAGTCTTTCAATTGAATCAAGTAGATTTGAGTTACAACATGCACGCCACAAAACTAGTCCGTATTTAACAGAGGGCAAAATAACCTTAAAGTAGAAGTCTCTCAAAACGCTTGTTGGCAAGAATCTAGATCGTTTTAACAGGTCCAGTTTGGTAGCAAAACTCTTCTTAACATCCATTACATGTGCATCCGATGTTAACTTGTGGTCGACTGTCCAACCTAACACGCGTGCTTTAGTCACCCATTTTACACTGGAGTCACCCAATAACACCGGGGCAATCAGCCCCATTGGGTTTCCCCTACAAAGCAGCATTGCTTCACTCTTTCCTGAATGGGGTGCTAACTGGTTGCCACCACACCAGTCGTAAACCTCCTGCAATGCCCTGTTCAACTTTGCGATGGCCTCATCTGGCTTGTCACCTATGCAGAAGACTGTTGTATCATCGGCAAACATATACAGAGACCCCGACCGCACAGATGGCGACAGATCATTTGTGAGTAGTGTGAACAGAGTCGGTCCTAGCACTGATCCTTGAATTATCCCCATGGACATTGGGAGAAGGTCAGACTTAACTCCATTTAACACTGTGAACTGTTTTCTTCCTATCAGATAACTCCTCAACCAATCGAGGGTTGATCCCTTGATTCCAAACTGTCTTTCTAGCTTCATAATTAATGTAGCATGTGGGACGCTGTCAAAAGCTTTTCTAAAATCAATGAATGCTACAGCTACAAATATTCCAGAGTCTATAATCGTTCTCCAAGTTTCCGTGAGATGAATCATCAGGTATTCCATTGAATGCCCAGGTCGGTAAGCCCACCGCCTGTTTGAGACCAAATTGTTATCTCGAAAGGCGTGTTTCACAAGGGCGTCATTTACTATCAACTCCATGATCTTGCTTGGAATGCTGAGTAGGGAGACTGGGCGGTAATTTCCTCGTTCAGTTTCATCATCCTTTTTGTATATTGGTGTGAGCCTTGCGGTCTTCCACGCTGAAAATACAGACTTACTTTCACAGCTGAACTGATAAAGACCCGTTAGTGCCGGAACAATAGCGTTGCCGGCGATGAAATATTGTCAGGTCCGGTGGACTTATTGGTATTAAGCGCATTAACTTTGGTTTGAATTGAGTGTTGAGAAATTGTGAATCTCTCAAGCGGAGGGGGTTCTGTCGCTGTCTTCACGATGTTCAGTTTATACGGGTGGCTGGACTGAAGTTCTTCAGCTAGCTTTTCGCTTATCGTGGCAAAGTACGAGTTCATTAAGCATGCTTTTTCGTCGTCAGCCAATGCAAGGCTACCATCATCTCGTTTCAAGGGGCCAATGCTTTTACGTGTTGTTAAGCTTGTAGCTTTGTTTGGCAGATTCCAGTAAGTGCTCGTTTTCTTAACTTCTTGGAACATTTCGCGAAAATAAGAAGCCTTGGCCTGTCTAAGAGCCCTGGTAACCTCATTTCTGGCTTGCTTATACTCTTGCCACAGCTTTGGGCATTTAGATACAACTGCGGCCTTAAACAGCTTGTACCTCTTATTCATTTTTGTAGCGAATGGCATTGGAAATCCACGGTGCAGATATGCTCCTGATTTTAACCTGCTTTAAAGGGGCGTGTTGATCACATATTATGTTAAATAAATGCTGCCAGGCCCATAAGACATCGTCTTCATCATCGAATACCAATGCCACGTGAAAAGGTGCTGTTTCTATGTCGTTCCTAAATCGTTCCTTATCTAATCTTTTATAATTTCTTGTTGTTATAAACTTCGGTGAGGGTCTCTTGTTCTTCAAGCGTAAAGTTGCATATACAAAACTGTGATCTGAAATCCCAAGGGGGAATACACCAGTAATTCCGACGCTGTCTTTTCTTGTGGTGACAATAAGATCGATGAGAGTACGTGATGTTAAAGTGATTCTTGTGGCCGTTTTTATGACATTTTCCATGTTAAACATTTCAAAGATTGAGCGCAGTTTGGCGCTGTTCCCGTTCCAATCTTCCCTCGTAGAAAAATCGCAGTTGAAGTCACCAAGTAGAATGATACATGACGATTTTAACTACGCTTTTTCAAGAGATTGTTCGATAAGGCGGAAAAAATCATTGTCATCTGGCGGTCTATACATGACGGAAAACAAGGCTGAGGTGTTTGGAAATTTCACTTGTAGCCAGATTGCTTCAAGGCCATTGATAAATAAATCTCTTTGGTGTGTTGCTTGGAGGTATTCATTATAATATAGCATGCATCCGCCTCCTTTGTGACCCTTACGGTCGAGCCGTAATAGTTTCATGCCTTCAATTTACAGCGCTTCATCTTGCACTGTTTTATCTAAGTGCGTTTCGGTAATAGCGATAACTTCAAATCTGCAAAGTAGCTGTAGGCACCTTAGTTCGTCGATCTTATTTCTTATACTACAAACATTCAGATGCGCCACTCGTAAGTCCTTTACCGAGCTGGCCTCCAACTGCTGCACAAGATCTGATAAATGACTCTCATTTTCCTCCTCTCCATTGCTAGACAAACTAAGAGGTCGGCTCTCTTCACAGCCTATCGCGGCAGTAAATGAGTCGTCCATCAAAGAAGCAAAGGGGAGTTGATGTAATAGTGAAAAGTCCAAATCTAGGCTGGAGCACTTTAGCTGCTGTGTAGTGCACCCCTCACAATTCCAGCTCTTCAGGTCAAAAGATGTAATTTCCTTGTATTGCTTTGACGTTACGTTACCACATTTAATGTGATACTTGAAACCACACAAGTTACAAGTGAGCATCCGATGGTTGCGAGCAATTGTCCTTGAGCATGTTTGACAACACAGTTTCTGTTTGACAATCCAATGGTGGACGGCCCGGGAATTAGTTTTATGTCTCCACTAATAGCCAGCCGAATCAGTTGAAAAGTCGAGTCCGAATTGGGATATTTACTAACCCTGCGATGATGGAAGCCTCCACGTGTATTGAGCACCAAACCAAGATGGCGTCTAAAGATTGGCATCGGGGCAAGTACATGATCTCGTGTGTTGTCCGAGTTTACATTCAGTAGCTTCTTTTCAACCAGGCTTGTCTTGTCTAGGTCGTCTGTTTCTCCGAGCAGTCTAATACAGTTGTCGGGTTTCAGGATTAATAACAAGAAAATAAGCCCAATTGACAGAGCAATATTTGCACGTCCGTCGGCCATGACTTCATTCTTCATTCAATTTTTCCCTTGCATGTGCATTGTTAGTGCCTTTTCCCTTTGCTTAATAGAAATTACGATACCTAAAACTTGGAGCAGAACATTGAACAGAATTTGGAACTAGTATACGTAAATCAGTCTCCTTAAGAGTCCACTGAGTGCTGCTACCTTCAGGGGCTTTAATTCCAAAAAAAAAATAACTTCAGCATGCCTTGCGGGCTTATGTCTTGTTATAGTTGGATTCCTTGCCCAAGGATCAGAACCCAACCCCAGATACACGATTCTCCATAGAACCATACCTATTCGAGGCAGGTCTGGATAAAGACAACTTGTATGGTAACCGAAAATTCCTTCTGGAGGGATTGATGATCTACCATGTGATAGATAAAAGACATTTAGAACTGGATGATTTAGCACAAGGTAATAAGTTGACCTTAATAAAAATTATTTCTCATGGTTTTGAACAGAAATTGGCACCATTAGAATCAGCTAATAGACAATCGACGACGAGCTCGAGTTTTATATGTAAGAAATTAATGTAAGGTCAGTAGAATCCCCATTAATGTATACCTCATGTACACCTTGGTCGACCAGTTCAGGCCTAACTAGGGTACAGGATACATATGATGAAGGTGGGGCGGGAAAGGGAATGGCAAGAAAGGAGATGTGAGACCGAAAAAATATCGATTTTCTCACAATTTGCAAGGCGATCAGTTCATGTGCTAGTCAACGGTTTTTAAAGGTCCGTCCCTTAGGCCCTGTTTACAAAGAGGTAGTGTAACCCAAGTGCTAGGGTTGGCACTCCCACATTTCTTCTTTTTTTGATAGACGTACCCTGGAGCTTGGGTAACCCTAAAAGAAGGCTAAAAATACCGGCAAAACAAACGAATTGTGACTTAAGAAACATCGTATAAGTTCACAATTTGTTTTAGTTTTGCTTTGGATATAAAAGGCAAAGGCTTTTTGGGGCAAAATTTTCTCAATAATTTTGTCGCTTCCGTGTCGATGAAATATTCAATTGAAGATTTGTTTACAGTTTTGCCATCAAATTCATGCCAAACAAGAGAACAATAACTGTCTGGGTTTTTAAGTGAGCTTAGAAAATAAAATGATTTGAGTAGAACTGGGAAAACTACGTAATTCAAGTGAAAAAAGTCACACAATGCGCGAGACAAGAAAAAGGTAAGTAAGTAAAGTGACTTTTGTGTTAGGCTAAAATAGCAGTAATAAAACCTTTAAATGGGAACACCTAAACATAAAAGATTAAAATAACAAGATCTAATATCATTTTTAAAAAGGTAATCAAAGATATTTACAATATAAATATTAAAAAAAACATAAGATATTAAGTCTTATGAGATAAAAAAAAATACATAGCATACATTAAGAAGCAGATAAAATGCAATTACTAGCACAAAATCTCCAACTCACGTTTGCGAATGTTTTTCTTCAAAGCTGACAACATCGGTAAAATTCAAATATTCCTTGGTATACGATTCCATAACTATGTTTCCCATATCTTGGTCGAAAAGTAACCCCCTTAATTATTAGCTCTTTGTTTGTCTCGATCTCTCATTCTCCCACCCACTTTGTTCTCCCCTTACTTTGTGAATAAAAACAATCATTCGCTGTATGTTATTTTAGTATGGCTAATAAAAGGACCTTAAAAAAGGAAGCCAACACATAAACCTGACAAGGTAACTGCTGGAGCCACGTGTGTGACGCAATGCGCCAGAAAAGCGAAAGGTCCAAAAGTATAGGTTGTTCTCTCCTCTTCCTCTCATACATATAGTCTAGCTTCTCGATTAACATGTAACCCCGTTAACTAATGATGCAGCACAACATGCAAGAAATAGAAGAGGCACTCTGAAGACATCAACAATGAGTTTTTTTAATCACACATCGACACACAGGTCATCACCCAGGGATGCATATGCAATGGTACACTGTTCAATGGTACATACCTCTTGTGTCGCAGGAGCCAAACCTGAATTGCCAGGAAGGTTAGGAATAGATGATAAGGTTTGGTCAACTGCCCTCTCGACGGCTCTAGACACCACAGAAGCGATTGACCTCGATAGCTGGTCCAGTTGTGTCTCCATCTTTGCGATTACTCCCGTGCTAGTAAACCCACGTGCCAGGTCACATGGACGTGCTGCGGTTACTTATTACTTATTAAATTAAATCATGGTTTTACTGATATCAAATAAAAAGTTATTATTTGAAACAAGGCTTTTGGTGGTTTCAAATGAGCGATTGAATTAACCATCATCCGCTGGGCATCAAATAGTCAATGACTGAGCTATGATTTCAAATCAGTAAGTCCGTGATTTGAAATAAAAACCGCATGAAATCAGGATTTATTATATCAAATCATAAACATATGATTTGAAATAATAATAATTTATTATTAAAAATCATAGCTGCATGATTTGAAATCAGGATTTATTGTATCAAATCATAAACACATGATTTGAAATAAGAATTTATTATATCAAATCACAACTGCATGATTTGAAATCAGGATTTATTATATCAAATCATTAACGAATGATATCATATCACAAAAGATTATTTAGTAAATAACGAAAACATGACAAAATTAAGCTAAATAATTTTTTTTACAAATGGCGCCCCATAGGGGAGCATCATTTCAAGCACAAGACACCCTTTTTTCATCCGATTGGAATATTAGTATCATCATTGTCATAATCTGTAGCTCTTCGGCTAACGTTCTTTGCTGGTACTAGATCTCATGCTATTCATTTGTTTGTCTCTGCTAATGTCTTATCCCTCAGTATGCATGACATATCTACCATTTCTCTGCCTCGGAATATGTGATATTTTTACCTATTCAATGTTCATACATATACTACTAGATTTTCCGATGCTGGTAGCTCAATATATGTTAACAAATCAAGACTGAGTATTCGACTTAAATTATGGAATTGCCCGAAGCCTGACCTGCATAAGCTTAGGAAAAAAAATAGGTTGCCTAAGGGCTACATGTGTGGGATACCACAGTACTTTATAAAAAACAAAAAAAACTGATCGAGTAGCTAGAACATCGGTTATAATAAATAAATAGGGCTGAAAAGTCCATTCAATCGTATACAATGTACATGTAATTTCTCCACATAATTGCTTCAGGACCTTCAGGGTAGTGATAGCAAGTCAAAATCAACATCTGTTGAGGTCATTATTTAAACCACTGAGTGGGAAAATCAGTAGAATCACTTTACCGCTAGGAAATCTAAACTTTCGTTGAAACCAGCGCAATTCAACCAAATATTTGTTCGGATACAGCGAACATCATGAAGCATGTTTTCATTTGATGCTTTCTCAACTTCCGCCGGTTCATTTATAATTACAGACAGTATACAGTAATTGTGAACAGTTACCACAACGAGTTGCCATTTTCATCCCGAGAATTACTTGTTTTGAATTTCGCTCACTTTGCCTAGCTGTTCATACTTTAGACTTTAATCACAAAGCTCAGATAAACATGGATGTGCAAATTGCTGTTCTGCTTTCAACTGCATGGCAATGTGAAATAAGCTCAAAAACTACTTTCTTGCTCACCTTAGAATAAGCACTGTTAGTTAATGTTGACATTGTAGCAAAAACGTAAAACAAATTTTCTTCCAAGCTGGCAAAGAAATCACGTAATGTTGCTCTGAAATATCCGCCGATTGCGTGATCACATCCGCCGAATGAAATGTGATAACTCTGGTTGCCTAGCACGTGACAAATCTGCTGCAGATAAAATATTTTCTATCGCTTTCTGTGAGCTTTTAATAAAGGCCTCTGTTGAAGACTCGACAAGAATTTTATTTTCCTTTCAATGGAAATAAATTTGTTTATATTCCCTGAAAGCCTTTCATCAGAAGCAGCGAAAGGTATCGTGAAAATCTCTCTTATCTCTCTTTAGATCAGGCATTGACAGCCAAAGTCGTCAAATTGTCTGACCACTTTTGAAGTGATTAAATTTCGTTCTCAGGTGAACAGCTTCGGGTAATAGTCGGAATGTTGCATGTTAGCTGGCTAGCGAGTTTACAGAGTTGATGGCAAGAGTGTGGGATACCTGTGGTATCCCACACAAAAACCTTTCAAAACAAAATTCACCAATTTTTACTTGCAATACTTGGTGATGAGGATGACTATGTCGATGCCTCAACGTTAATCTTAAAAATTACTAATTATCATTAACTCAACTCTAGTTATTATTGTTACTTCCTTATGTACTATGTCTTCTTATAGTTTTGCTCTACTCGTGTAAAATGCTAGTTATCTGTGAATGTATCTGTATACCTATTTATTTATTTACTTGCTTATTTATTTATTTACTTATCTTGTTTATTTTATTAATAATCTGTTTTGCTAAATTTGATTGTAAGTTCACAACCCACCTCAATTTGCTTTGTTACATGCAGATTGTGTATTTCTTTAAATTTTAACTTTAAATTAACTGATGATGATGATGATGATGATGTGCACGTGTTTTCCATTTGCTCAAAAATAGAGATTAATGGATTAGTATCTGTAATGATGTAACTTGTTACTCGCGTGACAGTATGGTGTGACATTTGCAATATCACATGATGGTCACATGATCTGTATCTTGATCCTTATGTGTAAATAAATCAGTGTGTGGTTTGATCAACTCCTGGCTGGTTATTACATTTTGGCGACGACGATGTCACTCTAGATTCATAACGGAATGGCGACCTACGGGAAGATAGGGGAATTCAAAGAATCAGAGGAGTTGTGAACCCAGTACATCAAGCGCTTAGAACAGTATTTCTTAGCGAACGAGGTCGAGGATGCAGGGAAAAAACGTGCAATTCTACTCAGCGTCTGCAGGAGTAAAACGTATGCTCTAGCGAGGGATTTACTTCAGCCAGGGGGCCAGCCGAGACAACTTTCAAGAAGATTGTGGAAACCCTCGAAAAGCACTTTTCACCCAAGCCGAGTGAAATAGTGGAGCATTTTAAATTCCATAGCCGTAATCGCAAAGAGGGCAAAGGAGTTGTGGCGTACGTGGCAGCATTGCGTAAGCTCTCGGAGCATTGTAATTTTGGCGAAACACTACCAGAAATGCTTCAAGATCGTTTAGTCTGCGGTATAAATGATGAGAAAATTCAGCGGCGATTGCTGGCGGAGCCCCAGTTGAAGCTCAAGAAAGCCGAAGAAATTGCCTTGGTGATGGAACTCGCTTCGAAGCGCGTGGTCGATATTCAGTCGGAAGCGACCCCCAGCAATGTTCATCAAGTCAACTTTGCGGCAAAGCATAAAGGCAAGAATCTTGCTTCAAATACAGAATGCTACTGTTGCGGGAATAAACACGAAGCTTCAACTTGTCGTTTTAAAGATGCCCAATGTTTTAAATGTGGGAAACGAGGGCACTTAGCCAAAGCCTGTTGTAATAAGTCGTCAGTGAAGGCAAACAAAGGAACAGAGTCCGGGAGGTGGGACACTCGACAACCTGGTATACGAGGTAAGAATACAGTAGCGAAGAAGGAGCAGCCGACGCATTTAGTCCAGGAACTGTCTGAGGAGGAGGATGCTTATGCAGAGACGATGTATCACATTTGTGGGACAAACAAGCTGAAGGCTTACGAAGTCTCCATAGACCTATGTGATGAACCACACGAGTTCGAGATTGACACGGGTGCAACTAGAAGTATATTAAGTGAAGAAACGTACAGCAAGTTGCGTGACAACGTGGAACTGAGAAGTTCAAGGGCCGTGCTGAGCACATACACGCGAGAGAGGTTATCTGTGTCTGGGGAGGTGCTGGTTCCAGTTAAATACCAGGATCAGCAATTCTGTTTGCCGGCCATTGTGGTGAAGGGTCCTGGGCCCAATCTACTTGGTAGGGACTGGCTTCAGGTGATGAAACTGAACTGGCAGAATGTTTTAAACATCCAAGAGAGAGAGAGCAACCCTCGGCTACAGAAGATTTTAGATACATACAAGGACGTCTTCGGTGAAGGATACACTAAAGGGCACTGAAGCCAAAATTTATGTGGACTCTGAGGCTACACCCAAGTTCATGAAGGCTCATCCGGTACCCTACGTACTTAAAACAAAGATTGAGAGGGAATTAGATCGATTGCAGAATGAAGGCATAATATCCCCAGTTGAGTTCACAGAGTGGGCCACGCCTATAGTTCCAGTGGTGAAACAAAATGGATCGGTACGTATTTGTGGAGACTATAAGAGCACGGTCAACCAGGTCTCAAAGTTGGACAACTACCCAATTCCTACAACCGAGGACTTGCTTGCCACACTTGGCAGGGGAAACAAATTCACAAAACTGGATATGTCACAGGCCTACCAGCAGTTGGTACTGGAAGAGGAATCACAGAAGTTCACAACTATCAATACGCATAAGGGACTCTATCAGTACAATAGACTGCCTTTTGGAGTGTCCTCTGCACCCGGGATATTTCAGCGTACAATGGAGAACTTGCTTCAAGGCATACCCCATGTTGTGGTATGAATCAATGACATCTTAGTCAGTGGTAAGGATGACTCTGATCACCTAGCCAACCTGGAAATGGTGGTAAGTAGGCTTTCCACTGCTGGATTAAAGCTACGATTGGAAAAACGTCTGTTCATGCAACCAAAGGTCACATACTGCGGTTATGTAGCCACCATCCTAGAACCCCCTACACCAGCTATTAAGGAAGGGATCGAAGTGGGAGTGGCTAGAAGAACAGCAAACAGCTTTCGACGGAGCCAAAGAGCTACTACAGTCAGCTGATCTGCTTGTGCATTTTGACCCAGAGAAGGAACTGGTCCTTGCGACTGATGCTTCTGACTATGGTGTGGGTGCAGTCTTATCTCACAGGATGAAGAATGGAACTGAACGGCCAATAGGATATGTTTCCAGGTCCCTACAGGAAGCTGAAAGGAAGTACTCCACCCTGGAGAAAGAAGCCCTTTCCATAATATTCGGAGTCAAGAAGTTCCATCAATTCCTCTATGGACATCCATTCACTATCAAGACTGATCATAAACCCTTGGAAGGTTTGTTACGTGAAAAGAAGGGGATTCCCACCCTTGCAGCACCACGAATCCAGCGATGGGCTTTAACCCTGGCAGCATACGAGTACAAGATATGATACAAGTCTGGCCAGATGAATGGTAATGCCGACGGTCTGAGTAGACTTCCTTTACCGGTGATGCCTGACTCAGTTCCAGTACCAGGCGAAACAATATTGTTAATAGAACATTTGGAAGGCACCCCTGTGCACAGTGGGCACATCAAGGAATGGACCAAAAGGGATCCAGTACTCTCACAGGTGCTCCGCTATACCTTGGAAGGATGGCCAAAGACAGCAAACTCATAAGAGTTAACCCCCTACTACACTAAACGCACTGAGTTGAGTGTGGAAGATGGCTGTATCCTTTGGGGAACGAGAGTTATCGTACCCCCACAAGGGAGGTCAAAAGTGTTGACTGAGCTGCATGAGGCCCACCCAGGCAAATCTCGCATGAAAGTGCTCGCCCGAAGCTATGTCTGGTGGCCGGGACTTGATCAAGACATCATGAAGAAAGTGAAGGGCTTCGACAAATGTCAAACCAACCAGAGGGCACCGGCAGAGGCACCCTTACACCCTGGGAGTGGCCAGGACTCCCATGGTCAAGAATTCATGTGGACTATGCTGGGCCTTATAAAGGAGATGTTTCTGGTTGTCATTGATGCCTACTCGAAATGGCTGGAAGTGCACTGTATGAGGTCTACTACATCAAGTGCTACTATTGAGAAGCTCAGAGAAATTTTTGCGACCCATGGTCTACCAGCAACCCTGGTCAGTGACAATGGTAGTAATTTTACCAGCTCAGAATTCCAGGAGTTTATGAAGAGAAATGGCATTAAACACATCAAGGTAGCACCATACCACCCTGCCTCAAATGGGTTGGCAGAATGGGCCGTGCGAGTTTTCAAAGAAGGGTTCGAGAAGATGGCGGAGGGAAGAGTTCAAACAAAGTTATCTCGATTCCTCCTCAGTTATCGAACAACCCCTCATAGTACCACTGGAGTTTCACCAGCAGAGTTACTGATGAAGAGGAAGTTGCACACCCAGCTTGATCGGATTTTTCCAAGTGCAGCAGATCACGTCAGAAATAAGCAGGGCCAACAGAAGGCAGCACATGATTATCATGCTAGAGAGAGAACCATCGAGGAAGGCCAAGCTGTGTATACTAAAGATTTCAGGTACAAGAAGACCTGGATGCCTGGTACCATGGTGGAAAAGACAGGTGCAGTGTCAGCTCGAATTCAGTTGGACAATGGGACAGTCATTCAGCGACACCAAAACCATGTGCGAGTTAGCGAAAAGGTAGTTGGGACGGAGTCAGTTGCCAGTGAGATACCAGAGATCGTACCAATGGGCGTTTCTGAATCGGTTGCCACAGCACCGACCCCTAGCAGTTGCGATCCAGCAGACATTCCTAAATCTCCATTGGCAACATCTACTGAGTCACCCGTAAACCCCAGTCCTAAGCAGTCGCGTCCCGTGCAGAGACTGGTTCAACCCGCATATTTGAAGGACTACCAGTGTTGACTTTGATTTGAATTGAACTTAGAATCGCTAATTTGCTTATCGTATGCACTGTCAACGCCCTTGACAAGGACTGTTTAGACTCATAAGTTGTGATTTAGAGGGGAGGAACGTAATGATGTAACTTGTTACTCGCATGACAGTCTGGCGTGACATTTGCAATATCACATGATGGTCACATGATCTGTATCTTGATTCTTATGTGTAAATAAATCAGTGTGTGTTTTGATCAACTCCTGGCTGGTTATTACAGTATCAAAACAAATTAATTACTTCATGACACCATAACTTGTTTTAAAACTAAATTTCTTTTAATCTGTGCTACAGAATTTGTAAAAGAATGTGCTAATACTGTTACCACTGTCTTTGCCACTCGCTGAGTTCTGAGGCTTCAATAGAACACATGTGGCCAACTGTGGTCACTGTGGAGTTAGCAGTTAATGGGACCTAAGAAATGACCATTTAAGTATATTTTAATGAAGATGGTGATGTGGTTAGGATCTCCACACTTATAACTGGTGCTTAAGGATTTTACTTACCTTTCAGTAACCTTTGAATCTGTGGCTTTAATGGTATCACATAAAACCTAAGTGGGTCCACTTCAACAACATTCAGGTTGCACTCATCTTTTGTGCATAGTTTTTCCACTTTTCTGTAGCTTCTTGGACAGAATTTCTTTAAAGCATAGGGAAGTAAGCACGCACTGTGCCTTTCATTAAATCAGTAGGATGAATTCGCTGGATTACTGTCACTTGGCAATGCCAGCTCTAATAACTTTAAGAAGTCCTCCTTTGCTGTTTCTGAGGTATGATACTTTTGAAAGAGAGCTAACAACGATGCATCAAAATTGGCACTAGTTAACTGAGAACCAGAATACAGAGGAAGTTCACTCTCACTATCCTGGGAATGTTCTAAATCGGTATCTACATTTTGTTGGTGTTCACTTTCACTCGGTTCAGAAATGTGATCATCATGACTGCTAGAGGTGTCGACATCAAAAGCACTGTCTTAGCTGTCAAGGTCACATGAATGACCACTTTCACTTTGTAAGTCTTGGTTCTCGGCAATTTCCGTCTGATTTGAGTTTTCCTCATCACCTGAGCATGCCACAACATTTCTACAACGTTGGGTTCTTTTGAGGTCTTTTGATGAGCATATTACTGTTTTCTGCATAGTCCCCACTTGAATACAATGCACCTGACCCTACTGCACTTGATTCATCTTCAAACAAGAATGTTCAATTGAGGCGTAACAACCCACAGAACTTTTTCTTTTCCTTTTACTTGTCTTTTTCAAAGGGCCACCATCAGAAAGGACTGAAATATCTGACGCACTCAAACTTTTTCTTTTCCTTTTCCATGTCTTCTTCACAGGGCCACAAATATCAGTAGAAAGGACTGAAATATCTGAAGGACTTGAACAACGTTCAAGACTGCCATTTTCATCTTCACTGTCAAGCCATTCACTTATCATAAAAAACTATGTTAGAGAGCTAAAATGTGAATAATTCTCCCAACAATTTTGCCGACTGAGATTTGAAAACTTTGGGCTAATCCTCTTCAGTATGAAATCCCATGAAACTCGCAGATTACATGACAGAAGGACAATAAAAGAAAGGAAATGTGGAACAATAATCTATAGAAAACAAACGAGGGGTAAAACTCAATTTTCTTTGAGAGTAAACCACCGCCACATTTCCCCAACAAAGAGCGTTGCACAAAAGTTCAAAGGGTCGCTCATTCCCTAGACTTCGAGTAGTCTCTAATTTCGGTGATGGATTGTGGGGCAACAGAAACTCACGCGCGAACTAGCGAGGAGACGCGACGCGAGAGGAGCACCGAAAATTAGAGACTACAGACAAAGCCAGGGAGTTTGACCCTTCACAGCTGAGTGATTTCGAGGTGTAAATTTCATATCGTCTTTCAAGTCAATTAAGCACAACCAGTGAGATTCCTTCTCTTGGCTTCCTGTCACTTGCTCCTTGTCATCGATAGACTGCGGGAGAAGTTACAGCAAAAAAATATGTTGTTTTGCAAGGAGCCAGTATAAATGGCAGTAACATCAAAGAAAGTGGTAGGAAGGCCTCCTAAAAGCCTACCTCTAAAGACCTCTGTCCTGTTTACAGTTGCAATTTTCTTGTTAATTACGGGGATTTCAAGCGAAGCGTTTCCAATAAAAATCTCTACAAGATCACTGATCCAGAGTGGAGAAAATTATGTCGTCTCATGGAACTTCTAACGACTTGTGATGTGAGTATGAACAATCTTCTTCACTCTCGTCCCGAGTGTGTCAAATGCACTAGGAAAATCCCTACTGCAACTGCACTGCTTCATTTCTTTCGAGGAAATCTTAGTGCACAAATCGGGCTGCAAAGTTGTTTGAAGTCTGCCAGTAGTCTTCGCCGATCATGAGTGAGAGGTTTCAATGGCATGTGGCACGTTGCCCTTCCAATTAGACTGGAGTCGACGCCGGAAAAGAAACACAGAGCAAAAAAATGAGGAGATCCATAAATTATGGCCCTGTTTGCTAAGAGATTGAAGAGTTAGTGGCCTTGAATGAAACTGAAAAAAACTCATTGTCAAAGTGGTTATAATTAGTTGAGACAAGCCGGTAATCTGTACCCTGTTGACAGGTCTCTAAGAAAGAGCAAATCAGAGTTTTGCACTTGGAATGTACACGCTTAATTCAAACTCCCTCGCTTTGTCTGTAGTCTCTAATTTTTGGCACTTCCCTCGCGTCGCATCTCCTCGCAATTTCATGCAGGTGTGTATTTCTTCCGTTTCACAATCCATCGCCGAAATTAGAGACTACTCACAATCTATTCATTCCACCGCCCATTTCCGGACAGACAGCCATATGTGATTGCGGTCATTCCACCGTCACTTTATGTTCTAATATCCCTTTCTTCGGAGATGTTCGCTATCTAGAAATCAAAATAAAATAAAGTCTTTGATTGATTTGCCCCGGTTCCCCGACAGGGAGCCATGTGTGATAATGCTGTGCAAAAGCTCAAAAGGTCAGTCATTCCGCCGCTCCATTCCCCGACAGGGAGCCATATGTGATAATGTTATACCAAAGCTCAAAAGGTCAGTCATTCCACCGCCCCTTTCCCCAACAGGGAGCCATATGTGATTATGTTGCACAAAAGTTCAAAAGGTCGGTCATAAATATTTCCCGTTACGAACACAACACTGTCAAAGATTTTAAATGGAGGAATGATACTCTAATGATAACCTTTTTGAGACTGAAATGGACTTTCTTGGCATTTAGTGTTGCTGCAGTACAACATATTTTACACCTTCTAGCTCAACATCTGGTTATTATCATGTTACACTTATTATTAACCCTGTAAATTGCTGTGATTGCGAATTGACAAGTATGACACCTAATTTCGTTTTTAGTGGTGAACACCGCTCGCTCTTATAGGACGTCATCTTGAGAAGTTCGCGTATATCGTTCAAGCTTCAGCTGAGGACAGATTGCTGTATTAAAACGTTTAGAGAAAACACGCCAAAAAACCCCACTAGAGTGAGACTTAAGCTGAAGGAGTTCAAGGAAACCCACCCTCAAGGTTAGTACATTCTTAGAGAATGGTTATGAAAATCAACTGCCACTGGGAAGTTGATTTTAAAAAAAAGAACATTGGAGGATTTACGTGTCTTTGTCTGAAATCGTTTTTTGTAAACAGTGCTCCATTTTGCAAGGAAAACTTAATCGGCCCGAACTATGGATTAGGCTTTCAAAGCAGTTTACAAGAGAGTGTACAAGAGAGAATTTGCATTGAAATGGCTTTCCATCCAACATTTGATTTTGCACTACGGACAAATGTTTGATTGTTTAGCCACCCCAACAAAAGCAACCAAAGAAATTACATAACATCGAAATTTCAGCAACAAATTATACGCAAAAACCTATCTGTGGACGCAGTCTTGTGTTCTGTCAAACATTGTTTGTCTGTTTAACCACCCAACAACACGATGTTGGATGAAAATGTTTGATCGTTTAGCTGCTGGCCTAACAATTCAGTGGCTAAATTGGGCCGTTGAAATATCATTTAAGCATCAATTATCTTCCATAGATAAGTAAGTCGCATTAATGGAAGCTTACCTCCATTGAGGAGATTAAGCAACGATACAACACAAAATGATGGCTTTAATAAGCAAAAACAATCGCTCTTGCTGATCTTTACATGCATTTGCAAATGGTTTGTTTCTCTGCAATTCTGGTTTGCAAAAGAACATTCCGGAGAACGTGCAGGCATGAAGGCAAAATTGTTTCTCTTTTTTCTTACTTTGACGCTACGCATTATAACTTAGTCCCTGGGTAGCTTGTCATCATTTTCCACATTAAACGTTAAACAAATTGGAAAAATTGATAATTGCAAAAGAGAAATTCATTTTGAAATGAAGTTTTCAGTGCCATCACTGTCTTCCTTGCTAGTAACTTGATGCAGTTGAGTTGGTGAATATCAGCTGTAAAAAGTTAAACCATTTAAATTTACTCTCTATTTCAGATTGCCAAGAAAAAGATCACTGCGAATTATTTTTCATGGACTAATTCAGGTACAGTATGGTGGAAAGAAAAACGATTAACAAAAGTGCAGAAGTGATGGGAACCGTTACTGTGAAAGATGGAAGGAAAAAGTACAAAGCAGTGCTCATGTTTACCGGTAAGATCTTGAAGTTTTTTGTTACCACATAATAAGGAGTCAAATCAGTTTTAATATGAGGACATGATAGTCATTTTAAGAAGTCTTTGTTACACTACATGCGTTTTCTTCGTAAATCTATTAACTTTAAGTTGTGTCCTTACCTCTGTGAATTCAGTGCTTTTAAGTTTTATAAAGCCAAATTTATCAAGAGTTGGTTGGAGCGACACCTTGTTTGTGGCTCCAGACAGTGACAAGCAACTTGATACAACATCACAAGGATTCTTGGTTTTCACGTGATGCCAGAAAAAGAAAATGAAATTAAACATTTCGAGTTTTAACCCTCGTCAGGTAAGATACTTTAAAGAGATATCTGCTGGACTGAATTGAAGCTTCAGGTAGCATGCTTTGTTTTGAAAATAGAGCAGTTTGTATTTCGAATCTTTTTACAATGCATGGCATCTGTATGTTAAGAGACATGGCACGTACACGAAAATATCGATTTGCCTTGTGTTTTTGGGTTCTGAATAACCAATATGTTAAGAGAAATGTCTATGCGAATGTTTCCCAGTTACGCAGAGAGAGCCAAAGTAAACTCCAGATGTTGGTGCCCCTCAGAGGAAAACCAACTGTCTCTACACTATAAACACTGTAATTTTGAGTGGTACACTTTGCCAAATAACTGGAGTTCGGAATATCGCACAGCCTTGAAACTTTCAAATCTTGTTTATTTATTTATCTTCTTACTCTACCTCAATTTCTTGACTTAATTTCTTGCATGGTAAGCAATTTTATTTTTCACTTGCACGATACTTGCGTGACGTGAAATCCAAGAATAGGTTTCCTGAGGTGGTGACCTCTGCATTGATTTAGGGCTGGGGCTGGGGCAGGGTTTTCAAATTTAGCCGGTGCCCGGCGCAAGTCACCGGCTACTTTTTGTATTCCAAATTTTATTAACTACACAATTCTGTTTCACCAAAGTAATCGTGATCTGATCTTTTCGAGCAAATAAATAAACACCAACTGATGAAAATTATTAATAAACAGTGTGGCTATTACATGTACCTTTTGATCTTCAAAGCGAGAGCTTTTTTAGCGGGAAAGTCTGCTTTTGTACAGGGAGTGTCATATCGGCGCAGCGGCAGATTTGTTCTCACGTGGAAGTTTCAACATGAAGCTGAGGCAGCAAACGATGTTGTCTTTCCTTTCAACTGCCGAGAAGTCTCAAAGACAAACAGGTAACAATAATTTTAGGAATAAGAATTAGCAAATCTTACGTGTTGTTCCAGTTCTGAAAGTGACAATAAATAATATGCTGACCATAGTATCCGTAGCTGTAGCGGCATCCGCGTGGTGAATGCGAAGGCAGTCTTCCTCGTGAAATGTTACTCATTATGGTCTTGACTGCACCAAACGTATTTTCAACGAAAGGCTGAAAGAAGTCTTAACAATGAAAGCCTTCAACAGTACAAGTGTTGAGAATTTCAGACAAACGAAAATGCGAATTGCAGCGAATCGAAGTAGAAACGAAATTTGTTGTGATAATACCTTCATGTATGTAAAACGAAAGATATCAACGGAAGCTACAGCTCTCTTTTATTAAGAAAGCAAAAACGATCTTGTGCTGGAACTGCAGGAAAATGCATTTTGGGAGTCGAAACTGCATCAGTGTTTTCACTAAAACTGAATTCAAGGAAAATGTATTCATTTTGTAAACTTCACTGGTATTAGGGTGTAAAGAATAAACAGTAGAAATTGACACAAATACTCATTGCTTTTGTTAGATGCACCAGACATAGAAAATTTCCATGTATCTACATCAGCTGCTGAAGTGACTTTAAGCGAAAATTCGCACCTTCGTGTGCCTAGCGAGTCGCACGGGTCACAAGTCACCATGGGTTGTAAGGAAAACATTTCAGGTATATGCTATACATTTCTTTTTCAAGGTTCAACAGTCACTGAAATTTTGTACTACATTCAACCCAGGTGAACAAAGAGTAAAACAACCTTTAATTTTCGTTATCCAGATACTGTATGTGAACAATCAGTTAGTGACGTCACCGATAGTTTCACTGAAAAACAGCGAAAAAAGAAAATCCATCATTATGTACTCTGCAAGAAGTGCAACTGCTTGGATGTGTCACAAGAAGAAAGAGCTCGCATTAAGACAGCTAAAAAGAAACAGATGTTTAACCACAACCTTATCTTCAAAAAGGATTTGGCTTATAACCCTAAAGTGCAGATGTGGTGGCTTGTTTACATAGAAGGAGAAGGCCAATACTGTCTGATCTGCAAGAAGTTTGATTCCAAGAATTATCAAAACAAGAAGGAATTTTTTTCAGCAGAACCAAGTACAAGGTTGAAGAACACATTGCAACAAAGAGGCACAAAGACGCCATAACTGCCATTCTAATGAACAGGTTGTCTGTTTTTCAGAGAGAGCTTGACCACAATGCCGAAGTTCAAGTTGGCGTGTATGAAAGGGTTTTCTATTGCCTTTATTGGTTGGCAAAGGAAGAGATAGCAAATGTAAAGGCAAAAAGTCTCTTGCAGTTGGTTGAGAAGCTGGGTTGTGACATGAGTGGGTTCCCAACGGGGTATGCTGCTTCTCCTCGGGGAAATGATTCAAAATGAAGTAATTGCAGCTGTAACTCGGCCATTTGGGATAATGGTTGATGACATGACTGACATTGCAAATTTGGAGCAAATGCTTGGTTTTATTCAGTATTATAGTAGGAGTAGCGAAAAGGTTGAAGTGAAATTCATTTAAACAAGGCACCCTGGTTTTCAAACTTTTCCAGGGGATCGGAAGCTCCCCATTCCTCTCTGCAGAAGGGGTGGGGGTTCTCCCCCACTCCACAAGGCTGCCGTTTTCGTGATGAGAAAGTGTTCCGGCTACTTTACAATTTCCTCCTGCTACTTTTTTTCAATTTGAAAACCCTGTGGGGATAAGCAATTTCTTCTCAGCATGAATTTTTTTTCAACATCAGTGTTCACAAGATTTTTGTTATCGAAAATAACTCAATAAATTTCCACGTGCTTACTTGTGGATTTTTTTATCCTAATTATCTTCTGCATAATTCCACCCCCCTGCCGAAAAAAATTTAAATGGTCTGTCCATTATTGAAAGATTGTCATTTACCTTAAAAATAACTATGTTAAGGAGTTTTCAGGCTCAAATCGCATAAAATAACAATGTTGAGCCCAAACTTCAAAATTGGTTGTGGGTGTAAGTTGCTTATCCCACCATTGATTTCCTGTGTTTTGTATGCTGTCATGGGGTTTTATTTTATATTGTGTCAGATTGAATAGTCTGCCCTGTTGTGTTGCTTATTCAGGAAGTGTCAATGAGTGTAACAAAAGACTGGAGGTATTCGAAAGAATGGCAGACCCTGTCGAACAAGCCAGACTGTCAAAACAAAATGACCCACCAAAGTTACCAGCGAAGAGAGCCATGCAAAGGGATGCAATAGGTGAATAAATGTATGATACAATAGGTTTTACAGCACTACTCTCCGAAACCATGCAAATCATAAGATTGCCTAGTATTTACATTACATTAATTACTGGTACGGGTACTGATACGGGTATGTTACCCCAATGCTGATTCTTATAGAGACCTGGACCTCAAGCAGATATACAAGCAGCACGAGAACGACAAGAAGAGATTGTATACGCAGAGAGTGATGGACGTGGAACAGGGAACATTTACACCATTAGTCTTTACAACAACAGGCGGCATGGGAGAAGAGTGCAAGAGATACCATGACAGGCTGGCAGAGCTAGTCGCAGCGAAGAAAGGAGAGGACTATGCCACCACCGTCTCTTGGATACGTTCTAAAGTCTCCTTTGCCATCCTTAGGTCGGCTCTACTCTGTCTTAGAGGGTCAAGAACAGTTAAAAGAACAATTAGAAGTAATGTTCAAGAAGCGGACTTTGAATTAGATAGATGCCTTGCCAAAATCTAGGTCCTATAATTTTTATACATACATTTTTCTTTTTTTCTGTATAATATAGTTTCATGGTTTATCGAATTACTTTTTGTTCTAAAATTTAATTGAATGTAATTATTATGTAAATATTCAAACGTTCTTTTAGTTCTCTTAATCTCTCTTACTGTGAAGTTTTACTGAATAATAATGATTACAGTGTATGACTGAATTTTTTTTTTAGTAGTGATACTAACTGGAGGCAAATGGCGAGGAAATCCGTATGAAAGAAACCAGCAGGAGATTTTATTTTTATTATTATTATTATTATTATTATTGTTCAGCTCGTTTTTCTTTTTTAGCATTTTAGTAGATTAAATATTGTAGATTTAAGATTGTTTAAGAAGTTGTCAAAAATTATAGAAACATTGAGAAACACTGAATAGTACAGGAAGTATTTTGGTGCGGGCATTACTAAACCACGAAACAGCGAAACGAAACACCGAAACAGCTATTTTTTCCTACTTTTTTCTCAAACACCGAAACAGCTATTTTTGACCACTTTGATGGTGAATAAAATAGACAGGCCAAACACGACTCCCATTGGTCCTTTGGTGTTATCATTGACCTTCAAACGGTTTGGCTCTTACGAGTATATCTTACTCTAACATTCGAGGATCTCTTTTTCTCCCAGCCAGCAGTGTGAACTCCATTAGCCAGACTGCATGGTTCGTTTTCATTAACCCTTTCCCGTTAAACATTAGCCTGCATAGCAGACTTTTTGGTGTACGAACGGTCATTTAAAGACCGCCATTTTGGAAGCTATCCAAGGAGAGAACTGGGGACGGTCAGTGTAAGATATGGATTGCGGACTGCAGACCCGGACTGCGGACCCGGACTGGGTATAAAAGGCGGACTGAAGGCTGCGGACTAGGAACAAAAAGCAGACCGAGTATAAAAAAGGAGTATAGAACAAAACTAGGATTGTACTGGCCCAGATGCAGGTTAAAAAAAGCCTTGAGTCTGCTTATTCCGTGTCAAGATTTGTCACGTACATAGTAATGCTCAGTTGCATGAAATGCTCAGTTTCAACATCGTCCGAGCTAGAGAAAGTATAAGAGTAGAGACTTTATCCTGGAATTGTACTTTACTCCACGAGTTTAACACTAGATCAAAGGAGTCGAAGAAATTATTATTGGGAAGAATGGAAACAGAAAGGCATATAAAAGGCAACCGGTTCTTGCACTGGCGTGCATCACAAAATTACTGGTCCAAATCTAGATATAAATGCTGTAAATGGAAATGTGTGCTCGTTCGACTGCAACTGGCCACTGGTGCAGAGAAGATAAAACAGGAAATACCGGTGCGTTTCTTTTTTGGGAGAAAGTCCAAATCCGTATTTGCGAACATAAATCAAATAAAGTGGATTCTCAATCAGACAATTATGAGCGTTTAAAAAAAAAGTATTTTAAACAAATGGTTTTCCGTGCCAAAATGTTACAACACAATTACTATACCGTACATGACATTATAACTGACAAGCATCGCCATTTTTCCTATCATGAAGAGCTCGAGGTCAAAATAGGTAGGTTTTCTGCGTACTCTGGTAATATTTATAGCAATTGTAAGCACCTTTTCTACAGTTCAAGGATTTGAGTGCAGTAATACATTTCGTTGCTCTGTGCTTTTTGTGAAATGTTTTGTACTCAGTCTGCGGTTTGTACCCAGTCCACAGCCTTCAGTCCATATTTTATACTCAGTCCTCGTTTTATACCTAGTCCGCAGTCCGGGTCCGCAGTCCGGATCTGCAGTCCGCAATCCATATCTTACACTGACCGTCCCCAGTTCTCTCCTTGGATGGCTTCCAAAATGGCAGTCTTTAAACGACCGTTCGTACACCAAAAAGTCTGCTATGCAGGCTAATGTTTAACGGGAAAGGGTTAATGAAAACGCACCATGCAGTCTGGCTAATGGAGTTCACACTGCTGGCTGGGAGAAAAAGAGATCCTCGAATGTTAGAGTAAGATATACTCATAAGAGCCAAACTTTGAAGGTCAACGATAACACCAAAGGACCAATGGGAGTCGTGTTTGGCCTGTCTATTTTATTCACCATCAAAGTGGTAAAAAATAGCTGTTTCGGTGTTTGAGAAAAAAGTAGGAAAAAATAGCTGTTTCGGTGTTTGAGAAAAAAAGTAAGAAAAATAGCTGTTTCGGTGTTTCGTTTCGCTGTTTCGTGGTTTAGTAATGCCCTTTTGGTGCAATCATGTAATAGAATCCTAAATTAGCATAGAATAACGTTTTTTTGATCTGTATTTTCTCATGCCAGTGATTATTAAAGTTGTTATTACTGGTAAATAATGAAAATACATCTATAAAAAGAATGACATTCTGCTTAAAAGCACTTAATTGGTAGTCCAATACCTTATGAAATCAGCAAACCAGTCATCAGCCAAAAGTTGGAAAAAAATGGGAAGCAGTGCCTTGCATAATACTAATTCCTCTAATAATACTTGTATTTCAGCAAAGGCCATGGATAAGGAATTTAAGAAGCTGGAACAACTTGCTGGCCATTCAAAATCAGTTGAGACAGAAGTAAAAATTGCTTCCTTGTGTTAATTTTTTATTGGTGTAAGTCTCAGTGTGTAAAAACTGTTTGTTGACTGTTTACTTGTTTCTTCTGGGTTAATCAAGCAGGAATTTACTTCTTAATCTGGCAAAAATTGGCAGTTACAATTGCTAACATCATCATTTCCCAAAACTTTCAGATGTTAGGGTAGAATTCTACATTTACATGTTTAGTACAGTAAAACAATTATTACTCCAAGACCATCTAGGCTTTGGAATAGATCTACTACTTAAAAGAAACAAGCACAAGAAGTTTCTTTAATGAATGCATTAATTATTGCTTTAATAACTCCCTAGACTATCTGGAGAGAGAATGTTGAAAAAAAGCTCGACCTGCTCATGGATAAGATCACCAACATCGAAAGAGAAGTATCAGAGGGCAAAAACATGGCAAGGATGGTTGGCATACCTCCAAATAGCAAAAAGGCAAGGTTTTTAAAACTTACCATAAATGGTGTTTTTCTGGTGTAATAATAAAAAGTTATCTTTTCACAGATGTCCCTTATTTCAACTTCAACTTCAACTTTATTAACTATTTGACAAAAGAAAAATACAAAATGGTCGCTTCCCGCAAATAGCATTGGCTAGTCGAGGCGGGAAGCGAAAGGAGAGAATAGGTTTACATTACAGCCTGTCAAATTTGTACAAAGTATGAAGAAAATAATTGAAAAGTAGCCATTAAAGTATTAACATAAGTGGAAAAGTAATAGAGGTATAATACTTCGCTTGTAGAATACATGAGATAACATTACAGAGTAAGTTAGTATAGGCTCAAAATTGGCCTTGCAAGAATTAAATTTGATGACATAATTAGAAGGCTCTTGAATACTGTTCTAGAAGATAAATATTCTTGATAATTTCAGCCATGTGCACTTAATCACAAAGCTGTTAGCGGTTTACCTCCTTCTTACTTGAGTGACTTGGGTGACTTTTATGCCCATGAACGTAACCTCAGGTCATCTTCTCAGAAATCTTTAGCAGTACCTTTTTCCAAGACGAAATCATATGGTGATACAGCTTTTTCTATTTGTGCACCAAAGCTATGGAATGACCTGCTACTGCAGTTAAGGAACAGTGCCTCTTTTAACGTTTTTAAAAGTAACTTGAAGACGTTTTTATTCACGTATGCGTTCTGCTTATGATGCATCTTAGTTTTTTAATATACTTTTAATAATTTTATTACTTAATGTTTATGCATGTATATATTTATTTTTATTCATCTATTTTATTAATTTATTATTATTTTTTAATTGTTAATTGTTAATTTCATTGTTACCTTAATTAAGGTTTGTAAAGCACCTTAGAACATTTGGATTTTGGCACTATAATATGAGAAGGAGAACTGTGCGATGGCGCCCGTTGAGTTGGTCGACCTCTGCTGTGCTTCAAAGACACCATCACGACCTCAAAGCAGCCAACATCAACACAACCAGCTGGGAGGACACTGCTGCCAAGCATGACACCTGGCGGCTCAGTATCAAAGCAGGAGCCTTGAGAGTTGAGGAAGACAGGAGAGTCCAGTCCACATTGAAGAGAACGGCGAGAAAGTAGCGTGCGGCCTCCATCTACCTACGTCTGCGTAAACTGCATGAGGGACTGCTACTCCAGGATCGGGCTTCACAGCCACGCGAGATCCTGCCCCACACACCCTGTGTGCTAACCATCGCCTCTTCGAGATGAGAATGCCGACAACGAATATGTAGATATAGCCAAGCCTAAAAGCGGAGCTCCACGATTATTTTTTTTTACTGGTATTGAGCAACACTACATGGCTTTCCTAGCGCCAATAATTTATGTTTAGAGCAGTCAACAGGAATTGACCACGATTAAAAAACCTCAAAACATTACAAGAAAACAATACAGCTGACGAGTGGGTTCGTTCAAAAACAAATTTAGCAATCAAAGGAGGATTAAATATTTTCATCCAGCATTGTTGGATGAGCATGTTTGACGGTTTAGCCACCTCCTCTCACAAAAATGCATTAAATGGCTTTCCATGCTTGATCCAAATCAAACGTGTTCATCCAAAATTTTGCATTACGAACAAATGTTTGATCATTTAGCCGCCCCAATAAACAAATCATGCACAAATGGTAAAAAGACACCAAATGAGCCACGTAATGTCGAACATTTCAGCGATAATACGCAAAAATCATTGTTTTGAATCACTTGGTCCGTGTTTGATCAAACACTGTTTTGCTTTTAGCCACCAAACATTATGCTTGAAAAACACGATAATGGTTGAAAATGTTTGATCTTTTCGCCGGGACTTAACAAGCATATTTTGTAGTAAGTTAAGCTTAGACATAAGCTTAAATGTTGTTGAAAAGAGAAAAAGGGAAAACAATTCTGATAGTTCACAGGCAGCCCAAGCTCACGATAATTTACATACGTCTCGAACGTGATGGCTCTAGCATATCGGCATATAAGGTGGTGTTGTGTTACAACCGTTTGAATTTGAATTACAAAGGTTTGTATGGGAAGAGAATGGATTTGTTTTCAATAATAGAAATTGTTGTTTGAAAATAAAGTTGACTTCCTTTGTTGCCTTGTTGTATCCTTTGTCATTTGCCAGCTTTTCAGGCCGATTTGAAGCCATTTCGGTGAGTTAGCAATTATCGGAGTTTCCACTGCTAAGAGAAGTGCAAGGCAGAACACTGATTTCCGGAATGCCCACCGCTCAAAGCCCAAAAAATCCACTGAAATTTACCTTGTGTCCCAGTTCCTCCATAGAATCAAAGTAGAGATGTTAAGCTTTCCTCTCAGCAAAATTCCGGGTCAACTGCAGCCCCATCGCCTTTGCTAGAAAACTTTTCTTTCAAGTCAGCTGCGCTGCTCAACTTTCGCAAGTGCTTGGCCAGAACGCCATGGACACAGTGAACTTTGGAACAGCACGCTGGGTAACAACAGTGAGCCCAGCAGGGGAAGACAGCAACCAGTTGTCTACAGGCAACTGGTCATGGGCAGTTGGCAACGGGCAACTCGGCTACCTTTGCTGGGGGCACTTGCGAAAGTTCAGCAGTACAGCTGACTCGAAAGAAAAGCTTTGTAGTGAAGGCGATGGGGCCGCAATCGACCCGGTATTTCGCTGAGAGGAAAGCTTAACATGTCTACTTTGATTCTATGGAGGAACTGGGACAGCAGAGCAAATTTCAGTGGATTGTTTGGGCTTTGAGCGTCGGGCATTCTGGAAATCAATGTTCTGCCTTGCGCTTCTCTTAGCAGTGGAAACTCCGATAATCACTAACTCACTGTAATGGCTTCAAATTGGCCTCAAAAGCTGGCAAATGACAAAGGATACAACAAGGCAACAAAGTAAGTCAACTTTATTTTCAATAAACAATAATTTTTACTGTTGAAAATAAATTCATTCTCTTCCCATACAAACCTTTGTAATTCAAATTCAAACCATTGTAACACAACACCACCTTATACGCCGATATGCTAGAGTCGTCACGTTCTGGCATACGTCTCTTGTTGTGAGCTTGGGCCACCTGTGGATAGTTTGGATAGGTAATTGCATGGGGGCGAGTAAAATTAAGGATTAATAGCAGAGCTCTGCGTGCCGAAGGCGTGCGCAGAGCACCATGGGTGAAAAATATAGTAATCCATCTGCTCAACAAATTTTGGTTTTGGTCACCATACGTACGTCGTCCGTCCATCCGACCATACGTCCACCCTTCCATGTATGACAGGACAAATGTCATAGTCGACACTGTGCTACAACCCCACGTGTTTTGGGCGGCAAGTTGCATGGTCATTTCAAGTCCGCATACATGAAGACTTTAAAGACCAACACAAAAGCAACCTCTTAGCCATTTTAAGCTCTTATATGTGGTTATATGTCGACAAACACTGAAAGAAAATAAAGAAATGAAATGAAAAGGCTAAGTTCAAAAGTGGAGAGAGCAACTGAGAGCACTAGCAAATGGGGTAAGCTTTAATTTTGTGGAAAACATTGATAAACATACTGCATAAATCGATTCAAATCAGAAGCCTCATTTTATTATGTAATCCATTCGGTGTTTACTTTGTGTTATGTTCGTGTTGTGTTTAGAAAAACTATACTACAAGACATTCCTGGAGATGTTTTCTGTCTGACTAACAGTTATGGAAAATCATTTTCCTCATCACTTTCCACTGTATGGAATGTCATATTGGAAAATCTATTAAAAGCGAAAATGAAAACGGTAAGATAATTTTTGCAAGGATTCACGATTGTGCAGACAAATATTGTTGTGTTTTTAGAGCTAGGACTTAGAGGAATTTAGCTAGTAACTGTTAGAGCATCTCGGGGAAGACTACTACTATTAAAGACTGAGATAGGGTTTGTTTTTGTTTGTGATCTTATAATTTGGTTTTCAGTGGCCAGACAACATCGTCTTGAATGTGCACCTGAAGAATTGCACGTGAAATTGTTATTTACTGTTATTGTACTGCAAAGCTAATATTCCCAGTAAATATACAAATTCCTGTGTTGTTTAAAAAAGAAAGCAATCCTTATTTTGTACATGTACCTATTTCTGTAGTTCTATCCTGTAATATTTTAGATAAATGTCATGCCACTCCATCTTTTTCAAATTTTATTTGCTGGACATTGTGGCCAAGTAGCTATTTATAATACAAGACATAGAACTTGAAAGTTGTCAAGTCTTTCAACTTCAAGATGAAATGCAGTTGGGATGGGCAAAGGTCATGAAGAATTAGGCCAGGCCAGAAGAGTAACCTGGCTGTCAAATTTTAATGTGCTTTTTTTAAATACAATTTTCTCATTCCATCTGAGTTTCACATAGATAACAAACAACAAGTTTCTTCAGTGTACATATTTGTTTACAACTCTGCTCAAATGTAAGTTCACAGTCTCAACTCAACCCTTAATTAACTACATTCTTACATAAAAAAGAAATTGTGAGAAATGGGAATTAAGTCTCATGTCTCACGTTTTCAGTATTCATAAATACATGTTATTTCTTTCGCTAACAAAGACCAGAGGCCAATCACACATATAGCAATTAGCATCAATCTTGGGTTAATTCAGGTACATGTTGTAGGTCAAAGTGAAATTCTGGTTAAAATGAGTTTAACCTAGTGTTATTCTCAATTTCCTGTGTCTTCTAGGCCCTAATTAAAGTAAGGAGACAAAGGAATTACATTTTAACCTGAATTTCATTTTAACCTTAAACATACACATGTACTGCTTTCTTACTTTTCTAGTATGTAATTTTCAATGTTGGAAAATTGAATCTATCAAGGACATCGTGGCGCTAGAAAAGGTTCAACGAAGAGCTTCGTGACTTGCTTTAAGGCAGAAACGCGGCAAAATGAGTTATGAACACCATTGTAGTTTATTGAAATGGCAAACACTAGAGAAGCGAAGAGAATTTCTATCTCTGGTTCAATGTTATAAGATAGTTTTTTCTGTCTTTCCCAGATTTCTTTGAGTCTGCCAAAAGTACTCATACAAGAGCTAACCATGACTGTAAACTTTACTTGAGAAGAGCAGTTTGTAATTGTGAAAATAAATATTCTTTCTTTATCCGCATTGTTAGGAAATGGAATGACTTGCCAGGATACATTATACATGCCAAATCATTATCTGTTTTTTTAAGAGTAGAATATTGAATATTTATTGAATTAGTAGCCATTATATTTTATCTAGTTAGTTAGGGAAATTGTTTTTATACAGGTTTAACCTGAACGATTTCCATATTCAGGATGTTTTTGTATTTGTGCTGTAACCTCCTGAATGTTATGTTATATTATGTTATGTTATGATATGTTAATGTAATGTGAGGTGAGGTGAGGTGAGGTAAGGTAAGGTAAGGTTACGTTACGTTATGTAGTTTTTGTACAAAGCCTATTTTCAGTAGTGTGCTTAAATGCACTGTACCTGTATCTAAAAATATGAATCCTTCATAAAAAAAAAGATTCAAAGTGACAGTCAAGTTACATTTGAGCAATGAATATGAAAACAGTTCATACTACAAACCATTTATTTTTATAGGAGGAACAGTCTGATAGAGAGAATCCTGCATTGGAAAATTGCCTGTTTTTAGTCACAAGCAAGTCATTTGAAATACTGCAACCAGTCACGAAAGTTTAAAATGACAGTGACCATTTCGAAGATCATCAGCTGATTGCAATAAGAGCAAGCAGGGCAGTTGGTGTTCCAGGAGAGATGAGAAAGTGCCAAAAGTTTGGGATTGTGAAAAGAAAACAATTTTTTTTTATTAGCTTCGCCATTATGACACACACACACACAAAAAAAAAACGTTACAATCAATACGTTTGGCAGGGACATCGCAACAGCTAAGTAGCAAATTACTGCGGGCCCAAATATAGCTATCAGACACGAGTGAGTGAAATCAACTAAAGGGTTAAATTGGTAATTTATTAAGAATGAGAGCTCATGTGTTCAAAAAGTGGTCAGTTTTAAACAGTGAATAAGACACTATCTAGTGGATAAGATTTGCTACAAGTAATATATATGTTGTTCCTACTGGACTGTGACTATAATGAATAATCTGTTATTCAAAAACTGGGGCTAGGTATTGATCAAATCACCTTTGGGTTTACATTGTATCCTAATTTTGCTGAATAACCATGTACTGCTGCAACACTTTCAAAACATTCTCTAGCTATAAAAACCTGCATTTATTTCATACATGTACTGGTGTATTTTAAAATGCTTGAGAAGAATTGCAACTGATGAAACATCACAGCTTATTGAAGTGATTGAACAACCACTGCATAGCAAGAACCACTAGTATCTGTTACTCCTCCTGGACTTCTGTTGATTGGCTTACTGGAGATTTACCAATTTGGAAATACAGTAAGAAATTGACTACAGAGGTATTACTTGAAGTGATGTACATACAAGAAAAATGCGAGTGCATATAGCTATCAGACACCACTAACTCAAGAAGTCTGGTAGAAAAGTAAGTACCTCTTAAAAATAAAGATGACTTGACTTGACTTGAAATAGGCACTCTGTAAGTGCATGTGGCTTCTGAATGCACACTTTGCAAGGCTATGCTCACCACAGGTTTTCAGATACTTGGACAAACAACGTGATGATATACAGGCTAGTCTGCATGCTTAGTGAAGTAGCCATATAAAAGGAGAATGAGTATTAAATATTCACTCACACTGTGAAGACCTCGACTTCAAGGAATTGGGTATATCATTTCCATATATACTGTTATTAAAATAACCTTGATTGGAATGTTTATAACTATCAACCACATCATCATTACAATGACTTGTTCTAGCTCGTATAAAGTCGTGCTTAGATCCCAGCTGAGCTGTTTCGTTTAATCTAGCATTCTGCTGGTTCAAATCTACTATTTATCTCAGAGGGAGGTGCTAATAAACTTTCACATACTGGTCCAGTGCAAATGATGCAAATTGTGTAGCACTTTGAATAATCAGCTATTGAGTTTATAATTTTGCCTGAGTATTGTTAACAACATTATCGGTAGACAAAGTATTTGGATAATTGCACATTAGGTTAGGTCCTCATACATTTAAGCTATGCCATAATATATCCCTTTTTGACCTATGGGAAAACTGTCTGAGGTCATGTAAATGAGTCATCTCTTCAACCCTTATTTATTTTACAAAAAAAGAAAATGTGTCATTGTACTTTTCAAAATTTGACCACCACACCAGCCCTTTGTTTAAGTGTTTTAAGGGTTTTTGACCTTGTTACTTTTCATAATTTTATCGGTGTTTTTATGTTTAAGTAGATAACTGCTTGGGGTCATACATATGAGTCACCTCTGCTTGAACCCTTACTTATTGTACAAAATTACTTTTTAAAAATTTAACCACCACACCAGCCCTTTGTTTATGTGCTTTAAGATAAATGAAATTATGGTTTTTGACCATGTTACTTTTCATAATTGTTATTTTTATGTTCAAGTACACTGTACTACATAATGCTCTTTCCATCTGCAGTGACTGTCGTTCTTTCTTTTCTAAAGTAGATTCAATTCCTAGCTGTAATACTTAGGCTTACTACAAAAGAGACTTATCACCTTCCAAAAGTCAGGACCAGTTATGGCTAATTTAATGTTTGTTTTCAGGGCAAACATCTGAACTCCTACATCTTTTTTCGTTGAATGATGTAGCTAGTCTGTTAGTCTTTGTTTATTGGAATGTGATATACAGGTGAAATTATGGCAATTTAAAATACTCTTCTTTGTCTTGATTGAAAATGATTAATGATTATTTCCGTTATTTCTGTACTGTCTAGTGGTTTATGCAGCCTTGCTTGTTTTTCTTTTGTTTTGGGGGGGTGAGGACATTCAGACCATTTTGCACTGCCATACTGGTGTTTTAATATTTTGTTTGTGTATCTGTGTGTTCTTACAACCTCAATTTTTATTCATTGGTTTGTACACTGGCCGTCTGGTATTTTTAAGCCTGAGG
>JAEMWC010000629.1:340000-362500 GCA_016490735.1 Pachyseris speciosa
TATATAAGGCGACTGAGAAAGTAAATAATGAAGGTAAATTTTGTCTTCTGATGGGCGATTTTAATATTAATCTTTTGAACTATGATTCTCATTCTGAAACAGAAGATTTCGTAAATACTCTAGGATCCTATGCATTTCATCCACAAATTCTGAAACCTACTAGAATAACTTATCATTCTGCAACCTTGATTGATAATATATTTTTTTAATTCACTGGAGCATTATGCTATTAGTGGTAATATTGTCTGTGGGATAACAGATCACTTGCCTAATTTTCTGATTATCACAAAGTTATCCAATCCTCCAAAAAATTTTAAGATGTACAAAAGGGACTACTCAGGGCTTGATAATGAATTGCTCATATCTGAGGTCAGCAAGGTGAACTGGGAGGAGGTACTAGCTAGTGAATCTGGAGTGCTTGATGTTAACACTATTTTTCAGAATTTCTATCTCTGTATTTCTAATCTGGTCAACAAGCACGCACCTCTTCGTAAACTTACTCGCAAAGAAATCAAGTCATTATCCAAGCCCTGGGTCACACCAGGCATCCAAACATCAATTAGGCTGAAGGAAAAGTTTTATAAGCGTTTCCTAGAATCTAGGAATATATATTTCTTAACTAAATATAAGTTTTATCGGAACAAGATTACCGAATTGCTTAAAGCCAGCAAAAAGAATTACTACCATAATTACTTCATTGCTAATAGTAAAAATATTAAAAAAACCTGGGCAGGTATTAAAGAATTAATTACTCTCAAACCAAATGGATTCAGCTCTCCCTCTAAAATTGTTGTTGGTAACAATGTCATTACTGATTCTAAGGCTATTGCCTCAGCTTTTAATGATCATTTTTCTCAAATTGGCAGTAAATTAGCAGAAGACATTCCTCAAGTTGATATTGATCCCCTAGACTTCCTTGGTCCTTCGCTGGCAAATAGTTTTATGCTATTTCCTGCTTCTGCAGCAGAGATAGAAGAGATAATTTCTAGCCTGAACTCGTCAAAGGCTTCTGGTCCTTTTAGCATTCCTGTATGCCTGCTAAAGCTATTAAAAACCTGCATATGATTCCCCTTGGAATTTATTTTTAATATTTCGTTTAGTAGTGGGTGTGTGCCTGACCAATTTAAGTTAGCTAATGTTATTCCAATTCATAAAAAGGACTCAGTCACTTGCATGAATAACTACCGACCTATTTCATTGCTCTCCATTTTCAATAAAATCCTGGAGAAGCTTGTGTATAATAGACTTATCACTTTTATTGAAAAATATAATGTTCTATATGACAAACAATTTGGCTTTAGGAGAAATCATTCCACTCTTCATGCAACTCTTTTAATTACAGACAAAATTCAGAGAGCAATTGAAGATGGCCTATTTTCCTGTGGAATTTTTCTTGATTTCTCTAAGGCTTTTGATACTGTTGAACATAACATATTACTAAAGAAATTAAGCCACTATGGAATCCGTGGTATTGCTAATGACTGGTTTGCTTCCTATTTAAGCAATAGGAGGCAGTATGTTACTATAGGTAGTATTAAATCAGAAGACACCCTAATTACTCATGGTGTCCCACAGGGTTCTGTGCTAGGCCCTCTTCTATTTCTCCTATATATCAATGATTTCAGTAAGTGCAGCAATGTCTTTGACTTTCACATTTTCGCAGATGATACAAATCTATTTTACTCTAATTCTAAGTTAGCAGAACTCGAGTCCATTGTTAATTATAATCTGAAAATGGTCTCTGACTGGCTTACGGCGAATAAGGTTTCATTAAATATAGATAAGACAAATTTCATTATTTTCCATCCCCCTCAAAAGGTCAAAGGTCACTTAGTCAAATTGACAATTGATAATAGGGAGATTGCACAAGAGAAATTTATTAAGTACTTGGGTCTCATCATTGATTCACATCTCAGTTGGAAGTATCACATTTTACATATTTCAAAAAAGATTAAGAGATGTATTGGCATACTATCTAAGATAAGGTATTCTGTGACCGATGTGGTCCTTGTACAGCTGTATTACTCACTTATATATGCTTTCCTGACTTATAGTTTAATAACCTGGGGGACTACATATCAAACAACTCTCTTACCTCTTATCACCTTGCAAAAAAGAGCCGTCAGAATAATAACATTCTCAGAATATAATTGCCACTCTAGTCCACTCTTTCGGAAATTAAAACTACTTAAACTAAGTGACTTATTATACTTGTATTGTGCTTTATTCATGTATGACTATTACTCCAACAGACTGCCCTTAATTTTTAACGTTTTCTTTATGAGTATCAACAAAGTGCATCAATATCAAACCAGACTGGCAAGTAAGATTTCATACTATCTGCCCAAAGCGAGGACCAATTATGGCAAATTTAACATTCGTTTCTCTGGAGTTAAAGTCTGGAATGCCATTGAAGACTCACTAAAATCTAAAAGTCGTACTTGTTTTAAGATCAGCATAAAAGAATCACTTATCTCCAACTACTGACTGGTTCATTGATGTACTTTATTTTCCAGTTCTCGTGTGTACACATCCCCTTGTCTATTGTTATTTGTGTGTACGTGTGTGTGTGTAAACGTAATCCTGTCTATTGCTCTATGTTCAGTAAGTGTATTAGCAAATTTTTTTCCGCTTGGCCCAGCCACTTAGCTCGATTAGCTTTGCTATTTCTAAGTGGCTGTGCTCTTTTCTATTGTAATTTTTTATCTCTTGTATTTGTCTACACTGTGTAATTTCCGGGCACGAAATAAAGATTGTTGTTGTTGTTGTTGTTGGGGAAGAGTTAAATAGAGGCACAAACAAAGCGCCTGATGCCCGACTAGATGTTCACGCTCGTGGGTTTTGGGACAGACAGCAATCTGCTTTCTTTGATGTTCGGGTGTGCCATCCGAACGCAGATTCATATCGAGAACTGTCTCCGAAACAGATATTCCAACTACATAAAAAAGAGAAGAAGAGGCAATACAGCAGGCGGGTTTTGGAAGTGGAGCAAGGGGCATTCACACCATTGGTTTTTACAAGCACAGGTGGAATGGCCGATGAATGCAAGAGATTTCATAGCCGCCTCGCAGAGCTACTTGCGTTAAAGAAGGGAGATGACTACGCTACAACCATATCTTGGATAAGGGCGAAGGTATCCTTTGCCATTCTACGATCAGCCTTGCTGTGTCTCAGAGGAACCAGGAGAAAGAGAAGAGCAGCCAATATATCAGACATTGACATTATATCGGAAAATGCGCAAGCCAGAATTTAAGTAGTAACTTTTTTGTCAGTCGAAATTATTTTTAGATAGTTTTTTTATTTTATTTTTTTTAATTAACTTTTTGATGCTTTTTATAATTGTTATTAGTAGTGATTTTCGATAGTCATTTGTCGACAATTCTCTTTCGTACACAAGAAGAACGTACATAGGGTATATGTTTTATTTCATATTCTTGAACTTGTAAATAGTCTATTTGTTTTATTTGTTTTTTTAATCTATGAATAAAGTTTGTTTATTATTATATTAAAAAAAATTATTATTATTAATGATGCAAGTAAAAAAAAATCAAATCATCAACCATTCAACAGACAGTCAAGATATTGAGATGCTGTAGAAGAGTTATAAATAAACATGTCAAAGCCTCATGGCTGTGCGATATCCTGTAATCCAGTTATTTGGCAACATATACCACTCAAAATTAGTTTACATTGTAGTGTGGATACGCCAATGTTGGTGTCCCTTTGAGGGACAGAAATATGGCAACCGGAAATGAGTGAAAACATCTGGAATTTACTTTGGCTATCTTCCCTCTTTTGAGATTGCAAACGTTCACATAGACACTTCTCTTGTCGTGTTGGCTTTTCAGAACTCAAAAACACACAGTGAGTCGATGTTTCCATGTACGTGACATGCTTGTGGGCAGACATCTTTACATGTATGTCACACACTGCATGTGAAAATAACTAAAATTCAAACTGCTCTACAGTACTGTGCAAAAAGAATGGAAACGAATTTCGCCAAAATTCGGGTATTGTTTATTCGAAATATCGCAGAAATTTCGGGAGAAGAAGTGTGATTTTTCGGCCGAAATTTCAAAGAAAATTCGCCGAGCCACACGAAAGTTCGAACACACGCACGAAAATTCGCTAATCAAACAGCGAAATTTCGGTGAGAATTCGTATCTACTGAAACGAAAATTCAAGAAATTTCGCTGAGCCACACGAAAGTTCCAACACATGAACGAAAATTCGCTAATCTAACAACGATATTTCAGTGAGAGTTCCTACACACAGAAATGAAAATTCAAAAACCTGTGGATCGAAAAGTTGTAATCCTGAAACAACATTTCGTAAAATGTTGGTAAGCGGTTCGTATTTAGTAGTGTCAATGAATGAAATCCTCGACAACTGTACATGTGGCTCTTCGAGTGTAAACACGACCAGAATGAAACTGTAGACAAGCATTTTGGTCTATAGAGATACAACAGCGTAATCCCCTTACCGTTTTGATATTGATCACAACAAGTCACATTTCAAAGTTAGATGCTTTTTTTCTTCTCGCATCAAGTCCGTTATCCTCACTTAGATACGCGATTAAGCGAATTATTAAATATCACTCCTGCCGAGTCCTGGTGTTGACCCATACATTGAAATCAGCTTCTGAAACCGCCATAAATTAGATGTCTAACGCACCAGTAAAGTCAAGAAATGCCTTCGCATGGTTGCTGTTAACCAACGCCATTTTGGATTTGATTGCATATGTGGAAGGTGGGTCCCAGTCTTCAAAGAGTCATGTTGCGAAATGTATTTAAAAAGAAAGCTCACTATGTACCGACCTGAAAACATGCAAGTAGATACATTTCTAAAATGTCTTTCACATGATGAAGATAAAAATGCAAAAGTCTCTTAGTGTACTTTTGAATTTTTTATGACATCATGTAAAAACCAAGAATACAAATTGTCTTGTTGGAAGAGGAGCAAGGTGAAGGCCTTGGGGCAATGCCCTGTGGAGCATCCCTGGTATAAATTAATTACAGTAACTGTTATATTGTTATTATACATGTAGTTGTTATTGTTACTGTTAATTGCTATATCATGTGCACTAGAATAGGCAACATTGTCCACCTCTTAAATGAAATGAATAATTAACAATTACTCAACTCAGTGTTAAGTGAAAGTGGTGGATATTTTCCTAGCCGCAAAGAGGGGAGGAAAATACTCACCACCTTCACCAACACTGAGGTGAATAATTGTTTTAGACTTATATACCACACAAGCTGAATAATAACAGCCGACTGAGAATGTGGTTTATCTATGTAAAAGTTTCAGTCTCGCTTTCTTGCAGTGAATATTAGTAAAACTTCTGAAGGCACTTGTTTAATTGTCCGGGTTACATTTCTTCAGTTGGTGTTTCAAATTTGGGTTGCTGTTGAAACCATGCTACAAATCAGTTAATGTTTCATTTGTGATAGTTCACGTAAACAAGGCATTGTATCCTTTTTACGCCTTAAAATTAGAGTTTGGGCAGTAAATACAGTCGAACCAAACTTTAATTGTTGCCATTTTTGTATTTTTTCAAAACAGCTGTCTCAACGTTATCGCCAAAATTTGCTCCTCGGTAACTGAAGGAGGCACTTGTTTAATTGTCCGGGTTACATTTGTTCAGTTGGTGTTTCAAATTTGGGTTGCTGTTGAAACCATGTTGCAAATCAGTTAATGTTTCATTTGTTATAGTTCATGTAAACAAGGCATTGTACTCTATTTACGCCTTAACATTAGAGTTTGGGAAGTTTAAACAACTTACGATTAAATATAGTCGGACCAAACTTTAATTGTTGCCATTTTTGTATTTGTTCGAAACAGCTGCCTCAATGTTATCGACAAAATTTTTTTCTCAGTAACTGAAGGAGCCGTTACTAGAACCAACGACAGCACAAATTCTCCTCCTGGTTTATTTTACTGGATTTAGGGGGGAAAGGATCTGTAATCAGTAACAGCATATACAGTGTTCATAACCATTTCAGACCTTTTTATTCCAGACGTAAGCGTAATTCCGTACAACAAAATGTGAAGTGAAAAGCCGTTTTAGATGAAACTGCTATCTGTAGTTTAAGCTATCGAGGAGTAGGAGTAACAAGTTATTCTTAAACGGCTTTTCGCTTCACATTTTGTTGTACAGAATTAAGCTCAAGTCCGGCATAAAAAGGGTCTGAAATGGTTATGAAAACTGTATATGCTGTTACTGATTACAGATTACAGATCCTTTTCCCCCTAAACCAGGATGAGAATTAATGCTGTCGTCGATTCTAGTAATAGCTCCTGCAAGCTACAAAAATGGAGAAATGACCTCTGTAAGCTCAGTGACTGTGTATATCCACCGCCATTTGTCCTCTATCCATTCCTAACAGAAAAGAGAGATCCAGAGGGAAGAAAGATGTGGATTAGAGCTGTCCGCAGAAAAGGACAAGTCTCCCAAGGCCACTACTCCTGTAGATGCCTTGCGTTACCATTTAGCTTTTCAATGACAGCAGGTACAACACGTGAAAGGGGTTTTCCAAGTTTTAGGAAGATTTGCTGTATTAGAACTGAATAAAGTGTCCAGTGTCTATTGTTTAAAGCTGAAGCAACCCTTGGCATGGGCTAAAATTCTTTCGCCCATGTCTTTTCAATCATAAGGCATAGGCTCACTTTTAGGCGAATGTGAATTTCTATTTACAGTGGTCTTACCCTTAGCGATATAAAAGGAATTACCAAAAGGGATAAATTATCACCTTGAGAAAGAAGTCGATGGATCAACAAGCTTCAGGTTATTGCTGACCAATAAGAACCACAAGTTCAAGTTCCACAGCCTCCTCCTGTCGCCCAAGAGCAGGTTAATCCGCCTGTTCTGGCGCCCAGCAAGAGGTATTTTTCTTATATTGTTATCTTTAATTCCCCGTTACCGTGGTTTTTTTTCCATTCTTACGTCATTTATTTTGTCTATGTACTTCTCAGGCTCCAGAGTAGAGGTTGTTTTGTCAGCAGTTTTACGTTTCCTGACTCTGTCAAGCGTTTTGAAAGTTACAGAGACGCTATATTATTCATATCCCTGGTTTGTGGCTCCAGAACAGAAGTTGTTTTCGGAAAGTGGCTCCTCCAAGCGTTTTTGTTAGTCATGTGGGCTCAAATTGTTCAAATTATTTGCTCCATGATTTTGTTTTGTTTTGTGGCTCCAGAGCAGATCGAAGTTGTTTATGGCAATTCTGTGTTTCCTGTGTAGAGCGTTTTGCTAGTTACAGAGATTCAAATTCGCTAAATTATTTGTTCCCTGCCTACTTGTTTGTGGCTCCAAAGCAGAAGTTGTTTACGGGAATTCTGTGTTTCCCAACTCTGTACAGCGTTTTCCTAGTTACAGGGACTCAAATTCGCTAAATTATTTGTTCTCTGCCTACTTGTTTGTGGCTTCATAGCAGAAGCTGTTTACAGCAATTTCTCTTCTACTTACACTGTAGTGCGTATTATTGTTTAGCACAATTATATTTCTTGTCTGTTTTGCTTCTGGCCTTGTTTTGTCGTCATTCTGTGTCTCTCTAGGTTTATTTGTTGTGCATCCGTTTTGTTTTCCTGGCTTTGTTTAAAGAAAATTTATTCTTACAGAGAATAAATGATTTTATGCAGCTATAGCTACGCCAGTTAATGTTTGACAAGTAAGGGTCAGGTTACATACAGGACTCTTAGTTATGAGTACTTAAATCAATGCAGGCCAGGTTTCAGGCCTCTTTTTCTCCAGCTTCGGGACAATATCGTTTTTATCAGAACTTCGCTCTGCGACCAGCCTTGAGTGGGTATTGTCTAAGAGGAATAATCAGAGAAGTGGAGAAAAAGCTAAGTATGGTTTAGCTTGTGGCAGAAGTTTTCATTATGCGTTTGAATTCCCCGTTTCCGCGCATGCTTATTGTGGTGTTGATGCTTTGTGGTCTTGGAGTATATATTTTATTGCCCTGCCTGAAACGTGGTCATTTTAACCATACTCCGGGATGACAGCCAACTTTCGCTTCTGTTCCTTGCACAGTCAACTGCCACCAGCATAGATGGCAGAACATCGTCTTCCCCCTCCACCGGCTCCCGTTGCCGCTCCTATCGTGGAGCATGCTGCCGTTGAGCCACCGCCTGTTGTTAATCCAGTTCCCGCACCGCCCCCGGCTCCAGTTCTAGTGGCGGACCCGGCCCCGGCTGTTGAAACCGTGGAAGAGGTAATTTTCCTAGCAATATTGTTGGTCTTTGGCCAGATTTATGTTTTTATCCTGTTTTACCCGCTGTCTGTAGCTTTAGTGCCTACGTTTGTCTCCGTTTCATTTAGATTTTCTTTCTCGGTTCTTTCGTTTGGGTTTATTTGGGTAAACCTGTATACTCCTTTTAAGCTATTGTTTTCATGCTCTGTATTGTTTTTGGGCCTTTGTTTCCTCGTATTTTTTGCATGCCTCTGTAGCCCTCTGTTGCGTTTTTCAGCTTCCGCAATTTAGGCCTTCTCTTTTTGTTTTTGGCTAGCATTGTTCGGGTGTTCCTTCGTCTCCCAGTGTGGGTGAATTTAAGTTTCAGCAACAAAACTTTGGTTTAGTTCTTTTTGCATGCGTTTTCTGCTAGTCTAGGCTATTTGTTGTTGCATGGCATTCCTTGCGGCTTACCGCCGGTTTAGGCAATTGTGTGGACGTTACTGTGGTATCCCACCAGTGAAGGCGTGGCTGTTGTTGTATTCCGCTGGTGAAGGTGACCTGTTGTTTTGGCGCCGTTTTTTGTGATTTCTGCCGCTGCCGTTAGGTAACTATTTCCATATACCACCGGTGAAGGCAACGCATTGTTGCGTGGATGTTTTTTGCATGTACCACCGGTGAAGGCAACGCGTTGTTGCGTGACTGTTTTTTGGCGTGTACCACTGAAGAAGGCATTGTTGTGTTATAACTTTATGAAGGATATTGTTTACGAAGAGTAGATTTGAATTTTAAGTCATGTTGCTTTGGGCTGTTTTGTCATAGGCCGCCGCCCATATTAAGATTCTTGAGGACAAGATTAAGTCATTGGAGCAGCTGAACACTTTGGAAAGTTCAGAGTCAGCTCTCGCAGCCTTGCGTCAACATAGTAGTCACCCTACCACGATGTTCAACAAATATGAGGCCCTGGATCTGCTACAGTATGTAATTTCTGACGATTGAGCATGCGAATTAGACAGAAATTGATATTTCTACGGCACGGGAACAGAAGTGGCCTGGGTACGATTTGTGAGGCATGATGGGTATCATGCTGTCTATAAAGGCTTAGTTCGTCACGTGGGGAGCCATTCTAGGCCTGCATCAGTCGCTATATGCTTGTTATTTTGTTGATAATATTTTCCCCGTCCTTCAGCATGGGCGAAGGGAATGTTTCGAAGGACGACATTGCTAAGATGATAGAAGCTAACAACCAGACCATGATGGCGTCAATGACAGAACTTTTTCAAAAATGCATTGGCGATTTGAAACGATCGCAAGCCGATTCCTCAGACGCCCAGATCCGCGAGATCAAGAAACTCAAGCTGGAGGAACCAAGGCGCTTTAAGAAGAAAGCAAACGAAGACCAATTCAGGTTCAATGCCAAGATCCAGGATACTTTAGGCAAAGTTAAGATAGCTGCCCAGGCGAATGCTTTGGACAAAGTCAAGGAATCGCTCCAGAAAGGTGAGAACTTATTAAAAGAACGCCACAAACACATCCTTCTTGCGGACAAGTCCAAGTACGGCTTGGCTACCGTCCAGGAGCATAAGAAAAACGAGATCGCTGATGATTCTGACGATGAAAAGAAAATGTTTAAGGCCGAGGCGCATGCCAAGGCACATTTGAAACAATCAGCCTCAAGATCGCAAACGGTTGCCTCGGGTTTCGCGGCCAAAAGGGATTCAGCTGTCCAGGATTCAAGTCTGAAACATGTGGGGGAAAGGAACTCTGTTCTGAGACAAATTCCCACGGTAGATGCGCAAGCCAGGATTCGTGCGAGACCAGGCAATTGCTTTCAATGCGGGAAGCCAGGTCATTGGAGAGCGCAATGCCCCACGTTTCATCCGAAGTCCGGCACAAGCATCTGACTAGACGATTACGACCAAGGTGTAGTCGATTCTTTTTTTACTGGTAACTCTTTAGATGTTGATTATGATGTGCATTTTCCTAGTGTGGGCGTCCATTCTTCTTGGGAGGAGTTTCCTTTTCTTGACTCTTATGAGTTTGATTTCACTCATGCAAAATCCAACGTATCAGTTAGGGGCAGGTTAGCCAAATGCATCTCCGAGTGGGAAAGAATTGATTCTCCCTGTTTTATTTTGGAAGTTATTCGAGAGGGCTACATGTATAAAATTCCTTTTGTTTCTATTCCTCCTCCAAAACGTAGTGATAATAACTTATCTGCTATCAGGGAGAAGGATTTCGTTTCTAAAGCGATTTACGATCTCCTCAGTAAGCATTGTGTTGAGGAACTATATGGAGCGCCAGAAATTGTTAATCCCTTGTCAGTGTCCATTCAATCGTCTGGAAAGAAGAGACTAATACTGGACCTACGACATGTTAATTTGTATGTTTACAAACAAAAGTTTAAATGTGAAGATCTGAGGGTCGCTCTTTCAATTATTTCGCGGGTTTTTCGCTTTTTAAGTTCGACCTCAAATCAGGGTATCATCATGTAGAGATTTTTCGTTACCACCGTAACTTCTTGGCCTTTGGTTGGGGTTTTGGTGATGGAAACACTCGTTTTTTTCAGTTTGCTGTCCTTCCATTCGGTTTGTCGTCAGCACCGTATTTGTTCACAAAACTATTAAAGCCTGTCATTAAAATGTGGAGGTGTCAAGGAATTCCAATTGTTGTTTTTCTTGATGATGGTTTAGGCGGGGGTGCTACTGAGCTTATTGCTAAAATTAACAGCTTGAAGGTGCATAGCGATCTAATCAGGTTTGGTTTTCTTGTAAACGCTCAGAAGTCCCAGTGGGATCCCTCTCACGTTATAATTTGGTTAGGTGGTGTTATAGATACCAATCAGGGTACAATTGCTGCCACTGATCAAAGAATATTCAAGCTTCTTAATTTCTCTGATTCTCTCAGTCAGTGTGAATCACGTGTAGTTAAGACCAGGGATCTGGCTTCATTTATTGGCACCATTATTTCATTGTTCCCGTTTGTTGGTAACGTCACCCGCATCATGACCAGATCGTTGTACCATGTCTTAAATAGTAAGTCATCCTGGTTTTCCAATGTTACGCTTACTGATGACGCTATGCGAGAAATAACGTTTTGGAAGCTTAATGCACGTTCTTTGAACGGTCGGCCGGTGTGGCCTGCCGAGCGCAAACCTTTGAAGATTGTTTATTTGGATGCTTCCGATCACACATGCAGTTCTTTTGTTGAAAATGAGGGTAAAATATACCAACAGAACTGGTCACCTGCTGAGCAAGCGAAGAGGTCTACGTGGAGAGAATTGAAAGCTGTTCAGTTAGCAATCGGCAGTTTTATTCACGATCTTAAAGGCCAACAGGTTGCCTGGTTCACTGATAATCAGAATGTTGTGAGCATTGTTCATGTCAGAAGCCGCGTTGAAGAATTGCAGTGTTTAGCTTTAGAGATATTCACTTTGTGTGTAACCAACAGTATTTCACTTGAATTGAAATGGATTCCTAGAGATCTGAACACAGAGGCTGATTGTCTGAGTAGAATCATTGATTTTGATGATTATTCATTAAAGGATGATATCTTTAGAATACTGGACTTTAAGTGGGGTCCACATTCTGTGGACAGATTCGCGTGTAGTTATAACACCAAGCTTCCTCACTTTAACTCTAGGTTTTATCAGCCCGGAACAGAAGCAGTTGATGCTTTTACTCAAGATTGGGGCCGTGAGAATAATTGGCTAGTGCCCCCAGTTTCCTTGATTGCAAAAGTTATCAGTCATATGCGACTTTGTAGACGTCTGGAGAACTCAACACCCGAATAAGAAGCGTTATTCTTGGGCAAATGGCTCAGGAGAGATTAGATGTCGACTAGATTTCTGGCTAATTTCGAAACAATTACTGACACGCGTTACTAAGACGGATATCAGCGCTTATTATGACTCAGATCACTCGCCTGTCACCATCTTGTTGACACCAGAAGATCAAGGCGTACCTAGAGGATCAGGGTTTTGGAAGTTTAATAATTCTCTGCTTGAGAATGAAGAATTTGTTACAAAATTGAAGTTTTTAATCCTAAATGCTAAAGAAAAGTACAGGGAAGTTACTGATAAAAGGCTTTTTGGGAAATGATAAAAATGGAAATAAGGATCTTCTCCATTCGATTTGCTAAAAGAAAAGCTAAGGAAAAAAGAGATATGGAATTCGAACTTCTCCGAGAACTCCAAGATCTAAATGCTCGTATTGATGCTGCTCCAGAAGGAAGTCCTTTAGCGAACGAGGCAAAAAAGATAAAAATTAAATTAGATCAAATGGCCGAGGAGAAAACCAGAGGTTGTATTGTCAGAAGCCGAGCTCGATGGTATGAATCAGGAGAAAAATGTAATAAATATTTTCTTAACCTTTCGAAAAGAAGTTACAATAAAAGACACATTAAAAAATTGAAATCCTCGGCGGGGTCTACAATAGAAGACTCGAAAACTATCTTGAATGAAATGAAGAATTACTACCAACAATTACATACTTCACAAGGCCAACCCTCCCCTGACCAGCTATCAGACTTTCTTAATTCTGGACCTTTACCAAGACTAGACGATGTCTCACAAAACCTTTGTGAAGGTTCCATTACTGAAGCTGAATGCTTATCTGCCATTAAAGCTTTTCAACGTAACAAGACCCCCGGAACAGACGGTCTAACAGCAGAATTCTATCTCTGTTTTTGGAAGGAGATTTCTTGCCTTTTGATTGACTGTCTCAATCACAGGGCTCTACAAGGAGAACTTTCCATCTCTCAGAGACAAGGAATTATTTCGCTAATCCCAAAAAAGGATAAGGACCTATTGTCCCTTAAAAATTGGCGTCCCATTTCGCTTTTAAATACAGATTACAAAATTGCTACTAAATGCATCGCTAAACGGCTAGAGAAAGTTCTTCCGCTTCTTATAGGAAGTGATCAAACAGGATATATTAAGGGCAGTTTCATTGGCGAAAACATCCGTCTTATTTCTGATATTATTGCACAACACGAAAATGACCAAGGAATGATTTTCTTTCTGGATTTTGAAAAAGCGTTTGACTCGTTAGAATGGGACTACCTCTTCCGGGTGTTAGAAGAAATGAACTTTGGCCCAAGTTTTCGTAACTGGGTCCACACATTTTATCATAATATCTCTAGCTGCATTGTAAACAATGGACACGCTTCAGAATTCATCCCCCTAAAAAGGGGAGTGAGACAAGGGTGCCCGCTTTCCGGGATGCTTTTTATTCTTGCCGTAGAGCCTCTTGCTATTCAGATCAGAACAAGCAAATCGATCAAAGGTCTTAAAAACGGAAACAAAGAATCTAAAGTCAGCCTATATGCCGATGATACCACTACTTTTATTCATGACGACGAAGACGAGGACCTAATCGATTTCATTGTTTTAGCATCAAATGAAGCATTTTTGCGCGCGTCTTCGTTTTGTATTTCGAGGCAGGCAAAACTACAAAGTGAAGACCTAATCAATTTCAGCGTTTTGCCGGGAAATAAAGCGTTTTAGCGAGGGTCTTTGTTTTGAAGTTCGAGGTGAGCAAAATAACAAAGCGAGGACCTAATCGATTTCATTGTTTTAGCATCAAATGAACACCTAATCGATTTCAGCATTTTGCTGTCAAAGTGGGTCTTTGTTTTGAAGTTCGAGGCGGGCAAAACTAGAAGACGAGCGTTTTTGCGCGGATCTTCGTTTTGAAAAACCACCAAACAAAGATCTAATCGATTTCAGTGTTACAGCGTGACAGTGTCTCGGGATCAAAACACGTCAACACTCAACATAAGACTGGGTCATTTAACAGCACGACCATATCAAAACAAGAACCAGCTGTACCGAAACTCGAGTAGGTGCGTACGGTTAGCCAAACACTAAGCGATGAAATGATTACATGTAATTACCGGTAGTGACATTTCAAGTGAAATTTCGCGCCACGAAATAAATTGCTGCCCGATATTTCGCTTCTTCAAACGGAATTTCGCGCAAAATTTCGCTCTCCAGAACGAAATTTCGCTTCCCCAAATGAAATTTCGCTCCGCCTACAACGAAATGCCATGGGAAATTTCGCATGCCTGCACGAAATTTCGATAATTTCAGAACAATAGGTTCATCGAAATATCGCCGAAAATTCGCTTTTTTCGAAATATCGCGCAATTTCGGCAAATTTCGCGCCACGAAATAAATTGCTGCCCGATATTTCGCTTCTTCAAACGGAATTTCGCGCAAAATTTCGCTCTCCAGAACGAAATTTCGCTTCCCCAAATGAAATTTCGCTCCGCCTACAACGAAATGCCATGGGAAATTTCGCATGCCTGCACGAAATTTCGATAATTTCAGAACAATAGGTTCATCGAAATATCGCCGAAAATTCGCTTTTTTCGAAATATCGCGCAATTTCGGCAAATTTCATCGAAATTCGTCGAAATTCGACGAAATTCGTTCTCATTACTTTTGCACAGTACTGTACGATTTGAAATTCTTAGATCTTAGATCTTAGAGGGTCTTCCCCTCTTTTATAGGAACATTTTAACGGTCTGGCAGATCCTTCATTCCAAGGTACCCCTTAGTGTTAATGAAATTAAAGAGGAAATACTTTGGAATAACCGCTTTATTAAGATCGGTGGAAAGACGGTTTTTTATAAAGCACGGATGAGCAAAGGCATTTTAAGAATTAAAGATATCCTCAATGTTCATGATAACTTCCTTTTTTTCCACATTCGTGGTACCTTTCTTGATTACGGTGGTCTTTTGGCCGCGATTCCTAAAGATTGGAAAAATGCTATCTTACATGGCAATCAGGAACATACCAACGAACCAAAGGTAACACAACTAACCGTTGGAAATGCTTCAGCAAAATATGCTCGACTAATGTTTGCTGAGAAATCTTTCTGCCCTCCATTAATTGAATCCTATTTAAGAGAACAAACATTCACTCCTAGTGCCGTATATGAGCTTCCATTCAAAATCACCATTGAAAATAAGCTAAGAAGTTTTCAGTTCAAACTCATCCACAATATTCTTCCGACCAATCAACGCCTTTGGAAAATGAATGTTAAATCTTCTCCAAAATGCGAACAATGCGATGCTCCTTGTGCAACTATTAGTCATATTTTTTACGAGTGTCCTGCGGGAAAAGGTTTTTGGGAAAAAGTCATAGATTGGTGGAATCGTAAACGTTCTGAAAACATAAATCCCAATTCAACGGAAATTCTTTATGGATACAAACCTGAATCTAAAAGCTTTCATACTTTTAACCATTATCTCTTAATTGCTAGATATTACGTTTACTTAGCTAGAAACAAGTTTGAGACCCCAGAGCTGGAAGTTTTCATTGTTCTCCTGGAAATTAAAATCCAGTGCGAAAGAGAAATCGCAATAGCAAACGGAAATCTTAACAAATACAGAAATAAGTGGACCACGCTGTGCATTTCCGATTAGTGTTGGATTTATAGTAATTTAGAAAACATTTTTCTATTTGTTCTGCTTGTTGTTGTTAATATGTTGAACATTCGTAGTTCGCTTTTTTTTTGCTTGTTTGTTCATTCATTCATTTATTTATTTTTTTTTTACTGTTTCGCCTCCTTTTTATTTGCCGCCCTGTTATTGTAAAGTTTATTGTAATGTGATGTTAAATGTTGTTTAATAAATAAATTATTATTAAAAAAAAATCCTTGCTAAACATAATATATAAGGAGAAACCAATTATCTCCTATAGAAGAGGAAAATCCTTGCAAGACATTCTTGTTAGAGCTAAACTCTAAAGGTCATTTAGATTTATATCACAATAAGCACGGGAGTCGTGTTTGGCCTGTCAAAACCCTAATCACATCATATCATAAAACTTTATTTATTAAATAATGAAAACAATGACAAAATTAAGGTCAATAATTTTTTTTACAAACGGCGCCCCATAGACCCGGCCTTTTCTACAAAACGAAGATCCCATCCTTTTCGTGTCTTTTTGCTTGCGTCAAAGAGTTTTAGTGAGGGTCTTCGTTTTGTAGTGTGACGTGGCCTTTTCTACAAAACAAAGACCCCTTCCTTTTTGTGTCTTTCAGCTTGCGTCAAAGCGTTTTAGCGAGGGTCTTCGTTTTGTAGTTTGACCCTGCCTTTTCTACAAAACAAAGACCCCACTGATTTAGCGTTTTTTGGACTCTGAAAGTGTACTTTATAACTAGCCGTCCTTGTTTTTGTGGTTTGTCTTGAATTTAGTCGGTTTTTAAATAGGTCTTAGGTTTTGGGTCTTAGGTCTTAGATCTTCGTTTTATAGACACCCTACAATTTTATGCTCTCAGACGCGCTGTCTAGCTTGCTGTGTCTGATCCTGTCTGCTCGATTCAACATCGCTTTTCCGTTAAATATTGTTCATATCTATTCTTTGCTTATACATTTATTATTTAGCTGAAATAGAAAAAGAACAATTTCAGTATTTTGAAAAATGGTAAAACTGAAGATTTGTCAGGTAAGAAAAAGTCAGCTCTTTGTTTCGTGTCAAGTCGTGACTAATCCATGCTGCGGTTTGGCGGTTACCTTTTCCGGTTTCATCTCGCATGTGGTTGGTCAGGAAACAATAAACATTCCAAAAATTTTCAGTTGTTTACAATTTTAACTTACCAATGATAATTTAAATTTAAATTCCGAATTTTACCAAATATTAAATTCAAACAACAGCTCCATGGAAGCTGTTTGCACCAGAAACAACAAAATACCGCAGCCTTGCCGCAGTGAATCGCATTGCGCGTAGTGACAGATGCCTGTCAACTAATCCGACATTTGCCAGACGCTCGAGGGACGTTTTACTGCAAACAAATATAAATCGTTGTTTTCTTTTAGAATTACTCCAGCCCCTATCGATTCTCCAACTCTTTGGGAACAAGTTCTTGCACTTACGGTGATGAGTGTTGTTTTGCCGTTCGCTTGACAGGATTTCAACGTTTAGTCAGCTGTTCAGTCACATCCTACTTACTTGTACTAGAGCCGCATCCTCGAAAAGAAAGTGTAAAAGCCCTTTGCAGAGATGTAGCGAGAATCAATAAAAGTTGCGGGCTTTTGAAATTAAATTCTGAGTTAGCGGCTTAAATTCCACATTGAAAACAATAAAAACAGAAATTACGTGGAACTTTCCATCTGTAAATAAACCTATAAAGGATCTTCAGGACAGCGAATACATCCAATGAAAAATACTACCGTTGACATCGGCACACATCATGCGAACAGGCTGCCAACATCTTTACGCTTGAGATCCTCGCAAATTGAAAACTGCGAATTGCACATACATTTATTAGCTGTTTTTTAACACCACTGCGCTTCATTTTTATTGTCCTTTGTAAATTAGCACTATTATAATTGTGTTGTGCTTATGATTCTCAGATTTTTTTTTTCAGGGGGCTGTCACGCGTTCTCGGGTGATGCCCTGTGGTTTTTGGTTGGTGTTGACGATGCTATGGTTTAGGTATTTTACTAATAAAAGGGGTATGGATCTTAGGCATGAATTTGCCTTTTATCAATTGCATTTTCTGCTGTCCTTTAATTTAATAATGGACACTACACATAGTAGATATACCAGATGTTTTAAAGGGTCAAGGGGAAAGGGGAATGGCAGACATCCCGCTAAGAGAGAAACAATTTTATTTTCGTACGAAACCTTTTTTTTTGCCAAACTCGGGAACTTTCTTGGATTTCAGCGACTCTGTAAAGGTCAGTTATCTGATTTATCCTGGAACAGATATGAATATTAAACGAATAAATTGTGGCCATCAGGAGAATTTCGATTGTAAAACGGTCACGCTTGCAAAACTCCGTATATCTTATGTCCTCACTACCAATAAACACATGCAATTACGTTCGGTAGAAATGATCACTTTTTATTCCTCCAGACCTTCACAGTAGAGCTTGCTTATACCTTTGCTTGCAGACTTGTTATTTGTGAGCTTCGGCTTGCATCCTCTTTTGCGATCTTACATCTAGTGAACGGCAAAATAATTGATCTCCGATACTCGTATTCAATTTCATCCAGTTTCATCGATTATTTTGACTGTCGGATAAAACTAGGCATTTCCTTTCAATTATTTTGTCCTTGTTATACCTTTGCTTGCAGACTTGTTATTTGTGAGCTTCGGCTTGCATCCTTGTTTGCGATCTTACATCTAGTGAACGGCAAAATAATTGAATTTCAATACTCATATACAATTTCATCCAGTTTCATCAATATTTTGACATCTGTTAGATAAAACTAGGCATTTATTTTCAATTATTTTGTCCTTGCTATACCTTTGCTTGCAGACTTGTTATTTGTGAGCTTCGGCTTGCATCCTTGTTTGCGATCTTACATCTAGTGAACGGCAAAATAATTGAATTTCAATACTCATATACAATTTCATCCAGTTTCATCAATATTTTGACATCTGTTAGATAAAACTAGGCATTTCTTTTCAATTATTTTGTCCTTGCTATACCTTTGCTTGCATACTTGTTATTTGTGAGCTTCGGCTTGCATCCTTGTTTGCGATCTTACATCTCGTGAACGGCAACATAATTGATCTCCGATACTCGTATTCAATTTCATCCAGTTTCATCGATTATTTTGACTGCCGGATAAAACTAGGCATTTCTTTTCAATTATTTTGTCCTTGCTATGCTTGCAGACTTGTTATTTGTGAGCTTCGGCTTGCAACCTTGTTTGCGATCTTACATCTAGTGAACGGCAAAATAATTGAATTTTGATACGCATATTCAATTTCATCCAGTTTCATCAATATTTTGACATCTGTTAGATAAAACTAGGCATTTATTTCCAATTATTTTGTCCTTGCTATACCTTGGCTTGCATCCTTGTTTGCGATCTTACATCTAGTGAACGGCAAAATAATTGATCTCCGATACTCGTATTCAATTTCATCCAGTTTCATCGATTATTTTGACTGTCGGATAAAACTAGGCATTTCTTTTCGATTATTTTGTCCTTGCTATACCTTTGCTTGTAGACTTGTTATATGTGAGCTTCGGCTTGCATCCTTGTTTGCGATCTTACATCTAGTGAACGGCAAAATAATTGATCTCCGATACTCGTATTCAATTTCATCCAGTTTCATCAATTATTTTGTCCTTGCTATACCTTTGCTTACAGACTTGTTATTTGTGAGCTTCGGCTTGCATCCTTGTTTGCGATCTTACATCTAGTGAACGGCAAAATAATTGATCTCCGATACTCGTATTCAATTTCATCCAGTTTCATCGATTATTTTGACTGTCGGAAAAACTAGGCATTTCTTTTCAATTATTTTGTCCTTGCTATACCTTTGCTTGCAGACTTGTTATTTGTGAGCTTCAGCTTGCATCCTTGTTTGCGATCTTACATCTAGTGAACGGCAAAATAATTGATCTCCGATACTCGTATTAATTTCATCCAGTTTGATCAATTATTTTGACATCTATCGGATCATACTATGCAATGTTTTTCAATTATTTTGTGCTTGCTGTAGATTGTTGTCAACTAAAAAGCAAATTACCAAAGCAGTTAGCTATCTTATCTCGTTTTAAGACAACAATTCCTATTTGGCAATTTTCATTTAGCCATCGCAAAAATCTACCTAAATTGTGTATTTTTGCAATAATGTCCATTTGTGCTGATTGGAATTTTTCTTTGCAGATGGGGTTCACGAGAGAATTGTTGGAGACGTGGGTGTCGGAAAATATAGAGAGGACATCTGACACTGAAAAGATAACCACAGGTATTGAGTTATGGGAGACGTTTAAAGATAGTGTTCCTTCACTGCAACCCCAAAAAGATGAATTTCTGAGTATGCTGGGTCAGGTCCTGAAAACTCTAGGATTTGAGAAAGTTTCGTTTTATAAAAGTAGAAGCCGTAAAGTTGGCTACCAAGGTTTAGTGCTAAAATGTAGAGTGGACACTGTCCATAGTCAAGAGTTGGGTGAATTCCAACTTGTCGCCCGGCTCTCCGACCGATAGCATCAGTAAAGAAGATGCTTGGAAGTCGTTTGCGAAGTTTGCCCAATTAGACACGACAGAAAATCATCGTCAGCAGTTCTTTTCAATATCTGGAAACTACGTTGCTGGAGAAGGACCTTTCAAGGCAGTGTCATCCAATAAAAAGAGGAAGACTTTTGTTGGCCTCAGATTTAAAGAGTCACCTCAAAGAGAAATTGAACCACCCCAAAAGCGTGGAAATACTAAAGCTACCGAAGAGGAGATGAAGCATGTGGAGATTAACGAAGAAACTGTTACAGCCGACGACAGCTATGAAAGCACTCAGGAGGAAGCATTTACCATGCCTCATAATTTCCAAGACGATTGGATGAACTCAGACATTGATACAAACGGTGACAACAGCTATGATTGTATGAATGAAAGGGCGTTCAGTAATGCAGTGGCGCATGATGGAGTTCAAGGACATAGCAGTAAAGAAGACCTTGGCGTTAGTTCAGGCACTGAGACCAATGCCATATCAGCTGGAAGTAACGTGGATGCTGGTGATAGTGAATTAGTTGACGTCTACAAGGATGAGTTGACCGTTAATGAACTGGACGAAGAAACGATGGACAGCAAAGATGAAGATGTCCTTGATATGAACCACATTGACGACATTGACTTGAATGCTTTGTCATCCCAGGGTATCCAGGCTTGTGATGAAGACGTTTCGGCACAAGAGACTATATTTCGTCGTCATCACAGGAAAATGAATAATTTCATGCCCTCACATTTGCCAGGTAGGCCGAAGAGTTTTAGAAGCTATTTGGATGGAGTTTTCCAAACTAGTGGTTCCATGCAAGGTGAACGACTTGCCATACAGAAGCGCTGTGGCAAGACCACGTCTCTAAGAAATTGCAAGCTGAGAGCTCTCGTAGCAGCGTCATTTCCACCCATTAAGGTTGGCAAACTAGCTGGAAAGAGGATCCCTTGTACTTTTGTCGGAAACAAGTTTCCCCAGTTTAGTCAAATGGACAAGGGTAGCTTTCTTTGCGAAGTCTGTATACCTTTCCAGAAGTGGGCCATGGAGAACGGCAAGCCACACGCACATTAACGATGCCGGAAGCAAGCAACGATTGAAGAAATATTGGCAGGCACAGCGACATTAAAGTTTTCAGGCCTCGTTCAAGTCGGAGAACATGCCTCCTCAGAATGCCACAAACAGTCCAATGCTTTCTTTAAGGCTGAAGAAGACAGTTCTACATCTCCAAAAGGTCTAGAACCATCCCCTTTATCTGAAACCAAAAAGGCATCAAGTGGTCAGCAATTAATTAACGAATTCTTCCTTCCTTTAAACCGGGAGGGACCTCCAGATCCTCCGCAGCAGGTCAAGTCCGGAAAAGTTAAGTGCCACCATTTCTGGGATCCGGAGGTCGTTAAACATTTTGCAGAAGACCGACAAATTAGACGCTGGACAGCAAAATCGCTTTTCTTACAACAAGTACAATCAAGAGCTGTAAGCTGCTACGCCTCGATCGAAGGGCACGACAGATGCAATGAGTACAAACAGTGGAGCGAGAAACATCCTATCGATGCTAGACAACTAAGTGAAAAAGCAAACAGCAGCTACCGGTCAATCTACATCCCCTTGATATGTACCATCAATGTTTATGGAAAAGATATCCAGATCAACGGTTGCATAACGAGCATTGATCCACCTTGTACAGGAGAAGCACAGTCGAGCGGCGAGAGTCCTTTTACATGCATGAATTGTTCGAAGCAACAAAGGGATTTAAAAGATGTCTTGAGGCATAGAGATAAAGGAAGCTTAGGTGGAGTAAAAGACAGGATCGGAGTTTGCGGGTTTAACCAATGTTATGCCAAGACCCTAGAACTGAAGAACGCACTTAAAGCAGAATTTAGAGGCAGAAAAGAAGCAGACTCGAGTGAAGTTGTCTGGAGGTGAGTGGGAGAAATGTTTAATGTATTCGTGTCTGAGTTGTGACGAAGAGAAACTCATTATCGATCTAATGCGCTTATTCAAAATGGGAATCTCCAAGACAAAGCCAGTTCAGCTGATGGTGCTACATAATCTGACATCTAAGTTGTTAAAGAAAAATAACAATCATTACTTGGAACTGATCAAAGACATCAGCAGTCTGTTCAAAAACGAGCTTGGATCCACAAACTATTCGCTACTAGCTGACATGTTTGGCCTTACCGGTGAAACAACAGCAACGAAACCGGCAAACAAGAACGCCTTGATGTGGGAATCAATCACAAAGTGATTGATAGTGCAGCACAACATTACCGAGGCTCTCCAGTAAATGAAGCAAGTGATGGTGCAAGAAGTCTGCGTTATCTCCAGCCACGTTTGACAAATTCTGGAGAGGTGGTCATTTTAGGTA
>JAEMWC010000629.1:365000-407500 GCA_016490735.1 Pachyseris speciosa
GAAAAGATGAAGAAAAAGGGAAAGATAGAGAGCAAAAACTCTTTTCCGGAACTTCTGGAAAAGAGAAGAAGAGTGGCTCCTTCAGAAGAACAGAAGATGAGAAAGGAAAACACAGAGAGCAGAAAGTCATCCTCTTCCCAAAAGCGCAAAACACAGGCACGAGCAAAAAAAAGGTAACGAACAGGGCCAGTAAAGGAAAAAAGTATCGTTCTTCATTACCACGTGAGAATGACGACAGCATTAATGAGAAAACACCGACAAAGGAAGAGTGCAAAGCACCTGCTACAGATCTCAATTGCAACACAACTTCCGTAAGTAACGTGAACGTGGAAGAGATTTCTGAAGAAGAAGTACCAAAAGACATAGATGTTTTGACAGACCTGTTAAGTCGAGACGACAACTTTAGGTACCCCAGGCGAATGCTTGGTGAGGCCACATTTCCTCGTGTAGATAGTACATTGGTAAAGTTTTCATTGACTGATACGTTATCAAACCTGACAGATCCCATTTCAGTAACAAAACTACCCCTTCAGTCAGTACTGGAGAAAATCGAGAAAGAATTGTCACCATTCCAGTATGCGAAACCTCACTTTGCTGTTGCACAAATTGCGATGTATGGCAATTTTAACATAGAGGGTATTCGAGTCTTAAAGCGTTACATGGCTAGAAAAGGCATTCAAGAACAGTAACTTGGCAAAAGAAGTAGTAACAGAAGCTCTCTTGGACCGATGGAATCTTGACCGCAGTTATTTAGTATCATATGACAACTACAGGATTTCATCACAGGAACTGTCACTTTTGTGTGGAGAAAGGTATTTGTCAAATGAAGTAATCAATTTTCTCGGTCAGAAGTATTGTGACAAAGCAAATGAAGAGAGTCAAATGTGTCATAACATCCTCCTACCTTCGTATCTCTCAACTGGCAATGTGCTAAGAACCGTTGTCGAGTGCATATGTCATCATAACAACATGGGAAGCGTGGTGAACATGTTCTTGCCTGTCCACATGAATTCGTGTCACTGGGGACTCGCTATTTTTTCAATAAAGAATAAAACAGTGTTCTTTGATGATGGCTACCACTGCCCAATACCAGAAGAACTCAAACAGAATGCGAATAAAATAATCAATATCATCTTCCAAACAACTGGCAATTACAATTTCAATCCCTCAGGCTGGTGCGACATTAAGAGGTTTATTGTTCCACTGCCAGATCAACCATCCGCTGTAACTGGATCATGTGAGGGTTGTGGGACCTGTGGCGTGGTCGTAATTTGCGCAATACGCGATGTTTGCAACAGAAACACGGACTCATTTTCTTGGAGGTACCAGGATGCTACACAACTGCGTGCCGAGTTGATGCTGGAGCTCTTGGATCTACATATCTAACCGAGGTGGAAAGGGAGAACTAAAATGACAGAATGATTGACGTCAAAAATCTAAAAAAAATTAAAACACAAAAAAAAAGAAAAAAAAGGGGAGTTTGGGAGGACCAGGAAACCGCGTCAGAACCAACAGATGGTAAACCTGGCAACAATGAGTGGCGATGGTGACCTCATGAAACCCCTAAGTCTTTCATAATCATCATCATTGAAGTCTTTTGGTGAAAAGATTCCTTATTTCATGTCCAAGAATACCATCATCGTTAAAAGAATGTAAATTGAAATTGCAGCTCAAGCAGCACATGCACCTTATCTTAGAGATCGCCCATTCTGGTCTAGTGAACTATAAGGCACATTTTGTCGTACCGTCCTGACATTCTTACCAGCTATAATCTGCAATACTCTACCAAGTGATCTATGACGCAAATCCGAACATTTTCAGCTTGGCTTTTGGACATCATTTCCTTGCATTGCTCAACCAACTATGAGGCAAATGCCAACGTGGTCACATTGGCTTTCGGGCATGATTTCCCTCCCAATGCTCGACAAACTGATGTATGCAGTAGACTTGAACATGCCTCCTTGATATTCTGGCATCGCTTACCTGCCAATTGTCCCCCTACTGAACTATGAAGCAACTCTGAACATTGTCTCCTTGGCGATCAGACATCGTGTCCCTCTCAATACTCAACAAACTGACCTATGAAGCAAATCCGAACACCGTCACCTTGGCTTTCCGACATCGTTTCCCTCTCAATACTCATGAAACTGACCTATGAAGCAAATCCGAACATTGTCACCTTGGCTTTCGGAAATCATTTTCCTCGCAATGTTCAACCAAATGATGTATGGAGTAAACTTGAACATTATCTCCTGGGTGTTCTGGCATCAGTTACCTGTCAATGGTCCCCCAGCTGAACTATGAAACAAATCTGAACGTTTTCCTCTCAGTGCTCTACAAACTGAACTATGAATCACACCTAGGCTGTCCATGCTCTACCAACTGAACTATGAAGCACACTTGGCATGTCAATGCTCGACAATTGAACTATGAAGCACACCTGGCTTATCAAAGCTCCGCTGGCTGAACTATGAAGTACATCTGGCCTGCCAATGCACCACCAACTGAACTATGGGGCACACCTGACCTGTCAATGCCCCACCAACTGAACTGTGACGCAAAAGTCAACATTGTCACCTTGGACATCGCTTTCCTCTCAGTGCGCTTCTACCTGAACTATAAAGCAAACCAGCCCTGTTAATTCTCTGCCAACTGAGTTATGAAGCAAATCTGAACTTTCTCACCTTGGACATCGTTTCCCTCGCAATGCTCTACCAACTGTACTATCAATGCTCTGGCAACTGAGCTATGAAGCAAATCTGACCATTGCCACCTTGGACAGCGTTTTTCTCGCAATACTCTACCAACCGAACTATGAAGCAATATGACCGTTTTCATCTGGGATATCGTTTACCTGTCAATGCTCCACCAACTGAACTATGAAGCAATTCTGGACTTCCTTGCGATATGTCTTCCATTCATTGTATTTGAGCTTTGCCATCTGTTTGAGACTTGAATCTCAACAAGAGTTTGCGACTTCCTTTCCTATGATTGGAGCTGTGCCATGTGGTCATTTGAATATTAATGAACCGCTGTGGATTCTTGGCAAATTAAGACTGCCGGTACTGTTTTACAGTCATATGTGCAAAGATAGTCAGACATCAGACATTGTGCTTAGCGGCATTTTATTGAAACCACGCCACTAGAAATTCTTCTTCAAGCCTAAAAAGTGCCCTCTTGCATGGGAACTGATTTGTACTCTGAGACCAACATATCTTTAAACATCGCATCGATGTTCTGCAAACTGAACTTTACAGCCAATGTTCTAACAGTTGTACTCTCATGAAGTGTCAAGCCGTGTCCTGGTGTTCAGCTGTAGCGATCCTGTTCCACATCAAGAAAGAAAACATGCCTCCTTGAAATGTGACTTGCATAGTTCTATCAGTGAACGTTTAACATAAACAATGACTACACCTTTTTTGGAAGTGTTTTGATCATCTAAGCACAGTAAAGAATTATGAAAATTTAAAGCAGGAAATTTGGATAAGTAGGGTAACGTAGTATACTTTTAGACACTCGAAGCTGCCATTAATATAGACCCGCTGCAATTAATATTGAATCAGGGCTGTTATTAAGTTGCCGTTATGCTTGATAAAGACAAGTGGAAAATTAGAGTCTGTGATGGAGAGCTTTTCTGAAAGCCAAAATTTGTCAAAAAATGCAACTACTCTTAACATCGAACCCTTCCCTGTCAACCAGTTCAAAATGTTTTTCGCACTACTTTTTTGTTTTCATTTTTATAAAGAAACTTCTGATTATATTTAATTATGTTCTTCAAAAATTTTGTTTCCATTGGAGCTTATATAAAGAAAAAGTAAGTTTTTTTTCATTAAAAAGCTGAATGGAACACTGAGTTCTTGCAGTTTATGGTCATGGACTTAGCATAATCAAGATGCATTCAGCGACATTTTATTATAAGCTATACATTACTGCTGGTAGTATTTTTGCTTGAATACAGAGGTTTCCTAACCTGAGTGCCCCTCATTGAAAATTGTAGAGTAAACTTCATGAGGTGAGTAACATTTTTTGCTTTTTTAGTTATTCAAATGTATTCAGCTAATTAATTAATTAATTAATTAAATTAATTAATCAATTAATTCATTTTAAAAGCAATTTTAATTTAATAAATCAGTCAATTAAATTGAAATTGTTATTATTACTAATCCTAGCTGGCAAAACAGTACAGTAAGAACTTGCTGGGAAAACCAGCTTTTCATGAGTTTTGCTGGCTGGGAAAAAGCTTCCTCTTAACGGATCCTGGCTGGCAACTTCGCACACGTATCTAGTGCTAGCTAGCTGTGAAGAGCGGATATTATTTTCCCATGGTAGTTAATTATTAACTGTAAACCTCCTATTGGATGTCAATTAATCGTTTCAAGCAACGACAAGTCAATTTTGAAATTTCCCTCGTTGGGTACTTCTGGTATAAAAGTAACAAAAATTATATCACCTTTCTTCGGATCCAGTTTGTCTATATCTCTGTTTGGCTTTGGTCTTGACACGTTCGCCAGCCAGACGTAAGCTCCACTTTTGAAGGCAAACAGGACCCAAACCAGGATGTTGTGTGATACACCTTAAGGCCGTTTCAGGTTGAATATCGTCGAGAACACGTTCGCTACACATGGCTTCTTTGCAACCATCCAGTTCCTGGCAGCAGTAGCACTCGCTGATATTCTGAAGGACAACATGGCTGCAGTTTCCACAGGTACACCTAAAACAATCAAGATACCTAGAATCATACAAAAATAACGCTTTTTATAGCAAATGCTAACAACTCTCATCACACGCCGCCGGAGTACTCGATTATTTACATAAGCTTAAGCTTACGGTACGCACACGATCGTACGAAACAATTTGCCGGCACTCACCAAGAATCCACTTGAACTGTTCCTTCAAGTCTTTCCCGTAGTTCTTCCTCTAGCTTTTTTGTTTCTTCAACTTCTTCTTCGTACTTTTTTAGCCATTCTTCATCAGCCAAGGGTTCATCGGCATATGCCATGTCATTTTCCAGACTTCCACATGAAGCTTGCGACTCGAGATCACTTTGTTCATCTTCCACTTCAGCCACATTTACCTCGGAATCTTCTGTATTAAAACTTCCCACAGAACTTGAATCACTAAAAGACATATCCCTTTGAATTTTGGTCGCTTTAGTCTATCCCGCTCGCTTAAAATGCGTTCGCTTCTTGCTTCTCAGTCAAACACTTGTGAGTTCGCGGCAAATGTACTCCTTCGATGACGTCACAACAACGTTCGTACCCAGCTCCCACAAATGCTCGGTAATGGGACACAAGAGACCTAACTTTAAACAGCCATAGAAACGTGGGGATTAGGTCAATGACGCTAATTTTTTCGCGCAAGTAATCAGAAAAACAAGGGGATTTCATTTGGCGAAAAAAAATTGGGGGGTTAGTTGCACTTTTAAATAATACATTAGAAATAGGGATTTAAGCACCTTAACTGATGTGGGCAGTGGGTGCAAATGCTATCTGTGTTCAACTTGAATATTAACTGTTATTAGCTTTTATAGTCTTACTCTGATATATATATTTTTAATATTCATTCCTTTTGTAAACAGCTTTTATCTTGATTTATCTTGTATATAGTTGTGATATATTGTAACTTATTTTAAGTGTCCCCAATTAGCAGCAATGCTAAATCTTTGTAGACACATTAATAAAGTTATGATGATGATGATGATGGACGTTGCACTGATGCCAAAGGCAGAGAAGAAGGTTCACACGAAGCCAGGTGACAGGAAGGAGAGCGGGAAATGGATTGAGCAAAATCTACAAGTTAAAGACAAAGCACCTCACAGAATATAATTACTGTGGGTCTCTGGAAGAAAGCCTGAAATGGCGAAGCTCCAAGAAATGTTCAATAAAGTCCCATCAATCAAAAGAGCAATCGATGGAGGACTTGCCAATGTTTACGATGTTTATGACGACCACAATGATAATCTTGAGCAAAGATATCCGATTGTGCAAGAACCAGCTTTAGTTAGAGCAGCACAGCTGGCTTGCCTGCATCTTCTGAACACAATTCCTTCAGCAAACAAAGCTGAATACGCCATTAAAATGTACGCATCCATGGAAAGAAAATTCAATCATCTCTTGTGGGAGAGATTGCAGAAAGCTCAGAAGCCAACTGACTGAGGTTGGTGCTCTTGACAAACACATATCAACAGTTTTAAAATTACTCGATAGTCAAGTTGTAACTCCACTCACTACGAAACATACTCAGAAAAAAAACCTTCTGATTAAGAACTGACATATTTTCCCTCATGGCACGATCGACACATCGATGGAACATGCCGCTAGATGCGCAAAGAATTCTGTGGGGCCTTTAAAATAATTTCTCCTTGAAGCTCATTGGTTGATTATTTATGGCCAGATCACATGGCAATATACACAGTTCAACCCCTGTGAAGCAGCCACCTATCAAACAGTCACCCCCTATTAGGCGGCCAGTAATAAAAAGTCGTCATGAGGGTTTTTCCTTGTTTTTACCTCTGTTAAGCAGCCACTACCCATTCCCCTGTGGATTGCCCCTTGTTAGGGGTTGAACTGTATAGAAGAAAGAAAACTCGCCTCTATAAGCCCACGTCCTCCTTTACCTGACATACAGGTAAATAAGCCCTGACTAACTTATTCATATACACTATGAGTTGATACAGTGAGCTTTTAACATGCAGCATGACCAGTTCACTTATAAATTTTCTGTAATTTACTTTACGTTACAGCGATGGGTGTGTGCATTCAGACAGGACCGATTCATGTTGAGTATCAACACTAACAATGCCATCGAATGTCAGAATGAGTCCTTGAAATACCAGTACCTGAAGGATCGAAACAACAACGGTCTCAGTGGAATGGTTACAACACTAATCGAGGAATTTCTACCTGACAAATACAGAAGGTACATCTCTCATTCAAACAATTCAAATTCTCATAATATGGAATAATGCAAAGACCCTATGGAGAGCCGAACTGAACTGTGCACTAGATTGTAGAGCATGATGGGAAATAAAGAAATAAAGAGAGCACATGGAAAAGATGGTGTCGTTATGTTTTTGTGTCTTGAGAGAAAGTTTTCGATGTAAAATCCATAGTGGTCCTTCGATAGTCGGATGAAAAGAAGTGAGAATGGTAGATGAAGAAAATACGAAGCAAAAACAAACCATGCTGAAGCATTTACATGACTACATGGACGTTCTGGGACAAGCGACAGCTGTGAACAGCTAGAAAACAGACAGCACTTCCATCACGAGTGGTGGTAGTCACCAAACCAGTAAAAAGAGTGGTGAAACAAGCAAATCATCTGCCAAAGAACAAGTGAAGAAAGCTGCGACGGAAGCCAGGCTGGCAAAATTAAAAGCAGAGCAGCTAAAAGAAAAAGCTTTATTGGAGGTTCAGCTCATTGGCTACTCAAAAGGCCAAACTTGATGCACAGCTCCCCATTAAAGAAGCAGAACAGGAAACTGACTTGAAAGCACAAGAAGCGTCACTTCTGCAAGAAGAGGCAAGTGAAGATGAGAATAGCAAAAGAATGAAAGACTTTGAAGACAAAAAGCCGATTGCAGATGATGAAAGGAATGTCAATATCGGACAAGCGTTTGGCAATACGAAAGATCTCCCATCCAAAGATGTCAAATTTACCAATAAGAAAGTGGACGAATGGTTGAAGACAGTGACACCCAACCAGGAACCAGACAAGCCTGGTGAAAAGGCCCATGTTCCTGAGTGAACAAGAGAAAAGGAAGAGATCGTGGACTGGGTGAACACAGCACTCGGTAAGTCACCTTTGATGTCTTCACTTCCAAAAACACAGTTGCCTGTATTTGACAGAGATCCTTGTCATTGGCCAAACTGGTATGGCATGTTCAAAGTGCTTGTGGATGATCAAATGATTTCCAACACACAGAAGATGATTTATTTAAAGGCATCTGTTAAAGGATCGGAAGAGAAAGCCATTTCTGGAATGTTATTTGATGGAACAATGTATGAACAGGCAATCAAAGTGTTGACTCTTCGGTTTGGCAACCCAGAGCTCATTTCAAGGCGTCTAATCAAAAAGCTCCTGGAACTACCAACGCTGAAAGATGAAGGTCATTTGTTGACAACATGCATAACATTGTCAGGAAATTGAAATCCTACGGTCATAGTGCAGACTTGCAAGCAGCAGCCAACATGCAACAGATTATGGAAAAACTTCCTCCTAAGATTGCTGAGAGATGGAGCCGGCGAAAGAGAGAATTACATCCACAAACGGTTGAGCATAAAGATCCGGAAAGGTGGTTGGAGACGGAGGTTCAAGTTAAAGAAATGGTCTATGGCAGTGCAACCATACCAGATAAACCCAAATATGAGTCCGATAGGCCTAAGGCAAATGCAAGCATCCCAAGGTGGAATTCAAGACGGCAAAACAGCCGAACTAATACGTTCATGACTTCAGCAGCCATACTGGAATGTCCTGTTTGCAAAAATGATCATCAGATCACCACGTAAGAAGCTTGGAAGAAAGGAACTGTCAATAATCGGTGGGAGTTGGCTAAGAAACACAACCTATGCTTCTTGTGCCAGAGAAGAAATCACCAAACATGGTGTTGTTCGTCAAAGGAAACCTGTACAGTGCAAGGGTGTAGTCGAAAACACCATCCACACCTTCACAAAACAGACATGCTGCAATTGAAAATTTGGTTTATCAACGGAGTTGATAATGTAAATTGACCACCGTACAGGGATTCGATTAGCTGACGTTTCGAGCGTTAGCCCTTCGTCGGAGCGAATCGAGGAATTGTGGGTTGTGTATGGTTTATATACAGAAAATGGAGCTACGCTATTGGTGGTAACATGGTAACGTGAAAAACAGGAATAAATTAATTGAATGAAAAGCGCTCGTTGATACCGTGGGGATTAAGAGTGCCAATTTGAAAGATCAGTTTTTGCTCGAGATTTTTACGGCTTTCCGTGGTACCTTGATGTAGGGAAAGGCCGGAGATTGACATGTGTTGTTTGGAATGGTTAGGGAGATTAAAATGCCGAGCGACAGGTTTGGATGCGTCTTTGTCATCTTTCTCAACATCACGAAGATGTTCTCAACTCCGTTGATAAACCAAATTTTCGTGTCTCACTTCCCCACCGACGCAGCACCACAGTTTCTTTAGAAACTAATCCCCTTTATTCATATGCTGCAATTGAACCCGTCTGCAGCTGCATACCATCCTGTACAAACTGACACCTGAAACCCACGCCAGCTGTGAAATGACTGAGAAGCCTGTTAATACAAGGTGCAATGAGAAGGTGGCTCTTCAGATGGTGCCAGCTATTCTTGAAGGAAGAAATGGAATCAGGATCGAAGCAAATGCATTTTAGGATGGTGGGTCAAGTTCATCCCACCTTAGAGAGGAAGTTGCAGACACCCTAGGTCTGGAAGCAGAACGTACACCACTTCGTGTTTCAGTTTTTGGAGCAAAGACAGTTGTTACGGACAGCAAAACTGTGACTGTGCGGGTGGAAAGCATGGATGGTGACACCAAGAGAGAGATGCTCTTATGGACAACCCCAAGCATATATAAAATGAAAGCGATGGATTCGTCTCAAAGTAAGAAAGAATCAGCCTAAATGACACCATGTTACGTGGACCCAAGTTGCAGCAAGACGTCTTTGATGTGTTAATCCGCTTCCACAATGACCCTGTTCCTCTTGTAGCTGACCTGACCGAGATGTTCTCCCAAATTGTCACAGCTAAGCAAAATAGGCGATATCATTGATTCCTTTGAAGAGGCTCGGAAAAGCAGGGTTCAAGATACAGCGATGGTGTAGCAACAGACCTAAATTGCTGGAGGATATACCGCTACGAGATACAGTGACAAATGTGAATATCGAGGAGGCAGAGCTGCCATGCATGAAGGCACTGGGAGTCCAGAGGAATGCAGAAACTGACACACTCGCCTTCAAGTTGAACCCACCGAAGGACATTAAGTACACAAAACGAGGATTTTTTAAGAAGCTTGCTACACTGTTTGATCCTCTACAGATTCTAGCACCATTTACAGTCACAGCAAGAATGGCTCTACAAGAAACTTGGTTACTTGGCCTAGACTGGGACAACAAATTCCCAGCTGAATTGAAGGAAAGATGCCAAGCTTGGTTCCATGAACTGCCAGAGCTTGCTGGAGTGCAAGTCCCTACATGTTACCGTGTAGAGAGAAAACGTGTTGTTGAAACTACACTCCATACCATGACTGATACGTCACAAAGGGCATATGCAGCCGTTAGGTACATACATGAATACAAAGATGGAGAAGTGACAGTGCGGTTTGTTGCGGCAAAGGCCAAAGTCGCTCCTACAAAAGCCACAAGTATCCCTCAATTAGAGTTGATGGGGGCTGACTGGCCAGAAAGGTCTCAGAACTGTTGCAAGTTGATTTTGACAGTTGTACCTTGTGGACAGACAGTGAGGACGTCATTTGTCGGATTCAAGGTCAATCCAAGGGGTTACAAAACACTTGTGGCAAACAGAATGTCTGAAATACACCAGAAATCGAACCCCAAGCAGTGCCGTCATGTTCCAACCCACCTTATCTGTGCTGATGATGCTACTAGAGGCCTTCATGCGCGAGACCTGACATGCAATCACCGCTGGTTTCATGGGCCTGAATTCCTGTATGACGTTCCAGATAATTGGCTACAAAAGAAATGCATCAGGGAAGAATAAAGTTCTGAAGACTGCCTGGCTGAGATAGCAAAGCTAAACTTTCTGAGCCATTGATAGACCCCCTGAGGTATTCAAGCTGGACAAGACTGATAAGAGTAACTGAGTGGGTATTTTGGTTCATTGCAAAGCTGCTGACCAAGGTGAAGAAAGCAAGTAGCCCTGTTGCCAAGTTAGTTAAAGAAGATTTGTTGACCCCATTTGAGCTGGAAGAGGCTGGAAAGTTCTGGGTGAAGTAGGCGCAGAGTGAGAGATCTCCCGAACAGGTGGGAAATTTGAAAGGCAGGAAAGGGATCAGCCACCAGAGTTTGTTGAAACAGCTGACACCCATAGTCGACAAGGACAGAGTGACACAGGTTGGAGGACGACTAACCAGAGAAGCATTGTCGTATGATGCTATCCAGCCCATGATTCTGCCCAAGAACCATCATATCACTCAATTGATTGTGCATGGTCGCTGCCAACATGCAGGAGTAAATCACGTACTTACCCAAGTCCGCCATAGATATTGGATCATTGATGGCCGACAATAAGAGAGTGTAAAGTGTGTGAAAAGAGATGCACAGTACCAGCGACACAGATCATGGCACCTCTCCCAGAGACCAGACTTGGAATAACGATGAGTGCGTTTGCAAATTTTTTTTGTCGACTATGCTGGGCCGTTCACTACTAAGATCACACAGAGTTTCTTCCAAATGAAGGACAGAACCCAGTGACGAACCTGCACTGATGCTGAGCCACTTTTTGATCGGGCAGTTAAGAGGACAAGTTGGCTTCCCGAGTAGCAGATGAAGCGGCATTTAATCCCCGAAACAGATAGAGATTGGTTCAGGATCTGGTAATTTCTGTAGGCGCTGGAGAGAAGAATTTCTTTCAATGCTTAACACACGCGAAGTGGAGAGATGCCGGTGACAACATTACAGAAGGCGACATAGTACTTGTGGTCGACCAGAATGCACCAGGCCAAGATGGACAAGTTTGTGTCAGAGTGAGAGTCCAGAGTCATGATTACATCTGACCAATTACGCGGTTGAGCGAAGACCCCTTGGTAGAAGAGAGGAAACCAGATGCGCTCTTCGGGGGGAGAATGGAGAGCCGAAGTAAACTGTGGACTAGATTGTAGAGCATGATGGGAAATAAAGAGAGCACATGGAAAAGATGGTGTCATTATGTTTTTGTGTCTCGAGAGAAACGTTTTTGATGAAAAATCGACCCTACGGCATTATGCAACTCAAATATCACTGCAGTACAATTGACAATTTTATCATTAAAACGCCCCTTGTTTTGCAGGTATGTGGAGCTTAAGGCGGGAGAAAGTTAACTGCACATCTGTTGCTAAGGACGCAGAAAGGCTCATCATTCGTCAGCGGTTTCCCGCACAACTTTATGCCGGCCGCGGCCGCGCGTCAAACATGGCGGGAAAATCAAATTTGTAAACACGAAAAAAATAAAATACCCAACATGTTCTCAAAATGTTGCCTTTCGTTACAACATGCCACTATCTTTTACCATGAGTGGGTTTTATTTCCGATGCCTAAAGCAAATAGAAACGCCGCAAAAGTGGCTAAAAGGGCCTCCCTTGCTGCCTCAAAGTGATGGCTTGACTCCAGTTGTTCTACAAAAACCGAAGCGACGCAAACGGATCATCCAATGAAAAACAACGATGCTTCCTTATCAAGTGTACAGGACTTCGTATAGAATCCAAGTTTCGGCCAAAGTCATGGCTTCCAAATTATGTGCTTCTGTCCTTCTTGCTCAACGGAGAGTACTACAAAGATTACGAACATGTCCTTGCCACCTTAGGTGTAGGCCACATATCGAAAACTCAGTGGCAACGAGTGGTGAAGTGGGTCCACCCTTACGTGAAACAACTGGCTAATTGGTCGTGTTCTGAGGTTAAACACCAAATAATTCGGCGAGGAGACCTGAAAAACCTCAAAACAGTATTCGACGGCTTTTATCTCACTCAGGGATTTCACGCGAACAATTCAAGTGGCACAATTCACGATGAGCAAACTGGGAAAGTCCTCCAGTTCTTGCACTGATCGAAACAAGGCGTTGGGTCAAATTGGACAGGAACATCAGGAGGTGCTGAAGGAGACATCTTCGAGGAGCTGCTGACCAACCTTCATGTCAAGGAATGCATGATGGATCACGATTCCATATGTGCGAATGTACTGTTAGAAAAGTTCCCCGAGGCTGAAGTGGTTTACTGTGGAAATCACACTGTTAAAACTTTCCATTCAGAACTGGAAAATGTGAAGAAAACCCCTTGTCAGGTAAAGTCAGTTCAGCGTAGATAGAACTAGTGAACACTGTTAGCGAGTTACTTTCATCTACTTAACTGTACTTGCCTCCATTCCACTTACTGGATATATATGTTTTATTGGGGAGTTGGGGCAGCTGGGATAATTTTTGGCTCAGCCCCATTTTAAGTGCCGTCTTGTATTTCCACATCGAGAGGAAAATAATTCCACATTGGACGACTTCTTCAATAATGATGTAGCCAAGTACTTCACCAATTAATTCCATGTTACTGACATGTAAAAGTTACAAGCAAGTCCTTTTAATTAAAATGGTCATAGTCAGTAGTTTACAGGGTGGGCAAGTTAGGTTAGATAATGGTCATTATTTCGACCATATTACCTTCATAAACAAGGGGGGGGGTGTGCTATCCAAAACAAAAGTTAGCCCATTGAGAGCTGAAGTAGCTGTTATGTAAAATCCAATATTGTCACCACTGACAATTATTCAATAGTCACAATCTTATTCAACTCTTTTGGGGTGACCCTTCTCCCATCGAAGCAAATTTTCCCAACACAACCTTGCACTTTCTTGAATGTTGTTTTTTTCAGTGTAAGGTCCAGAAGAAGCCAAAGTGTAAAAGGACGACAGAAGCAATTTTCCATAATGCAAAAAAGTGTCTCAAAAACCTCATACAATGCGAGGAGCTCTATCTGTGTGAGAACCCAATGGGGACATTCTCAGAGGCCATTTTAAATTACCACCAACACTACCAAGACATTCACACATTAGAGTGGTGCAGGTTCCATCCAAAGGTATGGCACAATTATGTATACTATAAACTCAAAACATTACCATCTAAGATGTATTAATTCCCTGTCTTCTTTGGATGTCACATTTTTCAATAATCTCCACCCCTGTGGAGAAGATGTAGGGCAATATGGGCACTTTGTGCATTTCAAGTAGGATTGTCTGCCTCTCTTTATCTGGTCGAAATGGAAATATTTGGTTCATAACAGAAAGGGACTGGGGCCGAGAGTAACCATGGCAATGTCAAAATTGGTGTCATTTTGTTTCTGGCCTGGTGTATATTACTGGTGCTAAGTTCGAGTAGCATCACTCCAATATTTCCTGAGATAGTCTTGATCTTCTGATTTATCTTTGTACTGATTAAACAAAATCTTGAATATCTCTAGAACGAGAGAAGATTTCAAAAGGAAAATTAACAATAAAAACAAGAGAAGACACTCAAAGGAAGAAAACGCCATTCTTCAGTCCTTTGAAAAGCCTTTCAAATAAGCATAAGTTGTTGTTTTTACTTCATAGGCACTTTAAGCTCAGACAATATAATTGATAGAGCTTTTATAGCATTCAACAATGTATGCCAGAAAAATTATTACCCATTTACACTGACAGCTGTAGAAGATCAGTGATATCTGACAGCTGATATCAATCAATGACAATGATCACTTGAAAGTCGCTGCTCCCCAGTTCAACCTGGGTCAACTACAGTGTATATTTGTAACTGACGTCAGTTGCAACCAATATATAAATATATATATTATATATTATTATTTTCTACCTGTATCATGGATTTGATCAATAGTCCAGCCCAAAGGTTACTACTTCTATGATTAGAAAAGTTCTGTCATACAGTATTGCACTCTAGAATGCCTTGCAGGGTATTAAGGTTTAAATTTAAATTTAGTTGGCCACTGATTTTGGAATTTTCTACACACGTGTTGCTTTATTTGGACTAGTCAGTATGTTTAATAGCCAAAATGACACCCTATCCCCTTTTCCCATAAACAAACATGAGTGACTTGAACTAGAAGAAGACATCACGTCTTTGGACACATTCGACGCACTAAAAATTGTAAAAACTGTGAAATAAAAACTAAAAGTTTGAAATATATTTCGCTCTTCGAGCCTCTTCAGTCAATATGTTTTAGTTAGTAATTCATGTAAGATACATTAAAATTGTTTGAGAACTTTTTGGCGTCATGTAAGCGAACTTATCTCGTAGAGAGTGCGTTGTCACATGTGATGATCGTGCGTGGGACGTGGAAATAATTCCATTCATTCTTAGAGTTAATCAGTGAACCTTCTGGCACTTTGTCTATCCGGACACCCTCAGATATTTGTCTTAGCATGGCGTCATCGGTATAAAAACCAGTAACACTCATTTTAAATTTCTGCATTTCACTGCCGTGTTTCTCCTTGCAATGTTTCCACAGAGCCGACCATTCCTCCTTTTTGATGAGTGACTTCATGTGCTCTTTCCCTCTCGTATACGCGCTCCGTGATGTTTCTCCCACGTAAACGTTGTTACACTCCGTACACTCTATTTCATATGAGTGAGGTCTGTCATTAACCTACAGCACATGTTGCTTTATTTTCGACACTGCTTTACTTTTCAAGATGAATGATGATGGCCAACCATGTCAGTGTAAACATGCCTTCAATTTTCCCGACCAACTGGCAGCTTTCAAGAAAGTCCTTCAGAAGATGGCTGAAAAACCCGAGAAATACATTGGAGAGAAGGGGAACAGGACGACCAACACAGCAGAAGGATTCCATGGAAATGCATTGGCGTATCGTGACAAGAGGATTGACCTCAACTGCGTACACTATGAGTGTAAAAATAACATGGCAATTCTTCATAGGGTAACAATAATAATTATTAGTTTGACTGGTAACTCCATTATAGTAAGTAAGTGTTAACATAAACCAGAAAAGAAATCCCTTTTTGCTGCATTGTAACAGAACATCGGTCCAGTGTGGATTCTAGTCCTCTTGCTAGTGATAACTGTCTACGTCCCCAAGATGGCAGTGCACAGTAAACAGTTAACTTGGATATATATATTTTTTAAATATTGGTTGAGATGTTGAAAGCATTTGGGCAAATTTCTGTTCACGGATGGTCAATTTGCCCAGTGTAAAACTGGCTGGTTGACTCAACAAACTACAGTGTAATTCCATGACTACAGCAATCAAAAGGCCATGAAAGGCTGGAAAGACCCATACGCATCTAATGATCGTACAAAGGGAAGAGTTGGGAAGGCGTGAGGGAAGTTGAAAGTGAAAACATTGCATTGACAGCATTACATGTTTTGCCAAAGTTAAGTGAAAGGTACATAAATATACATGTAAGATGGTCTTTCTTTGCTATATTTCAACTAAACATGTAGTTAGTTTGTACAAAAACAATTTGATTATTCTAAAAACTCATCTCAAACAGTAACCTCTCAAATAAATGCAAACCATCTTTCACCCTGTACAAACAGATGCACTTGCTGACAATAACTAATACATACATGTAGGAATGAATGCAACAAACGAAAAGCAAAACAGCATGAGAGAGAGAAAGAGTACATGAAGTCACTGAAGCAGGTGGAGGAAACTGGAGAGTACAAAACACAGAAGAAGGATGAAAGCAGCAGTGAGGAGGAGAATGAGCAGAATGCCAGTGATGATGATTGGGAAGAGGTAGATCTGAACACATCTAGCAGTGACGAGACAAGCTATGAAGACTCTTTCAAGCTTCAAGTTTCAAGTTTATTTCAACTCTTTTCCAAGTCAATAATTCTTGGTGAACTGGGCCGCAAATAGCTTTACAGCTAATCGAGGCGGACCAGTCCTTAAATATTACTATTATAAATATTAATATTATTATCATTATTATTATTATTTATTATATTACTAATATTATTAATATTATTACTCTGCCCTTGGAAAACCATTTCCAATCATTTATGACTGTGATTCAACTGCTGCAGATGTCTACAAAGATCACATTGTTGAAATAGCTGCAACAGCCATACTACCAGGACACATTTCACCATCTTCTTTGACCACCAACCAATCCTTTCAATCACTGGTGTGTACATCTAGAAGGATTCTTCCAGCAGGTATAAAAGGCTTAATATCATACAATGGCCCTGGAAAGCCCCATTTAAGATAATCAATAATAATTTCTTTAAGATATTCATTAATTCATTCAGTCACTTGGTTGGTTGGTCATTCATTCATTCATTTACAAGTAGGAACAAAGGAAAAATGAGAATCACTGGTTTGACATTAAGATCTCTTTAAATTTTTAATGTCCTTTATGTCCTAGAACAACTCAAAAGTAATGCAATAAGTAGCTTACCACTTTTCCATGAAAAGGGTCATGAAAGTTACTTGTAGTCATAGAACCAAAATGCTAAAATTGATAGCAGTCAGTTATTTACATACCAGTGAAGAGTTTTTTTTCCAGTGAAATAAAATAACAATGTTACACAACCTGTAAAAATGTATAAATTTCAAAACAATTACACAAATTATAATACAAAATGTATCATAACATTTCAAAATTTAGTGTCAAGGAAGACTGGAATAACAAGAAGAAAGATCCTTGGTCAACCCAAGTTGACAGTTGTCTTTGAGAGATTCATGGAATGGACAAGAAAATTGACTGAGGAGATCACAACAAAATGTCATCTGAAACAAACGTATATCCCAGGTTTGTCTCTGGTTACTCTTTTGCATGCATACTGCAGGGTTCATGCTAAAACTGACTTTGAGGAACAGTGTATACAAAGCCCAAGTAGCACAATTTTTTCAAAAATTTACAGAGGTCTTCCTAAAATAATACTCACTCCCAATGAGGTTTCAATCATTCCCATTTCTATTCACATCATAATACATTTAGGAGTAACATTGTAAATCACACCAATGTTGATATTTAGGATACATCTTACACAAAAGGTGTACACACATGAATTCATGTACAAACTGGATACTGGTGCTCAAGCAAAACTGTACACCAGAACACTTTATGTAGTGAGACCTTATTGGAAACTGCTATACAGTACAACTACTTGTACATGTGTTCCTCACACTTGCCATTATTTTCTCCTTGATAACAGTTCTCATTGCCCACAATGGATATAAGTTTAACTTCCCACTCTTATCATATGAAATCACCCGAAGTGAGCCAGCTATCAGTCTTGATATGCTAACAGGCATCTACTTTGCAGACTCCTTGGAATACCTTAGACAGGTACATTAATTATGGACAATATTCTTCAAATGTTACATCTAGTTACACAGGCGCAAATGCATATATCCAACTGCCACTATGTACAATGTGAAGAACCAATTTGTGTCAGCTATTTGTTTTATCTAGTGGTTGAGAGTAATCAAATTAGTACATGTCATCAGTCACTCAACTACTATAACATCAGTGTCTGATGAAACCTATTCGTTGGGTATTTGCCATTCACAGTTGAGGAAAAGCAAGAAAGTAAACATAGAATCAAAGGCAAGCCTCTCACTGGAAGCAACATTCAAACACTTTTTTCCAAATAGAACATACCAAGGTAAATTTATATACATGTAAGGCGTATTCATTACAAACAAATATACTGCTGACAGCATAACAATATTATAACAGCAGCAGCAGTTTATTTGCAACAACAACAACATTTGACAGATAAAACGTACGCACCCAAAGGCTAGTCGAGTTGGGTGGGTCAAAAGGATGTTAAACAACAGAGAAGGAAAATAACACAAATTACAAAAATTAATTAAAAATAATTCAAGTACAGATTACAACCGGATCTTTTGACTAAGTACAAGAAAATAAGATAACTTACAGTAACAAGATAATCTACAAATAACAGGAGCTTAAAATTTAAAGGTGCTATTTTGGTTCCTTAAATCCAGCAGATATTTTAGCAACGATCATTTTTTTAGGAAGATAATCATCTTCTTCGTTAAGTAATTTCAATAAAAGTATTGCAGCTACTGAAGAATTTGATGAGTAAGAACATATCAAAGCATCTGCACAAAGGAATGTCATGGGAAATAATTTTACCAACAGAACCCAATGCACAAGTCTTTCAGGGAAGAGATTAAAAGAACACATTTAACCTATATTACCAAGCAGGCCATTTTCATGTACACATCAACTTAGAAGCAAGACCACCATGAATTTAAATCTAATCATGGGCACAAACAAAGTCCTTTGAAGTCCTTCAATACATGTGATTTCCAATACTGCAGGACATGGTTTAATTTTCAGTTTTCTGTTTTGTGAGATCTACAAGTTCTTTTTGAAACTTGAAGAGACTAGCTCCAGATAAAAACGTATCGCCAATTGTCTAATACAGTATTAACACTTCAATAATCTAGTTGTCTTGTTTCAAACTCTTGCATATAATGTCAGCTCACCAGGCACTTGCTGATGTGCAAGCTCTGAAAGAATGTCTGTTTGCAACTGAGATCAAAGCTCACCTGACAGCAATTCCTCTCCGAAGTGCCAAAGAAGAGGAGAGACATTGGAGAGCACGATTGAAGATCAGATTAGACATGAAGAAGCTTGCTTTCAGCTTTGGAAAATCAGTGTCACAAAGCCTTGCAAGAAAAATGGCCAGAGAAGGAGTGACCTACTCAAAAATACAAGAGCTTTATTTGAAGACGCCATATTTTTCAAAAATCTCTTTGATCCTCTCAGAAGAGGGAGCGCCCTTTCTCTTTCTGCAATCTGTGTTTGCAAGCGCGCGAGCTCCTTGGTTCTTTCGGCCACCCTGTCTTCCGCAGCTTGTTTGTCAGATGGGGAGGCGTCTGGATCATCGATTATTGCTCGGTCTTGCTCGTTTTGGCGCTGAATCTAAGCTTCTTGTTCTTTCAGATCATCAAGGGTTTTTGTATCATTGAGCCCCCTTTCGAGAGCGTTTCTTTTACTTTCTTTATCTTCAAGGCTTGCCCTGATTTTGCCGACTCTGATTTTTCTTGTGCTATTTGACGTGCCCACTGCTTCGCCTGTTTTTCCAAAGCAGCAACCTCTTTTTTCGCATTTTCAAAATCTTCGATAGTTTTCTGCCCACTGCTGCAGCTCGCGCAATTCCAATTCATTTTTGACGTTCAATTCCCCGAGTTGATCAATCTTGGCTTGAGTTCGTTCGATTTTTAGTCTCAGATCTTTCGCTTATTGGGCTGCTTTTTCTTTTTGTGCATTCAACCGTTCAGCATCTTTAACTTGTTTTCCTGCTTCTCTTAGGTTCCGCCGGGTTTCTTATTTCTTCATTAATGTTAGAAATCAGAGATTCAGCTTCTGGCCCAAGGCTTGCTTTGAACCTGTCTGTAAAACTTTTGAGAAGGCTGCCGCCTTTCTTTTTGAAAATTTCAATCTCACCACCTTTCAAACCAAATGATACAATTGTTGGAATATTTCGTTCGGATCAACCGAACTTCGTCAGCCACAATGTCGATTTGAAAGTTAAGAAGGGTTATATAATGGACCCGAGGGAGCTAAGATGGTGTCATAGATTCTGGCTAATTCGAACCATGGTCTCTGTTCAAGGAGGGCTTACATAATTTTATCTCAATTGCCTCCCTTATACAGCATTTGAAAGTGTTACTTTCCGTGGCAAGAACTTTTGTTTTACTGGAATCCACCGAATGGCCTGTGAGGTGGCAATGTTCACGAACAGCTGACGAGTTTGTAGAAAGATGTTCCTTTACTCGAGTTTCCAATAAACGCGACTCGTCAGTGTCAGCTGTTCATAACTCAAAAAATCCCTTCGCTCTCGTGGCTCTCTGCTATGTATTGGCAAGGGAAAATACGATGATGAATACGGGCTCAACTGACACAATAAGAACGGTCAACATTGCACTTTCACCACTTGACAAGAGACTGGCAATTGTAGAGATAATGAGGTGTAGTTTACTGTGCCTTCCATAAATAAATTCGGAGCAGAACGTAATTGTCAGCATGCGGAATTAACCAAATGTACAACTTTCCTTGCTTCCGAAATATGCATGACATTATATAGGTCTATATACATTGACAGAATGGATGGCTGACTGGACATCATCATTTGAGGAAAAGTACAACCGCACAAAGCATTCATAGGTGTGAAATGCACATTTGATAGTGCAAAATAGGCTAAAGGAAAGCAATTTTTTGGTGATGAACAATAAAAGACATTTGGGTCATGCGACCACTTTATTTCATCACACTGACCTCCATTCGTGACACATACCTCGCAAATGTGAAGAGCTGTATCGCAATGGACTAAATGGTGCTATCGCATCACAGAAAGAGAATATCTGTCCTTTTGTACCCACAAAAAGATTACAACGATTAAATGCTTGGATTTGGGACGATTAACACAGGGAAGTCTTCGCATTTGAACGATTAACAATGGTTTACAGTACTTTTATATAAATAGGAATGATAGTCTATTGTCTTATTTCGCGTTCGTTGTTAACCGTTGAAATTGTTAATCGTTCTTTTATTGATCCATTGTTTCTCTTTTGCTAAGTTAACCGTGACATACCTAATGGCATACTTGCCTATTGCCTAATATGGTCGGTTTGCGAAACAAATGTTGGGGGGATTCGCGTTGAATTTCCCGCGGGATATGATCTTAATAAAATTTAATGATGTACCAACTAACACATAGGCCGTCACTTCCGTTTCACATTCATCAGTAATGCTTTTTTTAAGACACATGACCTCACGCTTTCCCCAGCAGATGATCGGACAAACAACAGTCGAATAGTGACAGCAGAAATCTCCAGTTTGCAAAGTGGGTTTTGGCATATACGACACGTAATTCAGTGACATTTCATAAACTCAGGGATGTATTGTTGGCTTGTTATATTTCACTGGAATCCAAACATGGCAACAACATAGATTTAACTGATGACAGGCCCATGAGTGACTAACAACAGCTGCTTAGGACTTGCAACTCTTGCACTACACAGGAAATTTAAAAAAGGTCTCGTACACAATCTTGGACAACTGTTGAGAAAATTGAGCTTAGAAGCCTTTGTGCGTGCAAACAGTGATCAACTGAGTTTCAAAGCCCCCTCCCCCCCTCCCATTCAATGTTGTCTGCGCCTCCTAACCGTTTCCCTGACAATGGTGGCTTACCAACCTCAACATTGAAAAGGGGGAGGGGGGGGAAGGGAAGTTACTTTAGGGATATTGTTGACTCACACATATTGGAGAAGTTTTTTGGACCCTAGGAGGCCTATTTTCTCAAGCAGTTTTGGACGGCAAGAAATATTCTTTTCTGCGACAAAAGGTTCGTAATTTGCGATATTTACATAGCAACGAGATATATTATCAACCGCCCATCCTGAACCCCTCTCAGACCATTCATTAATTTCGCCTTGAATCTTTCCAACAAACCGATTTAACTGGTTTCAAAATTCAGCTTCATAGTTTTCTGAGTAAGTATGTCTGTTTCTCCTTTGAAGTAGTGTTTCTGTGTTACCGTTTCCAATATGTTATCTTCATTGCGAATTTCACATTGGAAATAAATTACCTTCCAAATTTGTCAATTCCTTCTTGAATGGCATCAAAAGCTTCTTCTTTCATAATGTTTGTAGAATACCCTTCAATATTGTTTTTATATTCGTTATTTGGATCAACATCCATTTTCCAAACGTCGTTACATTCATGAAAATTGGTCCTTGCAACAACAAAATGATCAAAGACTTGCTCTTCCAAGTCTCGCCCCTCTTGCGCGGCTGGGGCATAAAACTCGTTCAACACCTCTTCCTGCATGCGTGCTGCTGCCATCCTTTTGCCAAAGACCCTTTTGTTCAATAGGGTGTATAACCTGGTACACCCTTTTGTTCAATAGGCTGTATAACCTGGCACAAAATTTTGGTGGACGTGGTTCAAACAGGTTTGAACCGCTCCCGCCCCGCTGCCCCCCTCCCACCCCTTCTGCTCTTGTGATATGTGACACACACGTGTAAAATAGCGGTCTCTGGCACAGGCGCGACAAGGAGCGAAGCGACGAGGTCACGCACTGTGCCAGGACCTTTATTTTACACATGTGTCACAAAAAAAACTAAAGAAAATGTATTCAGGCATTTTTTGCAGTTTTCTAAAGGGCAAACAAGAGGTTAAAAATTCTGACTTAAGAAATACTGAATACTGAGTCAGGCGCTGAGCACACACTATTGAGTTGTAGCTGCACATGGGTGGCACAGTACAAAACAAGACACATGTATGTACGCACATAAAAAAAGTGAAAGTTGTAAAAATAGAAAGCAATGAAAACGTAAAGCTTGTGGGATGTGGCTGGAGTGACAAGGATACTTCACAAATTAATGTGATCAAGTAAGCTGAAGCCACTCTAAAGGGCACTAAGGCCACAAGGTAACGGGCATTACCCCTTAAATCTACCAAAGCAAAGATTGAGCCCAAGCATTAGCAGCCATGGACAGCTGTTTCGGCCTTGTTAGGCCTCATCAGCTTGGCATAGCTAATGCTCAGGCTCAAGTAACCACATATCAATAAAACAAGCAATGAAAACGTAAAGCTTGTGGGATGTGGCTGGAGTGACAAGGACACTTCACACATTAATGTGTGTTGCCTTAGTGCCCTTTAGAATGGCTTCAGCTTACTTGATCACATTAATTTGTGAAGTATCCCCGTAAAAATAGAAAGCTTTGTCATAGTTAACCTATGGGCAAACCAAATAAATGTACTGGACATCATGCTCTATAAATTTTAACATTCCTTATATGTACACATAACTCAAACTCTGTCATTCATCTGTCTAGCTCAAAGAATTTTGCAAACAACTCTGTCAATTACAAGCTTACAAATTACAATAGTAATAAGGAATGTTTTAATTTTAAGCTCCATATCAAATTATTGTTGTCATAACGATATATGTGTAGCCAATTTTATTTGGAGACAGAATTGACAAGATGTCTTTTTTAAATTCCAAACGTTTTGGGCTTCATAAGTGGAAGTCAAGTTGAAGTACTTACGTACCTTGTATAAGTTTAATTTCCAATAATGTAAATACAATTGAGTAGAACAAAAAAATGATCTTTAACCTTATTCATGTGTATTTAAATTAATCCCGACAGTAAGACTAACGGATGTTGTATCGCCGTTAATGAACGGGGTTTAAAGAAACTGAATATCACCATTAAACTTAAGACAGGAAGCCAAGTACAAAAGGTTAAGAAAGCGAAAAGTAAGCGAAAGTAGACTTACGTGCACGTTGCTGATGGATCCTTTCCAGTGTTGTTTAGGGGAAGAATTTCAATCAAGGCAAAGGTTCTGTTGTAAAATTCATACTTGGAGGAATATGTCGTCCACAGAATAACTAATCGCAGCAAGATGGCCGCCGCACAAAAGTGTGTCCAACCGAGCAAACCCATGCAACGATTCAAATTCCTTAACTCCTCTAACAGAATTGGCTTCCGGGAACAGTTTTTTAGTGGACCAGATAGAAATTGCATAACCTGTAGCATGGAAATGCTTCTCTGATAAACAGATGATGAGCATTACAAGAAAAATGCATTTATAACCTCTTAAAGTTTTATAATGTTCGAAATATTGCACTTTTCATCAAACGCATACTACAGGTTGTCGATATTGCAGTCTTTCGCAAAAAGTAATGTTATAATTCGAGAACGATCCACTCAGTCCGAGTTTTTAGACGTTTTTTTATTTTGGTCACGTGACATACCAAATATGGGCGTGGTTCGAAAAATTAAAGGGAACGTGAATTGAACACACGCCGAAATTTGAAGCCCACTGTAGTCCAGGAACCGAAATAAAGGAGGTTTGGCGATTTCCTTAGCAACAGACTTGTAGTTAAGTTTCTCCCCCCTTAAAGGGATACTCTATTCCCCAAAACAAAATAGTAAATATAGATAGCTTATGACCTCAGTTAATATTATGAACCAAAAATAAAGGTCGATCTGTCCTCATTTGCACAGAAATAAGTGAATATTTTCATTGAGCAATTCGAACTTGGCGCTTTAGCCGAAAACCGGAAATGACGTACAAAGGAGAACTCGCGAAGCCTCTTCCGGTAAGATTTCCCAAGATTTCCTTAGTAGGGCGATCGCCTCGTATAAAATACTTTCGTAGCCTTTTTACCTTTTGTCAAAGCCTTTATAATGCTACAATGCTGTGTAGCTGGGGGATGTTCCAACATTCGCAAGGACGGAGTAAGTCTTCATCCAACATTCGCAAGGACAGAGTAAGTCTTCATCGGTGGCCTGAAGATCCCCGATTTGCAAGGCTTTGGACGAATGCGGTCAAAAATACGCGATCTGATTTTACGAACCCCACAAGTTCAAGTAGACTTTCTAGCGTCCATTTCACTGAAGATTGTTTCCAAGAAAAAGTTCCATAGCTAAGAGTTTGGGTTTAAAAATGAAACGTTTTTTTTAGCCGAAAACCGGAAATGACGTACAAAGGAGAACTCGCAAAGCCTCTTCTGGTAAGATTTCCCAAGATTTCCTTAGTAGGGCGATCGCCTCGTATAAAATACTTTCGTAGGCTTTTTACCTTTTGTCAAAGCCTTTATAATGCCACAACGCTGTGTAGCTGGGGGATGTTCCAACATTCGCAAGGACGGAGTAAGTCTTTGGACGAATGCGGTCAAAAATATGCAATCTGATTTTACAAACCCCACAAGTTCAAGTAGACTTTCTAGTGCCCATTTCACTGAAGATTGTTTCCAAAAAAAAGTTCCATAGCTAAGAGTTTGGGTTTAAAAATGAAACGTTTTTTGCTGTGCCAAAAATCTTCAAAAGTGGTCCGCCGCAAAGTAAGAGACAAAGGCGAGAGGAGGACAATGAAGCCCCCAGCGGATCTAGCGAGGAACAAATCAAGAGCAAACCACTAAGAGGGGCATTCAGAAAACGAGAAGCTGCTCGGCTATGTCATTAAAATAATTAAAAACTTGTTATTATGTATTTATCGTCGAAACTAATTACGCTGACTATTGCACGTACCTTTTTTGTTCGTTTGTAAAGATCATCACTGAGCATGAAAAGGAGGAAAACTCGACTTCCGGTGAACATGTAAACGACGGGGCAGAAAATGAACAAAACGTGTCCCAAGTACATGAGGCCTCTACACAGACACAGTTCACAAAGAAGAATGCCTCTGTACAATTTCGGAGCAAACAAACTGCTAAAGGCAAGTCTCTACTCACATTATGACATATACACTGTACACTACCCTCAGCCAGTCCTTCGGGCTCGACCGCTTCATTGTTTTTAGCTACCACACAATCTATTTCCGAGCAGCAGACGCACTCTTGGACACGATTTAATCGCTGACAGCTTCCACAATTACACCTAAAATTATGAAGATCACTGGTGATGTCAAAGCTTTTTCCCACAGAAAATACGCTTCACAATTTCCCAGGAAAATGTCATCTCAGTTTGCGTGCTGTAAGCTTAAGTCTTCAATTCGAGATAAAAGTGAAAAAGAGATCGTTCCTCTGTTACGAGGAAACTTAATTGCTACTACCATCATATTCAGTCACTAATCAAATCACACTGCTTTTAAAAATAAAAGAAAATTCGCGATGCGATGCTGCGTGATCGCTTACCAGTCTGTATTTTGCAGACGCTCGAACTGCTCCTGGTCAGAATCGTTAGTAGAGTCCCTACCCGAGCTTGCTTCGCTGTCGTAAGGCTCAAACAAGTACGGCTGCGCTCCCTCACAATCAGCTAATGTCACTGCATCGCCAGTTTCACTGATACTGTCGTTAGAGGACGAAAGCGAAAAAGAAGAACTACGAGAACCCACAGAATCCATACTGATATTTTGCTACTTGTAAACATGGGTTCTCCAATGTAAGTCATAGGTCACGTGTCACAAGTCCGAAGGAATTGTACTTCCGGTCTTAAAATGAGGAAAATTTTACTGTTCCACAGCCGTTTTCGGCCTCTTAGACTTTTCGTTCGCAATTTTTTTCTCATTTTTACGTTATTACATTGCAAATTCTACCTTTTAGGCAAAAGTTTATATGAGGTGTAGAGTATCCCTTTAAAGTGCACATGAATCGAAATGAAATGGTGTTTAAGAAACATTTTGAGGGGAAAATAATTTCCTAAGAGTTGCAGGAACTTATTTTAAAATGTGGTAAGTTGGGCTTTTCTTGCTAAAATTCTAGACAAAGACCTGGGGTGTGGTGACTAGGTCACGACGTCATTTGTGTGTACTCAGTTTTAGTGAGTTCCGTGGAATAAAAATTTCAGAGAATTACCAAGCTTCACTAGTGGTTCCGCCAGCTGCCCAAAACTTTCCAGGTTTAAGCTTTTTTGCCTTCTCAGTTATGTTTCATGCTTGAACATTACACACAAATGACGTCACAGAGACCTTTTGGCTGTGCACAAAATGTCTTAAATTTCATGCCACAACGGGAATTTTTGAAACCCCACAAATGGTGAATCCTTGTTACAAAAAGAGGGAAACGACTGAAAATGAAATATGGGGATTATAAGCTATCTAAAAACGTAAAAGCAAATGGTAGTTAATTTTTGATTCACATGCACCTTAATACAAGGTGCAGTGAAGGGTACAGACGCTACAGCTCAGATGTGCCAAAATACTTGCACAATAAACCAAAACCACTTGTGAACCAATGCAGGCAGCGTATATCTTCTGATGAAGTTCAACCCCAGCATATCAAGGAGGTTGGTAATGGCACAGAAGATGGTCAGTTCTAAGTGCGATCACAGTCAAGCAACACTTGGTACACCCTGTCTTTTGGTCCTGGGGATGTAATGCCAGGATATAGCTGTCCTGATTTTTGCCACACTGGGCTCCTATGCAAGCATTTTTTTTTTTCAGTTTTCAACCATTACCCAAAATGGAAGTGGAGTTCATTGCCAGAAAAACATCGTGAAAACTCTCACCTCTCACTAGACAGGAAGCACGTGTTTGCTGATTTTACTAAGTACATGTACGAAAGGGGTGAAGAAGATCACAAGGTTCTTGATCAAAATGTACCAGGAAATCAGCAAGATGACAAAGTAGGTGTCCCAAAGCAGCAACTCAAAGGCATTGAATGTCAAATCAGGCAAGAGCCAATAACATGTTGGGAGAAGCTTAAAGGGCTAACATCATTGATATACAACATTGAAGATGAAAGAGCCCTCAAAGAACTCAAGAGTTCCCTTGACATGTTACTAAATCAGTTTGCAACTATTCAAACAATCGACAAAAAGGAAAACTCACAAACGTTCATTAGCAAACAATCTGGCAAGAAACAACTCAAATCATCGTTTGGAAATTACCTGCCACTACCTGTTCGCCCCAAGAAAAAGAGGTTTCACAACAAAGTTGGGGAATTTGCATCCATGATGCAAAAACACTATAAAGTGCAAATCTCTGTTCATAGAGGGTCAGTGAAGCATCCAAAACAAAAATTAATCTCAAAAGAAAGAAAGAATTGCACAAAGAATCCAACAATCCTTCTCCACCAAAGAAACAATGCACAGAAGAAATGAACCTAAAACAAGCAATGATCCATCTGCTGCTCTGAAGAGACTATTGGACAGAAAAATTCACCTTGTGGTAACAATACTGAAAATGAGGAACCCACTCGTGCTCCCCCTGCAACTAACACTCAACAACTAAATTCAGAAGACCAACCTTTGCAGAAAGAAACATCCTCATCAACAGTGATCAACAGTCCATGATCAACAGCCAGCAACAGTCCACCATTAACACACAGGAAAGGTCAGTCATCAGCAGTCAGCATTGGACAATAGGGAGCTTAAAATGCAGACGTTTTCACGGTGACGGTGACGGTGACGGTGACGTGACAGCCCAGGTGGACTGGGACTGAGGTTGTCGTTCTCACGCCAAAATTAATTTGCTTAAGATCTATGACGGCATCCGCAACTTTGTCAAGTACATCGGCTGTATTTTCTGAGATTTAATCACTTTTGTTCTAAGCATGGCTGAATTTGAAGATTTCTCATTCTTTACTATGACGCTAATTTTATCAATGATGAAGATTTCATGCTGTTATATGACATGCTTTCATGAAGAAATCCAAGTTTACCTTACTGCAAGTATGCTTGCTTCGACCTGAACAACATGAGTGAGGTAGAGTGTAAGGCCGAATTTAGGTTTGAGAAAAAAGACCTTCCAGCTCTGGCAGAAGCCTTGCAGATCCCACCATCCTTGAAACTACCCCAGGCAAGCATAGTAAGTGGAATGGAAGGCCTCTGCATACTCCTAAGACGCCTCACCTATCCTTGTAGATTTGGCGACATGGTGCCCCGTTTCACCAAACCAGTACCAGTGCTATCCATGGTCACAAATCATGTGATTGATTCTATTTACACCATCCATGGAAATCGCATAACTCGCTGGAATGATGCACTGCTTAACCCACTTGCATTGGATGCTTATGCTCGATCAGTTCACACTAAAGGGGCTGCCCTCCAGAACTGTTTTGGCTTTGTCAATGGGACTGTCAGACCCATAGCCAGACCAGACGAGCACCAGAGGATGATGTATAATGGACATAAACAGGTGCACGCCATTCGATTCCAATCTGTTGCCTTACCGAATGGACTGATCGCAAACCTTTACGGCCCCGTAGGTAAGTATCTTTTTGACTAAATAAATGTCAGGTTTATGAAAAGGGAAAAAAACGGAAAAGGTACAAGCATGATTTTGGAAGGTAGTTGATTTCCCCTTCAAATGTGTGTTTTAAAGTATAATCTAATATATAGATTTAGCCAAGCCTAAAAGCAGAGCTCCACGATAATTTTTTTCTGGTATTGAGAAACTTCGCATGGCTTTCCTTGCACCAATATTTTATGTTCAGAGCAGTCAACACGAATTGACCGCAGTTCAAAAACCTCAAATCATTAAAACATTACAAGAAAACAATACACGATGCATACGTTTGTTCAAAAAGAAATTTAACAATCAAAAAAACGATCAACCATTTTCATCCGACATCGTGTTTGAACATTTAGCCACCTCTCTCAACATTACATTTATTCTTAAATGGCTTTCCATGTTTGAGCTACAATCTCCCACAAATCTCTTGGGAAGGTTGGAACAATTTCGTTGAGTAATGTTTTCCCCTCCCCCCTTTTCAATGTTGGGATAAAAGTTGAATCGAACCACGCAATTTTCGTGCTTTTTTTATTCACTAAACATCCAACATTGAACTAGGGGGAGGGGGAAGAGAAATCATCCACAGAAGTGAACATTTAAGGCAGTTAAGGAAAACACACACTTGAGGCTTGACAATCGTCAAATCTTCCCAAGTATAATTGTCGAAGATCAATCTCCAACAAGTCTCTTGAGAAGGTTGGAACAATTTTGTTGAGTAATGTTTCCCCCCTCCCCCTTTTCAATGTTGGGATAAATGTTGAATCGAACAACACAATTTTCGAGCTGTTTTTCTTCACTAAACATCCAACATTAAACTAGGGGGAGGGGGAGGAGAAATCATCCACAGAAATGAACATTTAAGGCAGTTAAGGAAAACACACACTTAAGGCTTGACGATCGTCAAGTCTTCCCAAGTATAATTGTCGAAGATTGTCTGTGACGAGTGGGTGTGGTCGCTGGATAGCTAGAGTTCGGGAGAGTAATCAAACGGTACAAGTGTAAGGAAAAAAAGATTTGTAGCACATTGTACGGTACAAATTATAAAGTGATGTGATTTTAATTAAAGCTCCCTGTAAAAAAACTCGTGAAAAAGATGAGGAAAGAAATTGGGGTTCTTGAATATAAATGGTACAGTTGACGGGTGTTTAGCGGTTGCTGTGGAGTTAACGACAGCAGAAGAAAGGTATGAAAGGTCACAAAAAAACCGTGTGTTCTAGGCTCCGATATAGTCAGTGGATACAGGCCATTTATAGCCTTCTGCAAAGGAGTGAGATACCAGCAAGGGTGTTTTACAAAGCTGTATAGGCATTATTAGAGCAAGGAAGGGGCACATACAGGAACTTGTTCATCCATGGGCCTGCTAATTGCGGAAAAAGCTTTATGCTCTCGCTGCTAAAAACAATTTACAACACCTTTTGTAAGCCAGCAACCTGTATGTTCGCCTGGGTTGGGGCAGAGGATGTAGAGGTAACTCTGCTCAACGACTTCCGTCGGAAGCTTTCTATTATAGCTTAAGCCAGACATGCTTCAACGTCTAGAGGGAGATATTGTTCGAATACCGTCTCCAAAAAGTTTCTCAAAGAGTGACATTACACTGAAAAAAGATACCCGATGTTTGCAACGGCCAAGGCGCCAATTGTGTACATTAAAGGAGGGTGAATTTGGCATGCGAATACCGAAATGCTTAATGTCCGTTGGCGAGTCTTTCACTTCTGGCGGCAAATTCCACCAGCAGAGCAAATGCATTTGGTTCCTTGTGGACGCTGTTGCATGCAATTTCTTTTCAAAAACATTAATTGAGTCTCCAGCTGCATTATCATCTCTCAAATGAGATCACTGATAACAATACTCCTGGGTCGAGTAATGGCGGCTTGAAGATGTACGAAGCGGCCGTCCGCAAACTTTGCTATGTCAGAGTGGTAAATGGCAGAATCTTTAAATCAAGTTTTAAGCAAAAGGCGAAATAGGTCTTCCACGTCTTCCAAGGGATTGACAGCTTCTCGAGAAGCCAAGAAACCGAAACAGAACGTCTCTCCTTCTCACCACACGCAAGAAGACAACGAGGCCCTTTCAAGCTCAAGTGACTTTGATATGCCTCAGAATTCAGTAGACGGAAAGCTGCAAACAATTCTCGAGAAGCTAGAGAAGCTCGACATAATTGAATCTACTGTGAAATCTATCCAAGCCAACCTCGCGAAGTTGGAGTCGTGAATGCAAAAACTCAAAGAATATGCAAAGAAAGAGATCGAAGATCTACAGGAAGGTGCGAGGTTTGCTGAAGAACAACTTCAACAGAAGTTCAAAGCCTTCAGCCAGTCACAACAAACATATGATTCCCAACTGAATGACCTCTTAGTACAGATCAAAGAATGCAAGGAGCAGGCAGCAGAATGCGAAACAAAGAATCTTTATTTGGAAGCATATTCCAGGCGCGAGAACCTGCAGTTCATGAGCATCACCGAAGACACAAGTCTGGAAAACGTAAAGGAGGACACAGAAGAAGTCCTCAGGTCCTTTATGGAATGGGAACTCGGCTACATGAACGCTAGAAGTGTGGAAATACAGCGAGTTCATCGCATTGGCAAAGTCACAAGCGATAGGTCACGACCCATACTAGCTAGATTCTTGAGATACAAGGACTGCCAAGATATACTGTCTCTGGGGCACAGACTAAAGGGCACAGACTTTCAAATCTTCAAAGACCTCCCTAAGGAAGTCATTACCTGACGGAAAGCTCAAATGGAATCCTTCAAGACTGCAAAGAAACATGGAATTCCAGCATCTTTCAGTTTATCACAACCAGATAAGTTATATATAAGAGGAAGACTATGGCCAACAGGCAGGAAATTTAGTCTCGAATAACTTGTTATCATATTCACTGATTTTGTTTTCACCTTTTAATGTCCATATTTGCTCATGCATCTGCCATATTGTCGCTCGCTATTTTTTTTTCAGATTTTAACTCATAAAATTGCAGTCGGTAAACCCCGATGAACCCCGGCGAAATCTTACCTTTGGTTCATCACTTAGCAAGCAACCAAATGCTGCATCGCTGCGTTATTAGCCTTTGTCTAGTGTTGCTTTTGTTTTTCGTATTTGTGTTTACATGTTTATTCCGTGTTACCCATTGCGTTACTTCATTCCTTACGCCAAATGTTTCTTCAAGTCCATTAGCGATCTCGCGTCAACCCACCAAAGTAAATGTTAAATCAATTTTTGTTTCAAGTCGTCGTGAAACTCTATCGAAAGTAATTACTCCTCCGGGCTTGTGTGTTTTAACTTCTTTATTAAACTTAAATTGGCCGCGCAAAATGTAAATAACACTAATGCTTTTGACCTTAAATGTCTGTCACTCAATGTACGAGGCCTCAATAAGTCTATCAAACGTCAATCTATTTGAAGAGTCAAGAGTCTTATAGCTCAAAAGTTCTTGAATCCATCTGGGAAAAAGAGTGGGGTGGCAAAGCGTTTTTTAGCCATGGTACAAATCACAGTAAAGGTGTTATAACATTAATTCATCCCTCTGTGGACTTCATGGTGGAAAAATGCATACCTGATAAACAAGGAAGATTCATTATCCTAAAAGTGACATTTGAAGAAAAGGCCTTTGTTTTTGTTAACATCTACGCACCTAATGATGTTGCCCAACAAACCGCTTTCTTCAATAAATTAAGCAAACACCTTGAAGAATTTGCACAAGATACAATTATAATTGGAGGAGACTTCAACTGTGCACTAACGTCACTCACGCATACTCACACACTCACTCACTTGGTCGCACGAAGGCGGGCAACCACTAGATCTTTCCACAGCCTCTTATCAGCCATCAGTGCAGCAATCTCACATGCTTCGAATGCCCCAGTATCCCTCTTAAGAGTGTCAATATAGGTAGTTTTCGGTCTTCCTCTTCCGCGATGACCATGAGTGGGCTCCCATAGGACTAATTTCTGGGTAATTAGCTCTGGATGGTGATAACAGTGACCCGCAAGTTGTAGTCTACGAGAGGCCATTTTGTTGCTGACTGCTGGTAGCTCTCCGTACAGTTGTTGGTTTGGTATATGGCTGCTCCAGTGGATGTTTAAAGCTTTTCGCAGCATCCTAGTGTATGTTCCGTCCAACGACTTTTCTTGTGCTTTTGACAGAGCCCAGCTCTCGCGCCCATAAAGTAAGAATGATTCGATGGTGGCTATGAAGAATCTGATTTTCAAATCTTTACTCATATTGGACTTCCATATTTTCGTCATACCATTCAAAGCCCTCCAAGCCTGTGCTTTCCTTACGCTGATGTCTTTTTCTGAGTTATCAACCCATGACCCTAAATATTTGAAGTCATCCTTCCATTCCAGATAAGGGCCATCAAAAGTATGTAATGGTGTTGGTTCATCAATGTTATAAGCAACTGATTTTGTTGCACTAACGTCACAAGACAAAAAAGGAGGAAACTTGATCACAAAAAAATCAGCCATTATAAAAGAAATCATTGCACTATGCGATTTATATAATCTTAATGACATATGGCGAATCCGGAAAAGCAGAGTTTCACCTGGAGAACTAAATCCTTTAAAATTCAATGTCGGTTAGACTATTTTTTAATTTCCAACGAGTTAGTTCCTTTCGCTACGAATTGCAATATTTTCTACGCACTGGAATCTGACCATAGTGCCGTGTCAATGCACCTCCAATCGAATCAGTTCAATCATTAAAGAGGCCCTTGGTTTTGGAAGTTTAACACAACCCTCCTCCGAGATGAAGCAAATGAAGCAGCCTTAAAAATGAATTTACCTAGTTTTAAAGAGAAGTACCAAGAGGTTCATGATTTAGGTCTAAAATGGGATCTCATAAAAATGGAGATAAGAGGCTTTACCCTTCAATATTCTAAACGAAAAGCGAAAAAATACCGAGATGAAGAGAATGCTTTATACAAAAAAGTAAACGATCTTCAAGCAAATGCTAAAAAAAACCCTCACGACAAAACTGCCATACTAGAGCTTCAATTGGCTAGAGCATGTCTCAGAAAAATCACACTAATAAAAACCAAAGGAGCTATTTTAAGATCCAAAGCATGTTGGCACGAAGAAGGAGAAAGAAACACAAAGTATTTCTTTAGTCTAGAAAAGCGCAATCATGATAACAAAACAACAACCAAACTCAAAGTAGGACAGGACTCCTACATAGAAGAGCAATCCAAAATCTTACAAGTGCAGAAGAATTTTTACCAATCTCTATACCCCTCCACCGAGGTTAACCCCCAAAACTTCGAAAATTCACCTTTTTCTAAATACGGAAAATATTACCACACTAACCAATGAAGAAGAATTCTTGTGAAGGGTTGATAAATGAGATCGAATGCACAAACGCGCTTAAAGACTTTAAAGGTAATAAAACCCCAGGTACTGATGGTTTACCAGCTGAGTTTTATCGTTTCTTTTGGCCGGATATTTGCCATGATCTGCTAACTAGCTACAACTATGCTTTCCAACACGGTACAATGTCCATAAGCCAAACGTGTGGTATAATTTCGCTCATACCAAAGAAGGCTAAAGATAAAACCATCCTAGAAAACTTGAGACCCATCTCACTTTTAAATGTTGACTATAAGATCTTTAGTAAAGTCATTGCCAATAGAATTGAAAAAAACTCTACCAACTTTAATTAACCCCGACTAAACTGGATATGTCAAATCCCGCTACATAGGCGAAAATGTGAGACTCAAATGATTTAATAAATTACACTGACAGGACAAATAAAAAAGGCATCGCAATATTCCTTGACTTTAAAAAAGCATTTGATTCGATTGAATGGAACTACCTAGCAGAGACACTGCGGCTTTTCAATTTCGGCCCGGATATTCAAAACTGGGTCAAGGTTTTTTATAGTAATGTCACAAGCTGTGTCTTGAATAACGGTTATGCATCTAATTTTTTCTCTCTTAAACGAGGCGTCAGACAAGGCTGCCCGCTTTCCAGTGTCCTTTTTGTTCTCGTATAGAACTCTTTTCTCGAGCTGTGAAAAAGGATGCCACAATCAGAGGTATTCAAGTCAATAAGTATGAACTAAAAATAAGTCAATATGCTGATGATACCACAGTCTTTGTTCACGACCTTGACTCCGTGGCAAACCTACTGAATCTCTTAAATGATTTCAACGCTTGTTCTGGTCTAGAAATCAATACTACTAAAACAGAAGCAATGTGGTTGGGTCAATGGGAAGAAAGAACGGAAACTCCCTTCGGTTTTAAGTGGCCAAAAGAACCTATCAGTGCTCTCGGAATTTTCTTTTCCTACAACCAAGCTAACGCTGATTCTTTAAATTTTGGAGAGAAAATAAAAATCCTGGAAAAAAACTCTCAAAATCTGGAAACAGAGAAATCTTACTCTGTATGGAAGGATCAATATAGTCAAAACACTCGGCCTATCAAAGTTGATTTACGCGGCGTCTGTGTTAGCTGTACCTGATCACTTCTGCCATCCAGGAAATCAATAAAATAATTTTCAATTTTATTTGGGAGAGGAAGCCCCCTAAAATTAAAAAGAGCACTATAATTGGAGCAAAAAAAAATTGGCGGGTTGAAAATGTGTGATTTCAAGATTATGGAAAAAGCACTCAAACTAGCGTGGATCAAAAGAATTCAAGATGACTCTCAAGCTTCCTGGAAAATAATTCCCAACCACATCATGCATAAACATGGCAGTCTTGCTTTCCTTACAAAATGCAACTTCACAACCAATACACTTGCCCATGAAAACCTTCCATTATTTTACGAAAAGATTTTAAACTATTGGTCCAAGTTCAAAAACTCAACAGGATATGATATCAAGTCCCACCATAAAGATGAAATTATCTGGAATAATAAGAACATTCTAATAGCCGAAAAACCTATATTCTATAAACAATACTCTTCTCCTATGCTCAAGGCGCTTTACAATCATGTAAAACAACAGTAAAAATAAATATTTACAAATTTACAACCATATCCTAATATACTTACAATTAAAAACTAAGGCAGCTATCAAACCGTGATTAAAAGAGGAAAAAATTAAAACTAACGCATATATACAAATCTATAAAAACAGTGATCTATTATTACTAAATTTAGTAAACAAGTACGTCTTAAGTGATCTTTTAAAACTCGAGATGGTGTTGGACTTCCAAATTTCGTAGGGTAGTAGATTCCATTCTCTTGGTGCATGAACAGCGAAAGCTCTGTCTCCGTAGGTCTTGGTATACGATCCAGGTTGCATTAAAAGTTCATTACTAACAGACGTCAGTGATCTAGTATGAGAACGATAATGTAGTTTCCGAGCTAAATAGCTAGGCGATATGCCATTCAGTGATTTATACACGAGGAGCAAAATCTTGAAAATAATACGATATTGAATCGGTAGCCAGTGAAGCTCGCACAAAACAGGTGTGAAACAGGTGTTGGTTTGACGCCGGGATTTCTAAGATGAACGATTTATTAAAAGAACAAAACAATTTTTTAAACTGGCAGGAGTTTCGATCTAAATTTAATCTGAATGTACCCTTCACTCAGTACTACGGTTTAATTATAACACAATTCCTGCAACGTGGAAAGCGTACCTTGAAAACCCCGTTACCCCTCAAGCGGATGAACACAACGTCTCTGCCTACCCCCTAACTACCAGATCCATTTATTCCGCCCTTCTGAAAACCGTTTTCATTCCTCCAACTGCCGAAAATAGAATACTCCGCCATGGTTTTACAACAGACAACATCAAAAATGTACATCTACTGCCATTCGCAATAACAAACGAAGTGAAGACAATGATGTTCCAATATAAAGTCATCCACAACGTGCTTCCTACCCGCGCTACCCTTTTTCGTGACAGCCTTCTAGACAATGCTAGCTGTAATTTCTGTAACGACAGAGAGTAAACACTGAACCACTTGCTGATTAACTGCGCTTCTGTAGTCGGCTTTTGGACTTCCTTCCTAGTTTGGTGGAACACAAAAACTAATGAAAATTTAATTATAAATCCGAGTCACATATTGTATGGCTGGCATGAAAGGACAAAGCATTGGCGGATACTAAACTACTGTTTATTAATTGCTAAATATCACATTTTCTGCACAAGCCTTCGCAGAGATGATTTAGATTTTCAAAACTATCTTCCCATTATATTTGAAAAACTTGAAACGTTAAAAGAGATCGCAATTGCAAAAAAAGCTCTTTCTAAATTTCTTCGCACTTGGGCCATTCTACTCTATAATCTGTTTACTGTCTTTTCATTACATATTATCGTTGATACTGGCATTATACTCTTTACAAGTAAAATTAGTTTGTTCTTGTTATCCAATGAAGTGTCTTCGGGATCATTTGGTAGTCGTCGTACGTGCTTTCATGTTAGTATTTTATTACTTTTGTAATCATTTCTTTTACTTTGTTGTTTCAGTGTTGATGATGTGTATTTGTTGTTTCAATTTGCAAATAAACTCATTAAAAAAAAAGAGTAACAATACTCCACAAAAAAAAGATAACAATACTCCATTCTTTTTAGAAAATTTGTGTTTTCAAATAGTTATAAATTGAGATGAAAATACGTCCTAGTTCTGTTTTAAATAGGCTTTCTAAAGTATGTAATTAACGTCCATTGAAGGTACTTTGAAGTTGAAATGCAACAATACTCCATTAATGTACGATAAATTATATTCTTCTATTGTCTTTCTCTTTTAAACACAAGCATTTACGGAGTATTGTTGCAAACGTGGCTAACAACTGCACAAGAAAATGGTGAGTTGTATAAAATCTTCCTTAAGATTACAACATATTTCATTGCGATTTTACTTCAAAGATGGTTTTGTTCTCGATGTTAAGAAGATTATGCTATGGAGTAATGTAGCTGTTGTTATGAAGTAATGTCACGGTCATTGTGTTTGTAAGTCCTAAAATTATCTTGACGATTGACAAGGGACGGTAACGAAAAGTGCAGGATTGTAGCACCATCAGACTATTATCTTTTCGCGGTTTATTCTTCGCGTTTGTGAAAAGGCAATTCTTAACATTTGCTAAGTTGACTGGGCCTGGCAGGCATGGTGTTCAGATGCTTCAACTGACGCTCCTCCTAAGAGGTGGGTCTTTTGCCAATTTTAACTTACCAATGCTGCTTGCTTGATGGGAAACACTAAGTAATTTCATCGCTTTATCGGTCTGTGTGGTTTGAACAGCAATTGCCTCATGGGACGATCGAAAAAGCGTTCCAAGACAGGATCCAGCTCTTCGAATAGTGCGGCAGAAGACATGGTGGATAACTCTGATAGTTCTTACCCGGTGAAAGATGCAATGAGGCGCTTCGAAAGGCAAATGGAGGCAGGCTTCAAAGGATTGCGCTCAGAGTTGGACAAGTTGAGGTATGAGTTGAAAAACGACATCGAACAAATTAGAATTGAAACGCAAGGTTTAAAACAGAGCTTAGAATTCACCGGAGGGGATGTAGTCGTTATGAAGGAGAAGGCTGAAATGGATCTACAGAAGATGAATGATGAACTGGAGACCTTGCGGAAACGAATTACCAGCTTAGAATTACAGCTCCAAACGGAAATTGAAAATAACATTAAACTCGAACAATACACTCGGCGCGAAAACTTACGATTTAATAACATTGAGGAGAATGAGGGCGAAGATTGTAAGAGCGTAGTACACGATATAATTAAGAACGATTTAGGAATTGACTCAAAAGATATCAGATTTCACGCAGTGCACCGAGTGGGAAAGAATGTGGAGGGTAGACATCGGCCAATTATCGTGAGATTCATCAGCTGCGAGGACCGCGACTTAACTTGGAGGAATAGATCAAAGATCAAGAGTTCCAGCAACCACCCAAATTCATATATTACCGAAGATTTTGCTAGAGCTATCCAGGAGGAGCATAAAATTTTAATTAAGGCAATGATGAAAGCAAGGAACGAACATGGCATACATGACGCGAAAGTAATCAGAAGATTTTTACTTATTAACAATGAAAAATATAACCATCAAAATATTCCAGAAAGCCTAAAATAGATTATTTGCCCTCTTTCGCATGATCATCATCAATTTCCATATTACTCTTTTCTCGAATTGGCTACTAATGACCCTATTTTGTTATCATGTGTATTTATTTACAACTCATGATCCTGCTAAGTGTCCTTTCTACAATAGCATTTTTAGTAGGTGTTAATGTAGTCCTTTCGCGTGTAATTTGCTTTGTTACTTCTAGTGTTTTTCGGCTAATCGACACTCTAAGCTGTTTTCTCACCACAGTTCTCCAGTCTGCACCATCCATTGCGACCACTTTCAGAAATTAATCTCAGTATTTGTTCTCTTAATGTGAGAGGATTGGGGGATAAGCTGAAAAGGAGAGAAATGTTCAACTGGCTAAGGAAGAAAAAATACTCAATTTACATGTTGCAAGACGTTCACTGTTCTGAAAATACAAGTGTCATGTGTTACAATATCAAGCCACGTTTTCTCTCTTTCTATGGCCTAATATCAGTGATTAAGCTATTGCGCAAAACTGTTCAAGAACATTTCCGTCATGACAATGATGTTGATAGCCGTGGCGCTTTTTTGCAAACTTTCTTTGTAGAAAGAAAAAGGAAGAATCCCATAAACAGCCAGAAGAAATGGTGCGCTGACTGCTCAATTGAAGAGAACAATTCGATTGATTGGGCAGCTGTTTATCAGTCACCTTTTCAGTGTACTAAAATAACTAAACTACGCACTTTTCAATTTAAGCTGCTGCACAGGAGATTGGCGACCAATGACTTTCTTCAGCGAATCAATTTGTCAAACACTAATCTGTATAGTTTTTGCCAATGCGAAGTTGAGACATTGATTCACCTTAACTGGAGCTGCACCAGGAATTCCTAAGAATTTTTTCCTAGGAATTCCTAAGAATACGAGGTGTGAATTCCCAGGAATTCCTAGGAATTCCCAATTGTAACAACTCTGGTTCCAAATACTAAGAAATTCCAAGAAATTCCTAGTTTATAGCCTCCGGGACTTGGAATTCTTAGGAATTCCTAGGAATTCCAACTCAGAGCACCAATGACTTTCCCTGAAAGGCTGTAAATCTAAAAACTTGTCAGAAATTCCTAGGAATTTTTAGGAATGTTTAAGAATTACTAGGAATATCAAGGAAAAACTTGAGGCAACTCACAACTGAAAATTCAAGTAGACAGAAATTTTTTCACCTGCTAACCTCTCAGATTTACACATAAAACATTGTTCATTTTAGTATTAACATTAACATATAGAAAAATACCTTTAGAATAGAATTTAATTTTAATCTTTTTTCTTAAGTATTCATTGAAAATATTCTTCAATCAATAAATAACATCTGTTCATTCTTTTGTTACAATATAAAATATTCTGAATTACATTATTGGAAGAAACACTAATTTGTGAAAAAAAAAAGTCTTTAAATGAACCTTTTAATTTTGGATGATGATACAAAATGGTATTTAACCCTTTCACCCCTAGTATCAGGCTTTCATTTCATGGGATTGCAATGACTTTGGATGATAAACTGTAACAATAAATACAAAAAAAAATTATCCTAAATGGCAGACTTAGCTGCGGTTCAGTTTCTTATGTTGTTCCCTTAGCTTCCTTTGTTGGCCTCGAATGAGGTTGTCCACAGGGAGCCTGTCCATTTTGTATCTGATTTCCATCACATCTGAAACAAAATTAAATAAATGAATATTCTTTGAGCCCAGACAAGGCCTTTCTTAGCTACATGTAGCTGTGAGAAAAATGCATTCATTGGAACCTTAACTCAACAAAGTGGACAGGGATGGGGAAATCACTTATATGGAATGATTTTATATTGGAGTTAGTACATATTTTCCATACATTTTCCCATATAAAGGCTGAATACATTTCTTTTAATGACGGCTTCCTTATTCAAACAGATTTGTTAAATCATGCTTTATATGATGTTAACTAATATTGTTATGAATTTAAAACTTACAGTAGATGAGGTCAAGCTTTTGCCTCTGAAGGCCAACACTCTCTCCTCCAGTGACTGTTGTCCTACCCTTGAGGGATTACTGCCTTACTTCCTCTGGTGTGAAGAGTTCAAAAAGTAAGGTTTTCAATCCCTCAAGGGGCTTTGTGGTATTCTTAATCATTTCAAACAACTGGTTCTGCAGAAGAAAAAAATATTATTTAATTGAGACTTTAAGAAAATATCACTAGTTATTTCCTGCAGATGCCTCTTGTAGGAGTTAGGGCATTAATTTTCTGCAGTATTTGCCAACTTACAATGTATTAAACCTAAAGGAAAAAGAACTTTGTTAGTCATTTTTAACAAGGCACATGTAACAGTATTAATTTTGCATGCAAGAAATTTAATTTGTCATTTATTACCTCTTGAGTTTGTATTGGCTGACTGGCAGGCAGACAAGCATTTCCCTGGTCAGCACTTGAGTTTGCCTAAACAAGAGAAACGTTCAAACTAAGCATTAATGTGTGGTGAAAGAACATAAAAATGGTAAGGTTGTCCTAAAAGTTTAAGTTTAAAAGACCACAACACTTATAATTCCAGAAAGCAAATCTTTACACACAGTAGATGTTTTTCTGTAAGTAACTGTTTAAGTTATGAATCAGACATAAGCTTTAGTTATCATCCTAATCCAGAAGTATTTTACATGTAAAGGTTGTTATTTTGAGGAAAAAGGGGCTCTCCAGCAACCAACACTAATTGAAATCCAAAACGAAAAATGTGGGTCACCGTGCATTTTTCCATAAAAATTAAAAAATTCTCTTGATAGAGAATGTTTTCAAATCGAAGTTCAATTTTCTTTGAAAAATGCATGGTTACTTTTATTACTATTATTGTGCACTCTCAGATCTGTTTTTTCCCCATTGCCATAACTGTTGTACTAGATTAGGAAATTCCAAAACCCAGATATTTTGGGTGAGAATCCAGATGTACAGTAACATAAGGAAGTAACAGTGCTCCATGACTCCAATGGCCAATGTATTGGCAAAATGAAGCTTCATGTTTTAATTTCAGGCCCATCTCATGTGTTATGTTTTACTTATAAAGCTCCATTACCTTTAGATCCCTCACTGTCCTCCTCAGGCCTTTAACTTCATTTTTGAGACTATCCA
>JAEMWC010000629.1:415000-425000 GCA_016490735.1 Pachyseris speciosa
ATTCGCGTCCTGACAATAACACAAATAGTGGTGTGAACACACTCTACGTAGAGATAATCGACGAGAAAGGAACTAACTTTAAATGCAGAATTTGTGGCCGAATGTTGTCGAGGAAACAGAGGCTCGAAACTCACTTGAGTTCTGTTCACGGCGTAGGTGAGAAATCACATCTTTAATGTCATTTTAATTTGCTTCATCTCGCATCGATCATCTTTCCAGCCAGCTACAGGTTTGAATGTTCTTTTAAATTTCCTTTTCTCCTCTTTCTAACATCAGAAGGATACCACATAAGGAAGTATAAGAGATATCTCAATGATCCCAGTGTACCAGTACCCAAGTAAACAAAGTTTGACCGTAAACAGCGTTCAGCAGCAAGTTCCAAAACAGCCATCTCAATTCATGATAATACAGAATCTGTTCACGAACGTTATTCTAAGTTAATCATCATCATCATCATCATCATCACATCATCACATTATTTACCCTCGGATTTTAGAGTAGCTTGTGCAGCTAATATCTCCGAGCATTTAATCATCAGAGAGAGATAGACCATCACACCGGGAACTACGTCCCCTACTCTTTTCGAACAGTGTGTGGGTTCTTTTACGTCCCACAGAATCAATTATGAAGAATTGTGAGACGGGGCCTACGGTTTATCGTCCTTATCCGAGAAGACTAGAAAGTCTAACCATTTGCAGATGTTATTACAAAGGCAGCACTATCTCCTCAATTATTTAAAGACCCTGAGTGTTGGTCCGGCCGGTGTTTGAACCACCGACCTCCCGCACGCTAGTCCGGTGCTCTACCACTGAGCTAACCGGTCGGCGGTAAAATGTACTTAATGTAAAATGTACTTAATGTTAATGAGATTAACAGTGTTTGCAAATACTATCTATAGCAGTGAACACTAGAAGAAGGCAAAATTCAATGCAATACCCTTTCAAAGTAACAGTAAATAACACCGAAATTATATTCTAACCTGTACATACAGGCTGAGTACATGAATGAATGAGCCAATATCTAAATTCTTAAGCATCGTCATGTCAAATAAGAATTTTCCTGGGCGTTATCTTGTTCTTCAGACTGCTCTTGAAAGCTAATGAATCTTTACAGCTCACGTACTAGACCTGGCAGTTAGCAGAGTTAATAGGAAGCATAAGCCAAGATGTTTTGGGCGACATACTGCAACTGTAAGTGGACGTTTCTCATTCATGATCAGTGGTTGTGCACACATTTTTAAGTACATTTTCTCTCTGAGAGTAAAAAAAGACACTTAGTAATACAAATGTGGTAGCGCCAAGGCCAGCGAAAAGGTTAACGCCTCACTTCCAGTTGACGTCCATGGCTCAAAAACGCCAGTGCTTAAGTATAAGTTATCGTCAACACTTACTTCACACTCTGCTCATGAAAGCATCGATCCGGAGTCGTATTTTTCCTCAAAATCATTGTTATCTCTGACAGATAAAGTTCTTAGCTCACACTGGATTATCCACTGCATTCTGGGTTCAATTAAATGCTGAATTAATAACGATTTTGGTGCATTCCAACACGCAAGTAAACACTGTGGAAATAGAAACCTGCAGGAGAATGCATGACAGAACATGAACCCGAGACCTTGACCAGCGGTGAGCTATTACCGGAAATAAGAGTGCAGGAGAGAAAAGTTGTGTTTTTCATGTAAATCACGTCAATTTTGTGAAACTGAATAATTTGCTTTTGTTTGCGTTCTCCTTTTTTGTTTTTTTGTTCAGTTTCCATTCACAAGACAGCAGGCTCCTGATACTTATAAATGGGTAATGAAATATTAATCCACAAAACAAAACGCACTTACAATGTAGCTGTATTGTAAGAACAACAAAGAACTTAGATAGCACAGTGTTTTCTATTTCGGTTTCTGTATTAGTTGTGCAAGATGGTGAACAGTGTTGTTATCACTTTCGAAACTAAATGCATAGAAAAATGAACCCATAATCTTAGTCAGCGGTAAACAAGATACCAATCTTTTTCATTTCCATACTGTTTAAGTGTGTGGGGCTGTTGCGGTGAAGGTCACAAACATTAGGCCTTGAAGCCCTCCAACACCGGGCTGCTAGAATAGTTGCAAGAACTGTGGGCAGCAACCCGGCAATGGACGTTCTGAAATGGCCCACGTTGGAGGAGCGCCGACGTAAATCTGTTTTTAACTTGTTAAGAAATGCCAGCAAGGTTGATGTCCCCAATATTTTAAGAATATTTTCAACGTAATAATATAATTCATGCGTTCGCTACTAGACAAAGCAACCTTTAATTACATCCACCTGCTGTGAGGACTGAGAGATCGCAAAACGATCTTTCTATTGCTATGGTTGCACTCTATTTAACGAACTATCTTAATGGTATTTCGTATTTATTTAACTTTTAAATCTTGTATTTGTACATAGTTTTCTAACTAAATTATTATCATAAATGGTTTGAACCCAGGAGTCATATCATAACTAAGTGAAGCACGATCGTCTGGGTGAGTGTAGTCCTGAGAAGGACTGTTTGTGATGACATTGACTGACGTTTTGACAACCTGAGCAGAAGTCATCATCAGAGTCAAGTGATTGGAGTAACGTCAGGAGATGGTATCAGTACTCTGGTTGATGTGATTGGTCAACGAAGTGATGCTATTGGTTGTCTGTCAGTTAAGCCGTGATGTTATTGGCTGTGAAGGCTGTAAACCGTGATTGGTGCGGTTTGATCCGTCTTTTGTTAGTCAAATGTTCGTAGGTGTATTGTTAGTCAAATTAGTCGGTGTGTCTATTGTTTGTCTGTTGTTGATATCGTCAATAAGTCGTTTGTAAGGTGCGGGAAGCTGTTGACAATGGTTCAGTGGTGTCTGTTCGAAGTTAGTAAAACCAACTTTCCAGTGCGATCTGTTGGTGGTAGTTAGTACAGTAGGTAATGCATTTAGCAGAGTCCCAGTTGATTGTGTGGTTTGTCAGTAAATGGTGCTCAGCAATGTTATTGTTGATGTCACCATTTCTCGTCGCTCGTTTGTGTTCAGTCAGTCTTAAGTTCAAATTTCTGCCAGTGTCACTGATATAAGTGGCCTGACAGTTGCAGCATTCAATCTTGTAAACTGCACCCTTTCTGTCCCTTGGTTCGTCTTTGTCCTTAACGTTCGTCAAGAATTGTCGTAAAGTTGTGATGGGTCTGTGAGCGACACGGATATTGTAAGGTTGTAGTATCCGTAAGGTTGTAGTATCCCTGCCAGTACCAGTATAATGCTTATATGTATGTTATAGTTTTAGTACATTGTTGTGCCCAGGGAACCCATTGATAGCTTTTTGCATCTGAAGGGGCTACCCTGAGCAATCGATCGATCGATCGAAATCTATCTATCTATCTATCTATCTATCTATCAGTTCAGTGTAATGGCAATTCTAACACATATAAATTTAACCGAGAATGTGTGACACTAATTGTGTGACGCAACGGAATTCCTCTAGCTCTTGATGGATTCCCCCTTCTTACTCTGACATGCAAGTCTAACGTGTACACCGACATCCCAGACACATCCCAATGTCAAGGATTTCTTCACTCTCTTTCTCATTTGCAACTCTTTTGAAGGAGTGAGATGTCCCAGCGTTATTCCGGGATCACAGAATGTTTTCCCTTGACCTCTCATCCAAAAGATATCCGCTCTCATCTCAGGACAGTCAAAGTCTCTCAGACTGTTAGGAGTTGATTCTCGCTTGCACTGGTCATTTTGATGATGATGGTGCCAACATGACAATTATGTCCAAGACAGTGAGCTCAATAACTTGGTACATTTTGGCGACCAAGGAAAAAATATGTGCATTCCCTTCATGGGCATCGCACTTGGGAAAGCAGGAGAGAGGAGCTAATTTGGAAATGAGCAAAGAAATCATGGCAAAATGGAACACACTCATTCCAATCGGAGCAGGTAATGTAGCTAGATTTCATCCACTTGTTTAATGCTGTTGTCTTCTAAAGTTTCATTGCGAGTGTTGGTCGAAACGTAATGTTTTATTTCCATTTGAGCTGAATTTACAAATAAAAGACGTATCATATTCCTTGAAAACTCACTGTGACCATGAGCACAACATCATGTAGTGTGTGACAGATGTGACTACTGCCGGAATGCTGTTTTAGATCTACAACTGTTATCTTCTTCATCTATGGATAAGGACACTTAAAGAGAATCCTACAGTCTTTTTTTTATCACCACATTTACATGGACTGGTTTTCTTCTTATCATCATCATCATCATCATCATCATAAGCTGTAGTATCAGAATTACTATTACCTTCCTCATTGTTATACTTTGTAGTAAGACTATTATTTCTTTTTCAAGCGGAAACGACCAAGAAGACGAAATGGAAAGCCCACATCCTTCGTGTGTCTCATGATTGGCAGTGTAAAGGAGCGAAGGTAATGACCTTGAGGTAATTACTTAAAATGCTTCAGTTGTGAAACTAGAAAAACGGTTTATAATATTTACTACCATATATAGGCATCTGGTTTGATTATAATTTGATAAGGTTGGCATCACAGGGGAGGCGTTTTATTGACAGGATCGAAATCCAAGGAAAAGGATCATCAGAAATCCGGCTTCCACTACAACCAGCCTTGTGTCAGGGGCTGGATTGTCTGGGTGAGATGAAAGTGTTGCTGAGAAGCCCGGGGCTTTGAGGTAACCCAAATTTATTTTTTTATATACTGTTAAAATATTGATAAAGTTTGAGGCAGGACTTAACCTGAACACCGTTTTAGCGCTGGAACATGGATTTGGCGTTAATATCTTGTTCGCTTTTCAAAGCAATAAAAAATCCCTATGCTCATCTCACGGTCACAGAGCCGACTGTAGCCACACATTTTGGTCAGCGGATAATTCAAAAGTACACTCGCGTTGTTGGAATTAAAAATATTATGGGATAAGTTTCCATCGCAGATCGCGGAACTTTGGTTTCCAGGTGATTGCAGGATCACAATGCAAAGGCAATTTATCGTAGACTAACACAGGCGATCGAGCTTCAAATAAATAATTTGTATGGAATCAACAACGTGGATGTGCCTTTTGATATGAAGCTACGGTTGCAAACAACAGTTAGCAACAACTTAAAAGTTTTGTTATTTATAACCAAAACCTGTTCCACAAACTGTATGACCACAGCACCTGGGGAAATGACAAAAAAGAGGAAAAAAATTATTCCTTTATCAATCTTTACTATTTACCCATTCAACTCATGACCATTAACCATTACATAAAACACACTCAACATTGAGTTCATCTCAGCAAGTGCTGCTTGCCTGTTGGACAACTCATGATAAAAATATACTAGCCCGACGGGTCGCCCCACTAGTCCCGGGCTATCGGACAGCACTTTTGTCACGCCCTGATTGTACGCGAAACCACCAACTAGCTGGCATTTAATTATAATTATAGGTAGTTAATTTGAAGCTAAGAGCGTCATTGTTTTTCCATTTCAGGCCCTCCCGTACATCCATTTGTTTGGGGAATGCATTTAAAACTGGTTTGCTATGGCAGTAATAGAGCACATGCTTACAACACTGAAAACAGCAAACCCAAAGCTTCAAGAGGCATTATTCTGGAGTGACAATGCTGGATGCTACCATTGTGCTTATCTCATCCTCTCACTTCCCAGCCTTGGAGAGCGTGCAGGCATCGAGATCGTCAGATATGACTTCAGTGATCCACAGGCTGGAAAGGACGTCTGTGACAGTCAAATTGCCACAGTGAAGAACCATATGCGCTGTTACATAATTGAGGGTCACAACATCAAAAGTGCTAGTGATATGAAGGTAGCGATCGATTCCTATGGTAAGGTGAAAGGGTGTCAGGCAGCAGTTGTTAAGATTCAGGGAGTCCAGCCAGTCCAGCACACCACGTCCAGCTTCCAGTCTCTGAACAATTTTAGTTTCGAGTCTGGAAGTCTACGAGTATGGAAGGCATATGACATAAGCCCTGGTAAATGTTTTACGCAGGCACAGGTGAAAGTATTCGGGACACCTCAGGGACCCACAGACCTATGCGTCTAACAGCGCTTTAGTCTACTGAGAGAAGAGACCAGTGCTTTTACATCCACAGCTAGGAGAGGTGAGTCCCATCAACACCAGCTACCGAAGCTACGAGACTGTACACCATCCAGAGAAAATGGGCCGAGACATGTAATGAGCTCTCAGGGTGGTACTTTTATAAGGAAACAGGGTCATGCACCCAAACAGCCCTTAGTGATCCCCCATGTCAAGTTTCAAAGGTGTGGGCGTTGAAAACGTCACGTAGAGCGACCCGCTTTTCCGAGAAGGTAAAGACACACCTGAAAAGAATATTCCTGGAAGGAGAGGATACAGGGAGAAAGGCAAGTTCAGTGGATGTTTCCAGCAAAATGAGAACTATTCGTGATGATAGTGGCAAGAAATTTTTCAGTAAAGAAGAGTAGCTCGCTGATGATCTTGGTACTTCAGCAGACTGTCTGTGATGTATAGGAGTGGCCGACTAGCCATAGAACGGGCTGATGTGAGTCCTGCCCAAGATGAGGTGGAAGACAACTGGGACTGTGATTTAGCAGGAAAAAACTTAAGGTTGTGCACAGTTCTTTACTAGGATTGTTACCTTAGGGGTGTGGACTGACAGAGGTGCCTGACAGAAATTTATACGGAGGGTTAAACCTTGGCTCTGTCTATCCCTAAGGCAAAGCTACTTCAAATGCAGATACGTTCTAACGTGAACAGAAGTGCGTTCGTTTTGTATTTTGGTATTTTGTTAGTAAAACAATGAATAGAAAAGCTAGCGCATTTGATCATATCTTCATGTTAATTACAAACCATACATTTCTTCCAAATTAATACCGCATTCTCTAATCTCAGCCTCGCCATGTTTGTTGCAGTTTTTGCCCTAAAACTAAGTACATGTACGTTTTGTTTAGTGGATTGATTTCCGTCAGCCATTAATGAGTATCAGCAGCCCACCATCTTGTGAATGGAAACAAACAAGCAAAGCACAAACAAAAGCAAATTATTTATCTCACAAAATTCACAAAATTGACATGATTTACATGAAAAACACAAGTTTTCTCTCCTGCACTCTTATTTCCAGTAATAGTTTACTGCTGATCAAGGTCCCAGGCTCATGTTCTGTCACGCATTTTCCTTCAGGTTTCTATTTCCACGGTGTTTACTTTGCATGTTCGAAGGCACCAAAATCATTATTAATTCAGTGTTTGATTGAACCCAGAATGCAATGGATAATCCAATGTGAGCTAAGAACTTTATCTGTCAGGGAAACAATGATTTCGAGGAAAAATACGACTCCGGGTTGATGCGTTCTTGTGCAGAGTGTGAAGTAAGTGTTGTAACTAATTAACTCTGCTAACTGCTAGGTCCAGTGCATGAGCTGTAAAGATTGATTTATTAAAGCTTTTGAGAGCACTCGAGCCCAAGAAAATTATTCTTTAACATAACGATGCTTAAGAATTCAGACATCAGTCCATTTATTCGTATACTCAGCCTGTATGCACATGTAAGAATAGAATTTCGGTGTTATTTACTGTTACTTTGAGAGGATATTACATTGAATTTTGCTTTCTGCTAGCGTTCACTGCTACAAATAGTATTTGCGAGCACTGTTAATCTCATTAACTTAGGCAGGGGTCGCACTAACACTTTTGGTGTTTACATTGGACATAAAATCTGTCATTGCGTGCCTGCGACAAGTGCCACCCTTTTGTCGCGACCTGCCATAACTATGTCCAAAGGACCTAAAGATCAAAAAAGCCAAATTGTCCTGCCTCGAAGAAAGTCATATCTTGTCCAATGGCCTTAAAATACCAATTTTTTGTTTTTCTTCGGCCACCATGTCAGTCAAATCTGAAATACCGGCAAAAATCGAATTTTCGCAATTCTTCGAAGATAACACATGTGCACAGCTAGCTACGGCTATCTTTTCAAAATTTTAGTCACCAGTTTTCTCCACAAACGTTTATCTGGTCCTTGTGGCGAATTTCAACCCATACCAATTTACAAATTCGCACTATTCACCTGATTATTCTCAGTATGGGGATGGCTTGTTTTCACCCTTTAGCTCGCAGATGTTTTCCCAAGACTCGCAGCCTTCGACCTCACAGCCATCTTTTGACAGGGCTTTTGAACACGGGCAGCCAATCCAGCCATCACCAGTCTCTTCAGCTGCCTCGGGAGGAACAAAAAAGTCCAACCAAAGGGAGAGATGGGGTTTCAACGATGAAAAAGTTCTATTGCAGCTTTGGGCTGACAATATTGAAAATGTTGAAAGCAAAGATAGCCGCAAAGCCTGGGAGGAAATCTGCAAGGCGCTGAACGAAAGACAAGGCCTAAACAAGACAGTCGACCAGTGCCAGCACAAAGTTAAACATTTAAAGAACCAGTACAAAGAAAAGAAGGACTGGAATCGTCGGCAAAGCGGAGGGAATTTACGCAAAAGTCCTCACTATGACATAATTGATTCTGTCCTTGGCTGCCGTGATATCATCACGTGTAACAACATGGAGCAAGCTGGTACACAGGCTCCAGAAAACAGTAGAAGCTCAGAAAATAGTCCAGCGACAAGTTCTGCTGAAGCGCCGAGCAGTTCCAGTTCAGCTGGTTGCGACACCCCTACAACCGCTGTTTGTTCAGTGGCAAGAAGACGCGGAAGAAAAAAAGTGAAGGGTCAAAAGCGGCCTGCTCGCGTGCATGACAGCAACAGCGAAGACGATACAATTGGTGAGGCCATCAAAAAGCTTGCCACTGTAGGGGAACAAATGGCTAATGTTATGGAGTGGATGCAAGATTCGCAAGCACAACAAATACAACTTATGTCCCAACTTGTTGGTTGTTTTAATAAGTATATGGAAAATAATAAGAAAGAATAAACTGTCTGAATAATGAATTGAACACGCAAACTATTGTTTTGTTACTGTTTAATGAGATTTACTGCATTGATTTCTTGTCATTACACATTAATACATTATATGATAATGATTATTTTAAAGTACAGTGAATTTTATTTTATTATATCAGAGATAAAGTTAAGCTATGATTCCATGAAACGATTACATAACATAACATAACGTATTTATTCAAGATGGCGGAGCTAAAAATTATAAAAAATCTTGAAAAGGAAAACTAGAGGTTGATCCTATAATGTTTCCCTAAATAAAAAGATTAAAAAAAAAACAGATATAAACTATGTACAATGTAAATCCTTTAAGAACTATTTACAAGAGGTAAATGAGATAACTAATGATCAATAATTACAATAAAAATAATAAATATTCAGATGTTTAGAAAGCACTTCAGTGCACTCTTAAAACGACTCAGGCTCCCAGCCTCAACAACAGAACCTGGTAGGCTATTCCAGTGCCGTACGATTCGGATAGGAAAAGAGTATTTATATGGATTACACTTTGCTGGCTTAAGATAAAGCTTATACGGATGGTTAGCGCGGGTTGAATTGCACTTGTTGAAATCAAAGAGATCGTCAAAGTGTAGTTTGTTCATGCCAAATACGATCTCTTGTAGCATTCAACTAAAGAAAGAAACAGTCTGCGTGTTTCAAGTGGAGGCCACTTCAGCTTCCTTAAACGATCTTCATATTCCATCTCACCACGTTTTTGTCCGAGTGCAAGCCAAGAGGCTCTTCACTGAACACTTTCTAGCGCTAGCACATCTTTAACCAAATATGGATTCCAGACCGGGGCAGCATATTCTAGAACCGGACGCACAAGAGATTTGTATAACGTAGAGAACGCACCGGGATTCGACGAGCCCACTGTTCTGTGAACCAAACCCAATAATTTGTTAGCCTTATTAACAATCACGTTGACCTGTTCGCTCCAGGATAAATCTGAAGAAATAATAATGCCCAAATCCTTGACGCACTTTATGTTTTTAAGGCTCGTACCCAACGAGTATGTAGGGAGGGAGAGGTCACGTTTGTGTGTTATACGTAAAACTTCACACTTATCGGGATTGA
>JAEMWC010000629.1:430000-442500 GCA_016490735.1 Pachyseris speciosa
TGTTTAGCACTAGATTAGGGATACAATGCTTTTCTTTTTGCAAGCCTGAGTTTAGTCAAACTGTAGCCTCTAGTTATTTTGATGGTTACGCAAAATACAGTTTTTTATGTCAAAAATTTGCTGGAATAATTACAGGCCTTACAAGGCTTGTATTTTGAGGAATTTTCAAGCAAGTTGTTCAAATTGAGTTCATATATGGTCATACAAGTCATTGGGCAGTTGGGTAATAAATAGTGCGCAATTTTAAGACCAAAATTAATGAGGAGTTTATGCAAGAGGAATTCCCCTTCATTGTAAGCTTTAATTTTGGGGAGCAGGGTTGGCGCAGTGCTGCGAGCACTCACCTTCCACCAATGTGTCCCGGGTTCAATTCCCAGAGTCGGCGTGATATGTGGGCTGAGTTTGTTGGTTCTCTACTCTGCTCCAAGAGGTTTTTCTCCGGGTACCCCAGTTTTCCCCTCTCCTCAAAAACCAACATTTGATTTAATTTGATTTGATTTGAGATTTGTAATTAGTAGACAAAGAGCCACCTTGTGGAAGTACTGCTAATAAGTCGTTATTATTATTATTATTATTATTATTATTATTATTATTATTATTGTGTCCAGGACCTAGTGCCCTATATTTAACTCAACTGCTCCTCTATGCAGGATTAATGCAAGCAGCCTTGATGTATTTTTTCCTGCTTGCAGTTTTTCTGCTTTCTTGTTTTTCTTTATTGGCTGATCAAAATCTGCAAAAGTTTGCATTTGCATCTGAAGGGTTTAAATATTGGGCTCTACCTCGGTGTAAAAACCTGTGAAACTCACGAATGACGTAAAACAAAACATTCTAAACAATAGCGTACAGCAAAACAATAGCTAATTAAACAAAGAAAACCTCGCCAGGTTTTTACACTGAGGAAAACCCAAATATTGCCAGTCACATTACACTTTCTTTTTCATATCATACTTCAATATTGTGATAAAGAAATACATTTTTCTGAATTAGCGATTTCTTTGCTTTCTTGTAGGTCTTCCAGATGCTACAGCCAGGTTGATTGTATGTGTTGCATACAATGCCATAAGGTTGTTTGACATCCCAAGAGGCCACTTAATTTCTTCAGCTAAGGCCCTCCATTTGAACAACGTGAAAGGAGACAAAAATGATTTATGTGAATGATATATGAAATGAATCATATATGAACTGCATAAATGAAATCAAATGAAGAATGATCCTTGCAGTTGTGAACGCAATTTATGCAATTGCGAAAAGAAGCTTGAAAAAAAAAATTCAGGACGTCACGAGGGTTTGAACCTATGACCTCACGATTACCGGTGCCATGCTCTAAGCAACTGAGCTATGAAGCCACTGACGTTGGGAGCAGGTCAATTGTGGGTTCATATGTTCCCGTGAAAGAAATGAGTGTGAATGATATATGAAATGAATCATACATGTATATGAACTGTGGAAATGAAATCAAATGAAAAATGATCCTCGCAGTTGTATATATGTAGGCTTCCCCTGCCTTGTCACCTTGAAAGTAAAATTTCCCAGGATACCATGTCTTCGATCACGTAAATCACATCTTTGATTGCCATGTTGCCAGCATGGTTGTCCTGATGGTGTAGTGGTCATCACACCCGACTAGTATACGGGGGGATGTCGGTTCAAATCCTGCTCAGGGCAAATTTTCTTTCAAACATTTATTCAATTAAAATATGATTATTTGGGGTGTACAGGGTGTATATATATATATATTTATATATATATATACATTAAAAAAGGTCAGAGGACGGACAACTTTTGGAGGCTAAAAAATAAAAATGTATTTAAGAAACGTTTAGGTCTTGGACCTTCATCAGTTTTACAGCATGTGGTTTACAAAATTCTTACGAAGCAATTTATACAAGTGTAGGTGTAGGTCGTACGTAACACATACTTTACAGCGACGATTTACAAGTTCAGATGAAAAGAATGCAATAATTACAAAGAGTGGTAATATTCCGAAATGAATAACACTTACATAACATTACACATTTAGCAGAGGAATTTTACAATTACAAAGGCTAGTAATGATCCGAAAGGCTTAAATATTATAGAGGGGGAGAGAATAAGTGAAAGACTGCAAGACCAATAACCAACAAAATCTCCAATAAGGGCCAATAAATAACCACGACCAATTGAAAGCACAACAAAGGCCTCAAATGAGGCCATTTAACAAAGAAATCGTAATAATTGCCTCATAAAGCCCTTGAGTAACCTCCAGGTTCAAAGAAATAACATTGTCCCAAATTTAAGCCTTTGAGGCTATGGATCAGAGAAGAAAAATTAATTTTTTAAAAAAATCTCCAATGAATGACTCAGGTGGCTGGTTGACTGTAATTTATTCGATTCCTGGAGTGGAATTCTTGCCTTTTGTTGAGACCAAAAGGTGCTAATGTGAAAAGTTGTGCACTCCAGTATGCTTCTTTCGTAATCAATAATTTGTCCAAATTCCCTGAAGAATTAGTCTCAACTACCTGATTGATGCATTGAAAAGAAAAATCACTAAGACTATGCGGTCTCTTATTGAAATGAACTGCGACTTCACAGGTTTTTTGTTTGTTGCCATGGATGATTTATGGTTCCAAAACCTGATTTTGAATTCAGTTGTGGTGGAACCAACGTACTGTAGGCGGCATTTGTTGCAAGAGGCGAGATAAATTACGTTTTTGGAATCACATGACAATTTGAATTTGATGGCGTATTTTCTACTCGTTTGGAAACTCTGGAAAAAATTGGTTGTATCAAAAAGTTTTTGCAGAGGTCGCATCTGCTATGGTTACATTTTTAGATTTTAGGTTCTACGAAATGAGGGAATAATGGAGTTAGGTGGAAAATATTCATTGAGTAAGGGATAAGATTGTAGTAAGTGCAGATGTTTTCTAATGATAAAGCTAATGTTTGGTAGCTGGGGATTGAATGTCATCACTAACGGAAACAGTTTCTTATTTACCCTGATCTTTTGCACTAGCAGGTCCCTCCTAGGGATAGTAGAGGCCTTGAGGAATTGTTCCTTAACCAATTTTGTAGGGTAGCCTTGGTTGACAAGGTACCCCTCACACTCCGGTATTCTCTTGTCTAAAAATTCTTGCTCCGAGCAATTTCTACTCAATCTCAGGGCCACTCCATAGGGAATCGCTTTGAACACATGTTTGGGGTGAGTGCTTGTCAATGGAAGGTACAGGTGACTATCTCAATAAGATGTAGTGTGACATCTAGCATATGAAGGTGACTGTCAGAAAAAACTAACTCAAATTTGATGGTAGGGTAGAGAGAATTGATATATTCTGTAAATGTTTCTAAAGTAGAAGGACCTTGTTGCCAGAGGTAAAAAATATCATCTCGATATCTCCACCACAAGGCGGGCTTCAGCGGTCCACAAAAATTTGCTTTATGGTCTATTTCACCCATGGCTAAATCCACATAGCTACACGTGTTTTTCGGACCCATTGCGGTGCCATGAACTTGTAAAAAAACTCCCCCTTAAAAACAGAGTGATCACTTTTTAGGCAAATTTCAGCAGCCTCTAGAATGCATTTTGTAGATGGTACTAATTTGTCTCTGGCATCAAGGGCATTTTTCACTGCTGTAAGACCTAAGTTGTTATCTATGTTGGGAAACATAGACACAACATCCCACGATACTAGTTAAGTGCCTTCAGGGAAAGGACCTTTCCTATTGATTTCATTAATTCTATTCAGTAGATCAGTGGTGTCCTTAACAAAAGAAGTTTAGAGAGTTTCCAGAGTTTCCAAACGGGTAAATATATCGATTTAGCCAAGCCTAAAAGCAGAGATCCACGATTATACTCTTTTTGTACTGGTATTGAACAACTTTGCATGGCTTTCCTCTCTCGCGCCAATATTTTATGTTTAGAACAGTAAACAGGAATTGACTACTGTTAAAAACCTCAAAACATAAAAACAATACATGACGTGTATGATTGTTCGAAAACAAATTTAAGCAATCCAAAAACCATCAAACATTTTCATCCAACATTGTTGGACTAGCATGTTTGACCATTTACATCTCTCAACACTGTATTTAAATGGCTTTCCATGTTTGATGAGATCAAACATTTTCATCCAACATTTCATGTTACGAACAAATGTTTCATCATTTAGCCACCCCAACCAACAAACCATACAGAGCGGGTAAAAAGCAACCAATTTGATCATTTAGCCACCCCAACCAACAAACCGTACACAGCGGGTAAAAAGCAACCAAATGAACCAAACAACGTCAAAATTTCAGCAATAATACGCAAAACTCACTCTGTCTGGTGTTTCGTCAAACATCTGTTTGTGCTTTGAGCCACCCAACGTTATGTTTGACAAACACTATGTTGGATGAAAATGTTTGATCGTTTAGCTGGGCCTTTAATTCTTTTTTACAAGGACTGTGTTAATAAGATAAGGGCAAATGTTTCTTAAAGGAGCAAGGTCGTGATATTTTGGGTCATTACTAGAGAGATAAAAAATGCACTTAAATACTGCGAAACAGTGAAATAAATTTTCAGGGAAGATAAGCACCAAAGAGACAAAAATAAATGCAAATATGACGAGGATGGTGAGGGATGGCAAAGATTGAAACGGATTACAAATTACCTTTAGAAAATGTAGCCTAACTTAAAAACACGAATCACCAAAATAGCAAGCGGTTTGTCCAAAGGAAGAACTTCTTCCACTGAGTTTGAGCTACTCGTTCCTGCCATTAATGCCGGTGAAGTGTTAAGTGACCTTTCTTGGTGAGCTGCAAGATGCCACGGTAAAGTGAAAGCCCTTTAAGCGTAGAATCATGTTTTTCAACCACACAATCCGAGTGCTATACAAGTGGATCCAAGTCTTAAGCTTTTCCAAAGAAATATCTTTTGCTCTCCCTTTTATATCACTTGAAACTTCACCTTCTGGAGTATCTTCAAACTAGTTCCCGATTTTTATGCCTTTTATGCGAAGAACTTCGAAAGAAGATGAAGTTGTTTTGGTCAAAATGAAGAAACCAACTGAATGTGAAATGTCGAGCTGCAGAAAGCACACAAAAAATGAAGCCTCGTTTTGGTTTGGGTGTCCCAAACCTGACTTTAGCCTGCGATCCAATCAAAAGCCAGTACCTGCTCAGCAGTCAACTTCAAAAAAAAAAAAAAACAGCTGACCACGATGAGCTTTAAACATGAGCCTGCAATATGGTCTCGCAATACTGGGCAGCAGATACCTTGTTTTGACAGGTGTCAATTGATCATAACATGGATGTCCGAGAATGTCCAATATCAAAGATGTACGCTGTAAACTAGGTGGTCAACTGGAGTATGGCAGTCATGTTGGATTATTATTATTATTATTATTACAAGTGAAACCGGAAATAACAATATATAATTATATATCCCATAAAAAGGTAGATATAAGGCAAAGAAACAAAATGATGGTCGAAAAGGGTAACTTTTAATGCCATATATTACGGCGAGACATGACTAACCTTCTTCAGGGGCAACACTGAAGCAAAGTAAAAATGGAGAAAACGGTTACAATACAGAAATAGAAATAATAGACGTGTACTGAAGCGGCTACCAAAAAAGTGGTATTCCCAAGGTGGTAAGAACAATGATAAGTTGTGATGAATTTGCAATTTTGTTAGACTCTGCAACAAAGTTAAGACATAAGTAGATACTGCTACGTAAGGGGTAGAACCAGAAGAAAAAAGTACAATCAGTTGAAGGTTCAGAACTCCTGCCCCACCCATTCATGCACTACTGACTTATTATTTAGACCTTGTAGACATTGTTTCTCTCACTTAACTTCTCATGGTTTTGAAAGTTATTTGTTGCTGAGCCAGCAAGCCAGAGCTTACTAATAAATGTAAAAAAAAATGGTTGTATTGAAATTTGGGGGTTAAATGTTGTACAGACGGAAGATTGTATTCATATTTTTGTGGATATTTATTATGAGTGGGCTTGGATCGAGGCAAGTGTATTCGTACTTCTTTGGGAAAATAGTTGACAATTTTTCTTTATTATTTTTACCTTTTTTAGTTTTTGCATATTAATTAATTCATTCCAGAAATCACAAGTGTTAGTTGAGAGAAAGAGAGAGAGAGATATGCTCTGAAAACACGCCTATGCGCTCTTGTTCTGACAGTTTTTTTAGTTCATGATAAACCAAAAATTAAATCTTTTGCAATTTTTTTCTTTGGTTGAAATTACGAAGGAAGACATTGCCCGCTATGTTTGTCATCGAATGGTAGATTCTCCACACCTCGTGATTCACACATCATTTTGTTTAACCAATCACAGAAAGTGAATCGACCTTCTGAAACGAAGCGACGGTTTGCTTGCGACAGCGCTGTAGCTGTGGTGAAAGTGGTATTTGCGGTCAAGTTTAACAAAGTAATGGGAAATTTCTAGTCCGAAGCTTAACTACATTCAAAACGGTGAAATGATTTTGAAATTTGGTTCAACCTGTCTCATAAAACCTTAGACCAAGTCAGTGGATTAACGAGCACATGAACACTGTGCGATACCTCGTTCAACTCTCTCGTTCCGCCACTTCGACTAGGTCACCTGAAGATGTGTTAGACTGTGAAAAGATTTGTGTGGTGAAAGAGCTGTGGTGAAAAGCTGAAAAGGTCGCCAAAATGGGAGATTTGCCGTCAAATTCAACTAAGTAATGGAAAATTTCTAGTCCAAAGCATAAAACTTTAGATCAAGTAGGTGGATTAATGACGTCCACGTCAACGCTGTGCGATACCTCGTTCGACTCCACTCTCCTTCCGCCACTTCGACTAGGTCACCTGAAGATGTGTTAGACTGTGAAAATATTTTTAACTGGCCACTCTGGAAGAATTATATCAAGGCTTGATGGACGGCTTTTTGGATGTATCTAAAGCATTGTGAAAGGGATTGTATTCGCGCCGCAACTGCATTCGACAACACATTTTCCTGCTTTTCTAATCTTTCTTTGTTTTTTTCGACTGGTTGTTGACATAAACTTAAGTACTTGACGTCTTCAGAGTTATTACGCTTAGGTACTTTCCGCGTTTAGCGCGCACGTACACGAACTCACACAAACAGCCGTGATTTTAAAACTTTTCTGTTTCTGCTGAATCTTTGACATACAATTTTTAGCTTTATAAAATTGAATTAAATTATGTGAACCCCCATGCATTACAACCTCTGTGAAAACGTTTTTTTGTAGTACAGTAATTTTTCAGATACAACAAAATGTTTCGCCACTCAAATTAAACTTGTGTCGGAATCGTGTAATTCATTAGGGTAATCCATTTGAAAGCACGAACTGTTCCAGTATTTGTTTATGCGCAACTATTTTTCTTAGGCCAATACTTTGAATAATGGCTTTATTGTACACTTTGTTATAATTGTAATAGGGAATTTAGTTCATGGACAGTGCGAAAGAAGGTAACGTTTTAAGTTCTGGTTGAAAATAAAGTAATCATTTATTCCGTCACTGTTTAAGATACGTTTTTAACCTTCAAATATCGTATTTAGTAAAATTAATGAGCTTGCATCGGTTGCCTTAAGCAACTTAAATTCTTTCATTTAATGTTAGCATTAATTTGATTTCATTCGCATTGCTGCAACTTCTAGTTTAAGTTTTATAATTTCAAGAATTAAACAACACTTTTTAGGTGGGAAGTGCATTTAAGCGTACCACAAACGCGCTTTTTTTTTGTTTTGTTTTTTAACAAACAGCAACAACTATCTGTATCAACTTACCTTCTCAAGTATCAGACATTGTCCCTGAGCAGACAGCAGCCATAAAAAAAAAGAATTAAAAAAGTCGTCAAAAGTTCCGTTTAAAGAAAATGCAAGTCCAGTCCGTTGTCCAGTCCTTGGAATTTTTTTTTTCTAGCTAACCTTTTGTGGCGCGGCGTCGCAGTGAACAAAAACTGCACGAAAGTATAGCCTCGTTTTCGTTCTTTCATCCAGGCCCTCTCCTCTGAAAAAAATCTTAAACATCGATCATCGCCAAAAGCAATTGAAATTAGAACTGACAATGCCATCATAAAGAGCATACTCTCAAGCCTTAGGCAAAATTTTCTTTTATTCCTACCTGAAATGGTCGTTGAGCAGGAAGCTGACAAACTTTTCAGTTAGATTTTCTACTGCCGCACTTTTTTTGGAAAAAGTAATCATGGCCATTTTTTAAAACACTTTTTATTAAACTACAACTTCGCTTAAAAATATTCTTGGAGAAAGGTTCTGGTAAACTTTTAGAGCGAATATTAAACTTTGGTCCGTTCTGGTCACGTGACCGATGACGTCACAGCATTAAAAATGACAAAAATGTATATTTCATAACAATATCTACCACTATCCAAATTTTTGTTTCCTCGCGTTTAATGCAACGCGAGATAGCACTTGTACCCAGACTCCCACTTTTTGAAAATGGTATATACCTCCCTTAATATTTATATTTTGTTCGGTACCCGGGCAGTCCGAAATGGCTCACACCATTGTGCTTCAAACCACGTTGACTGCTTTTTCAATAAAAAAATAATTTCGTCACAGTGAGCAAAAACGCACTTGTGAGCAAAGTCACGTGACCAAGGACGTCATCCCCCTTAATCTTGTACAATAATTAGTTTATGGTAAGACTTATTTCTAGACAACATGGGGGTCTTGCTGCCCTCAAACTGACCAAGTTATTTGGGATTGACGATGTTCCAGCTGCAAAGGATTCTGGGAAGGTTCTTATTATAATCATATATTGTTATTCAATTTATTATTATTATTATCATGATTATTATTAGTAGTATAACATTAACGGGACATTTCACATCCCATACATGGAAGGGTGGACGTATGTACGCTGACCAAAACCAAATTTTCTCACACAGATCAATTACATATTTTCTTAAGCATGGTGCTCCGCTCGGCGGCCCTTTGGGCCGCTAGAGCTCCACTATAATGTCTCTGTAGCCATGTTAAATGGACATTTCACAGAATGTTCAAAACTTAATACCATTCAAAAAGTGGCACTTACCATTTGTGGGGTTTTAAAGAAACATTTATTTTCTTAAATGGGAATTTAAAAGTTCCCAATAATGGTAAGTTGAAGCAACAAGAAACAATACTGCTTTTGTTAGCTTTCCATTCATGTTTAATAGATATTACACAGAATGTTTAAATGAATTACCTCGCCAAATGTGGGATATCTAAAAAACATTAATGTTCTCAAATGGGAAATTACGTATTCCCAATATTACAAACTGAATAAAGTTCAGGTTTTAGGGCCGGGTTAATTGTTTCCTGGTGGGGGCAGGACGACTCGCCAATCACGTGTCCGATGAGCACAATGTCCATAAAACAAGAATGGAAAACTAACAAAACAGCATCGTTTCCTGTTTTTTATCATTCTTGTTTGAGGTTACCATTATCTCCAACAAACATTTGGAGCTCCTCTTTGGCACCGACTGCCAAGATCAGTGCTTTCAATAAGACCCAGCTCCCGCCAGAGCTCCAGAGGGTGCTCATTTGCGAATCGCCCGCTGCATTTCTTGTGCACAAAGAAAACCAAAGTAAGGGAACTAGTAACTCATAGTCCAACAATAATTGTTATTGGAAAAATAATTTTATAAAACGTTTAAAAACACACCTTATGTCGATTTATACACTCCCCTTCGATTTTATTGCAGTATACATGCTACCCACAGGCGTATTTTCACATAATGTTGTCGTGAACATCATCGTCATTAAAGGTCACACTGAAGTGCATATTATGTGACATACCTTGTAAGTTACAGAGCCTCGTTTCCATGCTACATACTCAAACATGGTGGGCATAAGCAGTGGGCGTTTCAAAAGAAGGAATATTGATTGATTGATTCACTTTTACAATGAAGCAGCAGCGTTCTATGCTGTCGTTTCTACAGTACCGCTCAAATGTAAGTTACCACCTCTCGTCTCGTTTCTCGTGAGACGAGTCTCATTTCTCGCGAGACAGTTCTCGTTTCCTGCGAGGCGAGTCTCGTTTCTCGCGAGACAGTTCTCGTTTCTCTCGAGAATCACTGAAGCGTTCAGTATGGAATATATTACTCGTAAGAAGCCGGTTCCCACGTAAAGGTCGCTACCAAAGTGATGGAACCGACCGACGAGACGATAAAAAAGGACACTTCACGGCAATTGTTGGCGAGCTTGAAAATTATTTCAATATCTCTGGTTCTATTTAGCACAAGTGGATGATTCAAATGTTGAAATAGTCCAAATTTACAGAAAAGTGTTTAATCGAAGTTTTTACGATGCGCCATTAACATTCATTTAATTTTTGACAGGGAAAAGTTTGCCCTCTGCGCGCGCTGGCGAGACAATCGAGAAAGCTCTTTGAAATTTCACGGCAAGCCGGCGAGCTTTGAAAAGTATTCGATATCTCTGGTTCTATTTGGCACAATTGGATGATTCAAACACTGTAATAGTCCAAATTTACAGAAAAAGTGTTTTATCGAAGTTCTTACGATGCGCCGTTAAAAGAGTCTTAAAATTCATTTAATTTTTGACAGGGAAAAGTTTGCTCTCGGCTCGCACTGGCAGGACAGAAAGCTCTTTGAAATTTCACGGCATGCCGGCGAGCTTTGAAAAGTATTCAATATCTCTGGTTCTATTTGGCACAATTGGATGATTTAAACGCTGAAATAGTCCAAATTTACAGAAAGTGTTTTGTCGAAGCTCTTACGATGCGCCGTTAACATTCATTTAATTACTGACAGGGAAAAGTTTGCCCTCTGCACGCGCTGGCGAGACAATCGAGAAAGCTCTTTGAAATTTCACGGCAAGCCGGCGAGCTTTGAAAAGTATTCGATATCTCTGGTTCTATTTGGCACAATTGGATGATTCAAACGCTGAAATAGTCCAAATTTACAGAAAAAGTGTTTTATTGAAATTCTTACGATGCACCGTTAAAATTCATTTAATTTTTGACAGGGAAAAGTTTGCTCTCGGCTCGCACTGGCAAGACAGAAAGCTCTTTGAAATTTCACTGCATGCCGGCGAGCTTTGAAAAGTATTCGATATCTCTGGTTCTACTTTGCAGAATTGGATGATTCAAACGCTGAAATAGTCCAAATTTACAGAAAGTGTTTTATCGAAGTTCTTGCGATGCGCCGTTAAAATTCATTTAATTTTTGACAGGGAAAAGTTTGCTCTCGGCTCGCAAACTCTTTGAAATTTCAGGGCAAACCGGCGAGCTTTGTAAAGTATTCGATATCTCTGGTTCTATTTGGCACAATTGAATGATTCAAACGCTGAAATAGTCCAAATTTACAGAAAAAGTGTTTCATCGAAGTTCTTACGATGCGCCGTTAAAATTCATTTAATTTTTGACAGGGAAAAGTTTGCTCTCGGCTCGCAAACTCTTTGAAATTTCACGGCATGCCGGCGAGCTTTGTAAAGTATTCGATATCTCTGGTTCTATTTGGCAGAATTGGATGATTCAAACACTAAAATGGTCCATATTTAGAGAAAGAGAGTTTTGTCGAAGTTCTTGCGATGCGCCGTTTACATTCATTCAATTTTTGACAGGGTAAAGTTTGCTTTGGGCACACGCCGAGGACACAAAAGATCTTTGAAATTTCAGGGCATGCCGGTGAGCTTTGCCGGTGAACCAAATACAAAGTCAATCGAGGCTTCATGTTCAAAAGCGTTGCGGCTTCACATAGTGAATAAAAAGTTAATGTAGATTACGTGTTCGAAGCGTGGCTTCTCATGTGAATAGGTAAATCAAATAGAAAGTCAATCGAGGCTTCATGCTCAAAAGCCTTGCGGCTTCACTATGTGAATAAACAGTTAACGTAGATTACGTGTTCGAAGCATGACTTCGCATGTGAATACTAGAACCAAATACAAAGTCAATCGAGGCTTCGCGTTCAAAAGCGTTGTGGCTTCACTTTGAATAAAAAGTTCTCGCAGATTACGTGTTCAAAGCGTGGCTTCGCATGTGACTACGTGATCCAAATAACTATTAAATTAATCGAGGCTTCAATCTATACATGAGCGTGGCGGCGCCGATGTAGATATCCAGCGAGAAGTTTCATCTTTAACTCAGAACGCACAGAAAACAAATGCCGATCAAGTCGATCAATACATGTAAAACAAAAATTGCCCACTGAGCGCTAAAAAATATCGAACTCCAGTCGCACATCTCCGATGCTTATCTCAAAGAAAAAATCAACGATACGACTCATGTCTGCTCAACGATTTTCTCCACACACGACAATCCTTCCTGCGAGCAACCGTTAATACAGAAGCAGTACTTGCAGTGCACTCGCGAGAAACGAGAAATTTCTCGCAAGACAGTTCTCGTTTCTTGCGATACGAGTCTCGTTTCTCGCGAGATGGTGGTAACTTACATTTGAGTGGTACTGTAGCTCCTGCGGCTACAAAAAGCTCACAACAGCAATCAGGTAAGTTCTGGCTCTTAAATGTAATTGGATTGAGATCGGTATGTCACTGTTTACTTTCGTCTTGCATT
>JAEMWC010000629.1:455000-485000 GCA_016490735.1 Pachyseris speciosa
CATTGTTAGATTTTGTCAAAGGAATTGGGCTGAACAGAAGAAAGCCTTCTGCAGAGATTCTTAAGGATCTCACACAGCTTATGACAACCCTCCAGAATGATGCTGAATTTCTTGAAGATGGCTTATGCAAGTCGACTGATACCTATGAAAAGAAACGGAAGCAGAGCAATGTCCCCGAGAGTAACCTGTTTGCCTTAGCATGGGAAGTGAATGCGTACGAGACCTTAAAGGCTTCAAACATGGAAATGAGTGGACGATGTCAGGATATCATCAACAGGTGCTTAGGTCCACGCATTCAGAGAGAGAATATTGCTTCCTCACTATCAGGATTAAGGAGAGATGTTCAGGGGTACATGAAAGATGTGTTTTCAAAGCGACGGGAAGCTGCAACCCACCTGATGGTCTTCATGATTGCAGATGAGCGCAGGCACATGAAACCTTATGCCATCCCTGTTCAGGCCCTACCCTTCAAGAGTATCAAAGATGCCAAACTTAGAGAGCTCCGTGATGAGTTAAAGGCTGCAATGGAAAACCTTGGAATGATTGTTGTTGGTAGGAAGTTAAACAAATTTTATGACCTTTGCCCACTATGGTACTAGTAAATTAAGAATATAGATAATCCCTTGTGATATTGCCATTTATGGCCAATGCAGGTGCTGATAAGTGACCCCATTCATGTTACCAGCAGCTGAAAGTATTAACCTTTCCTTATTTTGATCTCTTGAAGGTTTTGTTACTGATGGTGAGTTCAATTCATTGAGGACTAAGGGGTCACAAAGGCCAGTCTCTATCATTCAGCTGATAATGGATGCCAAAAAAGAAGCAAATTCCATATCCTTTCGTCGGATTGAAGGATACCTTAGACCAAAGCATGTTGGTAAGTATAGGACTATGGATTGAATACCTTTTATGGGGAGAGGGACTCCAAGATGTAGTAATTTAAGTGAGAATGGTGTGTCTGTGTAACAAAATAATGAGTGAGGGCTCAAAATGGTGATACCCAATTAACACCCTCTTTCTGTGGCATTTGGTAACAGTTCTGTAGAACATATATGAATGAGAAATATAGAACAATAATTTTGATTGCAAAGAGACATTTGTACCTCTCCATTAAAAAGTATTTAATATTTTGTTAAGGTGATGCTATTGAACCTGAAGAACATCACCCTGCTGTGCCCAAAGATGAGGTTGAAAAGATGAGCAGTTTAATTGAGCAAGGATTGTCCTTTGAGGAAGCACTGCTTCAGTTAAGGAGGACACACTTCCCTGAAAACTATGAGCCACATCCCTGGAAGACAGGTAAAAGTAATGCACCGAACTAAAGTATACAGCCACACATACGAAGGTATACATGTGATCAAGTCCTTATTTACCAGGTGCTTGGTGAGAAATCATTCTGACAATGTCTTTATTATGTCTTTAAGACTGTTCTAAATTGGCATAAAGCTAATGATGGGAGAGGATTGGGTAAAAGCAACTTATTGATAATGTAACATTGTTACAATTCAAGTTATCTACAGTAGTTTTATAGTTTATATGACCCCACCTCCAGCCCCCCTTTCAATCTGTCCTCTGTTTTTGACACTGGTCTTTTCTGTTTTCATATTGACTACATGTACATTGACAGTGTACATATGATACAAAAGTCTTTTTAACAAACCTTCCTACTAATGTGGGAATTGCACATTGAAAAACATTTTGTCAAGTGAATTTTTGTGTCAACTATTATCACATTATTGTACACTCATATGTAAGCTGACTTCAAAACTTTTATGACCAATTACAGATGAGGAGACAAGAAAGGAAAATAACTTGGCTATGCTTGACTGGATTTTGGAGGACTGGATGCCATGGTACAAAGAATGTAGAGATTTCTCAAAGCTAGATGTGAACAGGTTGGTGCAGTTGCAAATTCTTCCTTTTTGGGGGTGGGAGAGAGGAGCTATTGGGTGACTGTTGCCAGGTGGAAGGGGTGGATGGAAATATTCCCTGAGCAACATCTAATAGACTTCAAGACTCTCCTAGCAATCGATTTTCACTTCCTTGTACAGAATAGTAGGCCTTGACGTGGGATCAAGAGTCACTTAGGGCATTTCTCCACATCCCCCCCCCCCCCCCCCTTAAATGTAACATTAAAAAATTCCACTTAATTTCAATAATTGTTTAATTTCTACAAGTCTACTTATTTACAGAAAATTTGTCAAGGATGAGTTCATCCATCCAAGTATTTTCAGCAGAAGGGCCCTATGGGCTGATAGTGACTCTCCATGAACAAATACTGTAATTGCACCACCTGATCAATGTAAACCAATACCAATCATTGAAAATTTAATAGTGAGCTATATCAGGAAATAATATCTATATTTTTAATGTTGTCCTTATTGCTTTCTTCTTAGGCCAATTAAAGGTATCCAGGGACTCACAAGGGAGATCATTGTGGCACTAGTAGCCAATATAGAAAGCAGGGAGCAAAGACGAGTGGAAGGAGAAGCAAGAGGTTTACCCCCAGAAAACCCCCGTGCCAGCACAACAGATGACGTAGAGGGCATTATTTCCCTGTTTCACGAGCTTCTTGGACCAATATTTGACCACAAGACCTTTAAGGAGCAATTCCCAAAGATAATGAATGAATTTAACAAGAGGATTGACCCTGACCTTCCCTTCTACTATTGGACTGGGGTTAATGAACGCTTTCATTTAAAGGCAATGCCATCATTTAACGAACCTTCCCCAGGTGGAACTGAACGTTTAGACAGGGTTGTAATCTCCCGCAGAGCTGATCCTGGGGTTTTTGTGGCAAATAGAGCTTTCTTGCCACAACGTGGCTCATTAACTGTTAGAGCTACATTTCATGCAGTCAGTGAAACTCTGCCACCAAGGGTTTTGTAATGTTCAATTTTTGATTCCCTTTTGCTCTGAATTTTTCATAGTTTCCTACATTTTTTACATTACTGAAGAACTAGATATATTCTTGTTTCAGATTGAAGTCAATACTACTATGGACTGTACATATGATAAAACATATTTCATTGATACCATTCAAGGCATTTTTATACAAGTAAAATGTATCTTTAATGTGAACAACAACAACTGTAGTAACTCATGTGTGATAACATTTATTTTACTAGATGATTTCATGCTCATTTATGCAGAATGAAATAATATACTGACCCGGATACTTAAAAGTGTTATAATTAATAAGAAGAATAACATGGACGCTATTGAACTCTTGCACTTGCTCTCAACACTTGGGATTGCCATTCCCCTTTAGACGTAAGTTGTAAAGTCATAAAGTATCCTGTTTTGGCCCATGCAGTTCTAAATTTAATATCATAGACAGCAGCATGCTGTAGCTTTCCTTTTTGGAGAACAGGATGAACAAATTTAGTCAATTCTTGGGCAATGTAACCAACATGTTTAAAACCAAATCCATAGTCTATTAAAACACTTATAGCTTTCTCATCAAACAGATTGTCTGGTTCAGGCGCAATCTTTGCTTGTATAACAAAGTTCTCATTTTTCCTCTTATTGAAAGCTGCCTCCAGATGCTGCTGTCTCTCCAACTTGTGTGCAACCCCCATAACCTTGAATGGGAGGGTGTGTAGAACTATGGAGTCTGAGCCTGCCTCATCATCTTCTCCTGAAATGTGTGTATTTAACAAGTCATCATCTGAGGATGAACTCTCTACATAAGTTTCTGGCCTCTTGTCAGTTTCATTATTTGATGCTACCCCAATGTCCCATTCCCAAACCACTAGGTATTTTTCATGGCCAATTTCAAGAGAGCATGATGAAGACAAGATCAAACTAACAGGTGCTTTCAATTGGAGAAGTCTTTGATCTGATGCCCTGAAGAGTGCCTTGTGTATAACTCCATTTAAACGTAGCTTTGCCTCCCGCCACTCAATGGACAGTACTGGTAAACATGGAACAGTCCACATAAATGTTCCTGGCTCTACACTGATGACTTCTTTAAGCACAGTTTCACTGGGTGGGTTAGTTAAAGTTGGAAGTTCTGTGGGGTCTTCCCTTGTTTCTGGAAAAATGTTTAACATACAGAATAGTAAATATTAAAATCTTCACATGTTAACTTGTTAGACCTCCACCCCCAGTTACTTGAAATGGACTGCATAAGTATATCCTGGGTAACAAAGTTTGCTCTACCCCAAGTCACATTCAGCAGAGATATTTCTGTATTGTTTAAGTAGAATTGTGTATATGAAGTCAAGTGATGTACATGTAACTGTTATAGCAATTAACTAAACAGACAGAATTGAAACAAATCTTACCTCTGTTGGCAAATGAAGTGAGTGAGAGCATTTCAGTCTAAAAGTAAAGGAAATCAAATTTGAATATTTGATTAGCACTTTAAAAAAGCTATTCATGGATGATTTTCAAGTCCATAAGTATGTTAACAAGTTAATATTTTATCTGGTTATATCCACACGATATCAAATAAAAGTAGATTGATTAATAATAGCTGTACAGAACATTTATCTCTCAAAAGTACACACAATGAACTGGGCCCTTATTAATTCAACCTCTTTCCTTTTCAATTGTACAGTGTCCCATGAAAAATAAACTTGGAACAAATACAACTTCAATCCAAATACCTCAGCACTAGGCAAAGGAAAATCCCTGACTTTCGCTCCAGCTTGGACATTGATATTGCCAATTGCAATTTCAGTTGCAAATCCATCAGTAGGTCTTCTGCTTTACAAGAATTTAAGGAAGGTAACAATAATCATGTCCATTAAATTGGCAGCTGTACATGTGGTACACATTGCATTTTGTATTAATCTAGTCATTTAGAATGAAAGGATACTTGCTTCTGGAGAGGAAAAAAACATTAGAGTCATCCCCACTCAGTGGAACCACTTTTCTGGATAATGGATCAAATACTGATTGATGTTGGAAAGTATTGTCAGCCAAAAAAAAATTTTCAAAGTAACTTTCTGGTACAATCAGATTTGGCATTTGAAGGATTTCCTTGATATTATGGAGAGCCCAACTCATTCCCTTGCTGCCAGCCATTTCGACCACTTGTTTGGCACGCTTCAAACCAATACCTCTCAAAGAACTGGCATAATCACACCCAGACAGAATGCACATATGTCTAAACTTCTCAAAAGTGAATACTTTCAATTTGAGACTCTTGTTCAAGTCACACTTCTTGATAAGCTTTCCAGTTCCATTCATTCCCATCTTAAACAAAACCTGCAGTTGAATGAAAACTTCTTATTTGTCTTCATACACGGGTTCAACTGTATCTGAGCAAAATGAAACAATATAACAGGACAATTTAATCCCAGTCTGTCTTCTCATTTTCATTTCCTGTACACTTTAAATTAAGGGGGTTCTCATTATCAGTGGTTTGTTCAACCAAAGTTTCTGCAAAATTAAGTTAGTTTGACAGAGTTTCAGAAACATCCTGTACTGGATTTGTATATGTCCACAACAATTACACTAAATTGGGAAATTGTTATGATTTGTTGTTACATTAAATTCAAAAATTCTTTAACACAAGGCCTTAATCTCTCGACAAGCAAAAGGGCATAGATATGCCCACAAACACTAATGTGAAAGCAAATACCTGCTTGCATCCAAACACCAGCAAGTCAGAATCCTCAGATATCACTAACTGGGCAAAGCCTTTCAAGCTCAAAAATGTTAACTGAGCATCAGCCTCAAATGGGGAGACCAAATACTGGATCTTTTTTTCCCTGCAAGCCTGAATCAAGGTTTAATAACTTTGCTTTAACAAAAGGGTGAAAAGACATATAAGTGATCTCAATTGCTTTACAACAAAACAAAGCAAAATAAATCACTCACCTTCCATTTTCATGAGAGAAAGCCAAACCTTTAATTTGCTCTTGAGACTATGGAACCAGAGCTTACAGCTTACTTATAGAAGTACTTTACAATGTAAATCGAATACGAATTACATAGCATTAAGCGTAATTCAGTGAAAACATTGTGTCTGTTAGTTCTAAATTTTACAATCATTTGAAACAAGCTTTAGCTCGACACAGCTATAGAACATAATGACGTTTTGTACTTTATCGCACCTCGATCACCTTCAGGGCCATTTCACTTGTGACATCCACTGCTTTTTTGAAAGCTTCCCTTGCCTTGTCTTTCTCTCCATTTCTCCAAAAAGCCAGCCCTTTATTGGCAGACTCTTCACGATTCCTTTTATAAGAAAATAACCAAACGCGAGTTCATTGATCACGCTTTACACGAATCTCGCAAGTACAAAAGATTGCTTTGTTTTGGAATTATTGTCACCTTTTCCTCGAAGATTCAACTTCGCTTTTGGCGTCCAGTTTAAATCCATCGAAAACCAAGATAGGGTGCACTTTGTTCGCTAACAAAACATCAACATATTTCATACACAGGTCGACATATCTGAAAACAGAAGTGCCAAAAGGGAAGTTCAATTTTAGCCAGCTCATTACAAGAGCTCCAAAATTTCGGGAATCGACAGGGAATCGACAAAATTACCGCGATGTTTCAATTCCTAGAATGAGTTCTTCTGCACAACAAATTGCCGCTTTATGGATCCAACAATACGCGTCTACAGCTGCCACTTGATCAGCGAAAGATTTCACTTGCACATCCTCAGCAATTTCTTTAAGCATCGGAAGAAGCCCAGATATTCCCATATTTGCTTACTCCGCAGAGATGTTAACCGTTCGGCGATCAGACGAAAATGAGCTCAATTGACAATTTGTCCCAGCATGCTTTGCGAACCGTGTCCAACACCGCCTGCCTTAAAGATAAGCAAATAAAAGAAACAGAGGAATTTGTAATTAAATATGATGGTGTGAGGTTTAGATTTCCGGAGGTCAAGGCAGCAGAAACGTGGTCTTTCTTATAGAATCATGGCTGGATGGCGTGCTAATTTGTAAGTATAAGCTTGGGTTTTTGGAAATTTTGCATTTAAATACAACACAAGTCAAGGAAGATCGATGATGCATTTTCTTATGTGTATTTCCATTTCATCTCTTGGCCTAGAAACAACCAACAAGGAGATTTATAGCGGAGCTCTGGCAGCCCAAAGGGCCGCAAAGCGGAGCACCATACCTATAGAAACCCGTTAACTGCTTTTCTCATGGTAAAAATGGCTAGTGTAGTAGTTTATATCGTAGGCTGATAAAGTTTATAGACAAGAATGATATTCTTTATGATTTACAATATGGCTTTCGCAATAAACATTGTACCCACCACGCAATTCTTGATATTGTGAACTCCATACATTCTAATATGGACAATAGAAAGTACTCTTGTGGAATATTTTTAGATCTTAAGAAAGCATTTGATACCGTTAACCATGAGATTCTTTTGACTAAACTTGAATACTATGGAATAAGAGGAGTTATAAATTCTTGGTTTAGATCATATCTTTCGGATCGCCGACAGTCAATTGAAATAGAGAAATGCATATCTGAAAATGAAACGATCGTATGTGGAGTGCCTCAGGGCTCTGTACTTGGACCCTTGTTATTTTTGTTGTATGTTAATGACATCCATAAATCTTCCAAGGAATTTACTTTTCATCTATTCGCAGATGATACAAGTCTAACTTATGCAAATGACAACTTACGTACTCTTGAACTAACTGTCAATGATGAACTTGAGAAAGTGCATGGCTTAATGCAAACAAACTAACGCTCAACGTCAAAAAGTCTAATTATGTAATTTTTCGTCCGCGCCAAAAAAAAATACTTTTCATTCCTCAAATTAAGATTTTTAATCCAACTTTAAATACTCGAGTAACTCTAGAGATGAAGGACTTTGTTAAATATTTGGGCATAATGATTGATTCTGAACTATCATGGAATTAAGCATCATATTGACTTTATCTGTCACAAAATTAGTAGATCGGTTGGAATAATTGCTAAAACGAGGCATTACATTCCACGGCATCTTCTTTTAAATTTATATCATACACTTATTTCTCCTTATTTAAATTATGGTATCTGTGCATGGGGCAACTGTCCACAGACCTACCTCAATAAGATACTTGTTCTGCAAAAACGTGCTATAAGATTGATCTATTTTTCTAAACCCAGAGACCATGCAATCCCTTTTTTTATTGAAGCAAACTGCCTTCCTTTGCAGTCCTTGTTTTTTCAACAGCTAAGCTATTTAATGTACGACGTTCATGCTAAGACAGCTCCTAAAAGTCTTCTCGATAAGTTTGCGAAAATCAATACAAAACATCATTATAATACGCGATTATCTACAAAAGAATGCTTCTCTGTTAAATTCTCTAGAACCGAAAAAATGAAAAAATCTTTTACTAGAATCGGTGTGTCTATTTGGAATTCTATTCCACTTCCTGTTAAGACTCTTAAAGTTTCTAATTTTCGTAAAAAAATTAAATCACTACTCCTTAATGTTCTAGGTAATGAAGATAATTATTTGAATGTTAATTATTTAATAGAATATTTTGTGAAGTTAACCTGATATGTTGTATATACTTCCAGTCGTAATTTTAGTCTTTTTCAAATAACAAAATCCCTTGTACTTGAATTTATATGTAAGGTGATTTCTTTCTGTATGCCTTTGTAATTCTTTTGTTTTTGTAATTTAATAACGCCTAAATTAAAGTCTTGTCCTGCCTAGATTAGCATTATAGCTATTTGCAGGACATGAAGTATTGTAAACTTTATATTTCTTTAAATAAATACATTGTTGTTGTTGTTGTTAGTGGAATTGCTCGTGGGCGTCACCGCACGACGAAGACATTGCCCAATAATTAATAATATCCCAACAATAATCATAATAATCAAACATGACGGACATACTCCACCTGGCCCAGCTGACCAGCTAGTTTACGGCATACGTCTTTTAATACTGGACATCCATCTTATAGCCAACTGACACGTGACCATATCGCGGGCTCAAGTTAAGATCTCATTGAGGTCAGCTGTTTTTTGGTGCATTTGGTTGCTCTTTACCAGCTGTGCATGTTTTGTTGGTTGGGGTGGCTAAATTAAATGATCAAACATTTGTTCGTAATGCGAAATGTTGGATGAAAATGTTTGATCTTGATCAAACATGGAAAGCCATTTAAGAATAAATGCCATGTGCCAACAAGAAGTTGTTAATAGTTTAAATCAATTTTGCATTTCAGTTAATGCAGACATCCCTCCACTCGACAGTAATATACTACCAGCTTTTCTTCCAGCTGAGGCAGGTGTCTTAACTGTGCAGCCCCACGAAGTTTGTAAGAAGCTGCTCGCCATCAAACCGTCAAAGGCTCATGGTCCTGACAACGTACCGTGTCGCATTGTTAAAGAGTTCGCATATGAACTGGCTGAACTTATCACCACTATCTTCAATACATCACTCCGATCTGGTATTGTACCTAGTCTGGAAAGAATCTAATATAATACCCATCCCAAAAATACAGACACCTATGGATGAGGGCAACTTCAGACCTATTTCGTTGACTTCCTGTCTGTCCAAAGTTCTTGAGGATTTCGTAGTCAGATGGTTAATTGACGATGTCAAGGACAAAACCGACCCAAATCAGTTTGGATGTCTGAAAGGAACTTCAACAACGTATTGTTTACTTGACATAATTCACACCTGGCTTACGTATCTCAATCCACCTGGACGACATCTCCGCCTTTGCTTTCTTGACTTTTCTAAAGCTTTCGATCGTATTGGGTATAATGTACTACCGGTAATAGAAAAGCTTTTGGACTTAGGCGTTCGCACATCCTTAATACCGTGGATTATAAGCTTTCTGTCTAACCGCCGTCAACGTGTTGAAGGTCAAATGAACCAAAATTTCGAAAATCTTTCTTTGTGTCATTTCAAAGTCACCGAACACTAAAAAGGACTACTGGAATACAAAATCACGTAGAAATTGTCCTATCTGAGCTTTTAAGGGAGTAAAACAACAGGGAGCACGGAAATATCCGAAGAACAAATGAAAACGTTTCTGAAATGGCCGCGCGCTTGACATGGAAGGAATGGAAACAAGCACGTGTTGTTGTGACGTCACTATTGGCGAGTAGATGAGGAGCTCGATTGCTGTACTTATTCTTTGCGATCTGTCGAAAAGTTCTTCGTTTTAACTTTTCGTTCTCTCTTCGAAAAAGGCCGAGGAAGTCGAACATGTGGTTTTTAACGTAGGGCGGTACTATTATGAACCAATTAATGCACTGATTAATGGCAACGGAATCGTATGCTGGAACCTCCGATGACTCGTCTGACTGCAAAGAATACGATGTAAACAAGGCCCGAATCTGTCAAGTGGATCGGTGAGCATTTGTTTAATCAATATACTGTAAAAGGTCGCCGTAGAATGGTCAATAAATACGTTGGAATCGCCCTTCAAGCATTTGCTTTGTTCTCTGCGGTGTTTAATTGTACTTTCGATGTATACTGTGAAGCCATACTTTTTTGATCCGCGTTTCTTCTATATTAATATTCACCATACTATGAAAAGGTGGCCGTAAAATTACAACTGCATGCTGTTCGCTTTTATTTCACGCATTTTAACTGCTCCCTGTGTTTTTTGTACATTTTCACTGTTTATTGTTATGCAATACCATAATTTCCATGCAGCTGTTTTTGTGACTCTGATTTCATTCCGATGACACTGCGTGAACAATCCGAAAGGCTAGATAACATGTACAATCGTTGTAACAGGGGTATCCGTGAATTGACAAAATGCCAGTGATTAAATCTTATATGCTTTTTTAATGAAATGTTTAATTTTCTTTACAATCTTGACTTCCACATAAAATGCAGGTGCATTTCTGGCTTATGCGGAAAAATAATGAGGAACAGTCACGCTGAATCGACCTCCGCATTTTGGGTCCTGTTCCTCGCCTGCACAATCCTGTTCAATCTTGAGAGTGGTCGGGTTAATTGTCTAAGACCCAGGAGCAGTAACTGGACAAGTTTGAAGCAGTTACATGGCGAATTATCCCAGAAAAACTTCGTTTATCAACATAAATGGTCACTCATCTTTGGAAGCTTGGCGACGGAAATTTGCATATGGAACAAACGACCCTCATTAACTGAGAAGATCCTTTTGTTGCACTGTACACAGAATGTTTAATTATCTACAAGATATGTGTACACAGATCAATACAAAGGAAGGCCACGACCAACATTCTTCAGATTGCTGCGCATCAAGAGACACAAGTGTCCGTGTACATATTATTCCAACACTACCGCCTCATTCCACGTGCCACTTATTGGTGATTTAGTTTTTAAACTTAACCCGGGCCCTGTGGACAATAACTCTCGCACTACCACCTCCAGACAATGGAATTGCAGCACCAGGACAAAACTTTCTACGCGCAGCACAAGGAACCCAATTGCTTCTCCTCGGAACCCCAATAATTTAATCAACTTACGTCCTTCATGTGAAACGGGCTTCAACTTGCACAAGCAAATGGTACTATGTAATGTCAATGCTCGTTCTGTGAGAAACAAAACAGCGGTAATTTTTGATTACATATGCGAACGCAAAGTTGATTTAGTTGCCGTTACCGAACACTGGCTGACAGCTAACGACTCGGCTGTCAGAGCAGAGCTGTGCCCAGTCGGCTACAGCATTCTTGATCACCTAAGACCTGATCGCCGCGGCGGGGGAACTGGGCTTATCTACCGCGATTCGCTTGCTGTCTCCAAGGCTAATGCCGGAGTTAGCGACCTCAAATCTTTCGAGTTTTCCGAGTGGATTGTTAAATCGTCACAACACAACATGCGGCTCATTATTATCTACAGACCGCCATATTCAGAAGAACATCGTGTTCCTACAAGTGTATTTCTTTCCGAGTTTCCTGAATATCTTGAGACTCTGCTGCTATGCAAGGAGCAACTGCTTATAACAGGTGATTTTAACATCCACGTGGACGATGCTCAGGACTCTTGCGCACGAAAATTCTTAGAGGTGTTAGAAGGCCTTGGACTGGAACAGCATGTTGATCAACCCACTCATTGTGAAGGGCACACCCTTGATCTAGTCATAACGCGAATGTCTGAGAGCCTTATCGCCAGCACGCCTGTGGTTGATCAGTTTATATCTGATCATGCAGCTGTTTTGTGCTGGCTTACGCCACCAAGACCTGGCCTCTCCGTGAAGACTACTAGCTACCGGAAAATCAAGTCCATCGATATGGAGCAGCTGAAAACAGACTTGCGGTCTACTGCGCTATATGCAGCGGACGATCCAACTACTGCTGATGAATTAGAAGCATACGCTAAAGAGTATAGCACCACTCTTTCTACGATGCTCAATAAGCATGCTCCACTAAGGACTCGTACTAGGGTCAGTAGGCCTCTAGTACCCTGGTATAGCAACGCCATTGATAAGGCTAAGCGCTCACGTAGGAAGGCTGAAAGGAAGTGGAGAAGAACAAAGTTGCTCTCAGATTTTGCTGACTACAAGAAGAAGAGAAACTATGTTACTAACCTGATGAATAAATCAAGGCAAGACTTCTACTCTAAGTTCATAGAAGATAATAGCAGCGATCAGAGAAAGCCCTTTAGCGCGGCCAAAAAGCTGCTTGGTACACATAATGTGCTTCGCTTTCCTGGTCATCTTGACAAGACTGTGTTGGCAAATGACATTGGCAAATTCTTTGTGCGCAAGATAGAGCACATTCGACGAGACATTGACTCGATTTGTCTTAGCTCTTCAGATCACAGTCTAGTGCCACCGGACAGGTTAGCTACAGATGTCACAGATCGAACGCTGCGCTCTTTTGATACCCTGAGCGAGAGCAATGTGTGTGACCTTATTAAGAACTCTGCCAAAATGTCGTGCTTACTGGATCCATTGCCGACTAATCTGGTCTGTGACTCATTGGAGGTTTTACTGCCTGTTATCACGAAAATGGTAAATGCATCTCTGTCTACTGCACACTTCCCTTCCGAGTGGAAGGAAGCAATCGTAAACCCTTTTCTAAAAAAGGGAGCCAAGGACTCTGCTCACAAAAACTTGCGACCAGTCAGTAATCTATCATTTGTATCCAAGATTACCGAGAGGGCAGTATTTGACCAGGTGTACACCCACGTTATGGATAACGAACTATTTCCTGTATTGCAGTCGGCTTATAGGAAATCACACAGTACTGAGACGGCGCTGCTTAAAATAGTTAACGACATCCTGCTTGACATGAATCGCCAGCACGTGTCTCTGCTCGTACTGCTTGATTTAAGCACAGCGTTTGACACGGTGGACCACACCATTCTCCTGCGGCGCCTAGAAACGTCCTTTGGTGTCACAGGAGATGCTCTTAAGTGGTTCACCTCCTACTTGTCTGGCCGCTTTCAGCGTGTTGCGGTTAACGGCGAACTGTCAGACAGATCTCACCTATCATTCGGTGTTCCTCAAGGATCATGTCTAGGACCGCTACTTTTTTTCTGTCTATGCTAGTAAGCTGTTTGAAGTTATTAAGACCCATCTACCAAACGTCCATGCATATGCAGACGACACTCAACTTTACCTGTCGTTCAAGCCAGGCAGTTTTGAAAGTGAGACGGGGGCAAAGTGTGCTATGGAGCGGTGTATTAGGGCTGTGAGGGCGTGGATGGTTGAAGATAAGTTGAAGCTGAATGAAGAGAAAACTGAGTTCATGCTCATTGGAACTCGCCAGCAACTTAGTAAAATCCGAACTGATAGTCTTTTAGTTGGTGACACGCCTATACCTTCAGTTACTGAAGCTAGGAATTTAGGTGTCTGGTTTGACTCTAATCTCCATTTTCACAACCACATAAACAAGACATGCCAGTTAGCTTTCTTTTCATTGTACAACATTAGGCGTATCAGAAAATACCTCCCTTTTGAAGCTGCAAAGACTTTACTACAAGCTTTAGTCATAAGTCGTATGGACTATTGCAACTCGCTATTATATGGTCTGCCAGCTATACATATTCATAAATTGCAACGTGTACAAAATGCAGCTGCCAGGTTACTGACCAACACGCCGCGCTATGCGCACATCACACCTGTCATGATAGAGCTTCATTGGTTGCCTGTTAAATTTAGAATTATTTTTAAGTTCAATTTAACAATTTTTAAAGCTCTTCATGGTCTTGCACCAGCCTATCTTAGCAACCTTTTATCTTTTAAACACTCTAATTATAATTTAAGATCAAATAATAATAATATTCTTGCCTGGCCCGCACTAAAATCGGCCAAGACCAGTGGAGATAGAGCCTTCTCAGTTGCTGCTCCAGTTTTATGGAACGCCTTGCCGCCAAGACTTAGGGCTATGGATAATATTATCATATTTAAAAGAGAGCTCAAAACGCATCTTTTTAGGCAAGCGTATTTTATTAATGTTTAGATTTTATATTTCTGTGTGATGTGATTTTTATTTCTGTAATTATAATATAATTAGCACTCTAGATATAGTTTTACATTTTTAGCATAGTTAATTTAATTTTTAATGATTTTTTATCAATTGTAAAGCGCATTAGATCATATATTTTTAATGAATTTTGCGCTATATAAGTAACAAGTTTATTTATTTATTTATTTATTTATTTATTATTTATAACTGTGCCTATGCAAACTGGGCAGGAAAGTGTCTGCTGTCGTGAAATCTCAAAGTCATCTGATAAGATACCACATTCCATGTCCTGTAATACTGAGAATGAGAATTTTACTGCTGCGTGCACAAATGCAGCTGTTATTTAGATAACTTAACCAGTATCTAGAAAATGAAGGCCCGATTTAAAATGAGCCACTAAATGGGGATGTATACGTATGCTTGTAAACATTGTCATATTTTTTGTCAGCCCATCACCAACATAAGCATGTGTGTCTGGAAAAGGTTTCTGATTTTGGGTAATGCATGAATTATGTGGGATTGTTCTAAGGAGTTCACCTACAATTGGTGTATGTCAGTATCAAAATGGCCACGGAAAAGAGCATAGTCATAATTTTGGTCTACAAATGAGTAAGCTTGTGAATGGGTGGGCTGTACACTGATGCTAAACATCTCATGGCTGTTAACAACCTCCCTGAAAGTTTTCCATTTGGTATATATTCTGTATCATTACACTACTTGCAAAAACTTGCATGATGTCAAAGTGATTTAACATAATTCATTGTCCCATAAACTCCATCCAATCTAGATGTGGTTACTTGTACAGATACATATATTTATCATACCACCAAAACTGCTGCCAAAACAAATCAAGTATTCCTTTAGGATAAAAAACACTTAGATGATAAATTATTATGTCCTTTGACTGTAAAATGAAATATTGTATAGCTCCAGAGGATATATAATTCATGCCACTAAGAATTTTATGAACCAAATGAGGAAAAAGGTTGTGAAAATTTTGTCACCCAAGGTTTGAGAGTATGGTATTATATATAGATTGAGTACGTTTTTCCTCTTTTCTTTCAGTACATACAGATATGTTGCCAAATGGCAATATACCTATTGGATGCATGAGAAGCTGTCATCTTGTTTTTGGTAAAAAAAATAAAATAAATAAATAAATAATTAAAAAAAAATAGAGAGAGAGAGCTTTCCACGTGAAAGTACCGTAGTTTTTTGGTTATAAGGTGCACTCGGCTATAAAACAGCAACACTTAGTAAAAAGACACACCATAAACTGAAAGTAATGTCAGAAGGACTAGAAATACACGTGGAGCGACAACGAAGTTGTAGTAAACAGGAACAAAAAACCGTTCGTAAATAAACAGCCACAAAAGTAGAGGGAACACATTTTATCAAGTTTATGTACTTGTGACCTACGAAATAACCAAATGTTTGTAAACAAAACAAGAACGTTGCATCCTGATTCGATTCGAGCGAAATTGTCACATGCACGGGCGAATAAAACTATTAGGCTGATTCACCTTGATTATTCAGTAGCGTAAACACTAGCGACGACATTTGTGGTTTTATTTCTTTAAAAAAACATCAGTTTCCATATCTCGCAATGGAGGTGTTTGTGATGTTAGCACTATCACTTAAGTATCACATTACAGAGCACCTGCTTTTAGGCACGTCCGATATGCAAACAGACGGCTTTGTTTTGAAAATACTCGCGATGTTCTTTTATCTCGCATTACCAGGTTTGAACAAGTTGAATTGAAGTTCTGCTTGCCGATATATCGCAAGCTAAGGCGACAAAATTAATTGTGAATTTGGAGCAATTGCCTGGCTTTCAGCTTATAAATCTGAGACAACTTGTTCCCGTGAGGTCAAACTCCCGTCCAGGTTGGCGTATGAAGAGGACCCACAGTTACTCCGCTTTCTAGGATATTATTATCCAACCACTAAGATCATCCTCCTTGAATGTAAACAAGCGCTTACTTTTCTGAAAGGATGCGAAGTGAAAGGCTCTGGCCAAATTTTATTTACGGCTACTGTTCATACGTAAATTCGATTTGTACGCCACTGATAGGAATATCAATGGTTTGCACGGACGTCTCAGCTCTTCATCCCAGCAAACTTAATATAAGATCGAATTATCAGAGAGAGCAAAAGGATCACTCTACTTCCAGCTATTTCAAACAAGATGGAAAATGCCTTCTGCTAACTTTCTGCCGTTTTGCAAAAGCTGAACGAATACATTAGGAATTGCCGCTTGAAGTCGTCCCGTTATTCAGCGGTCTACAATTGTTGTCGGTGTTGCTTCTTTTCTGGCCAATTTTGTTTCGGATTCCACGTTTTTATTCTTTAAAAAAGTTGGTACGGCATCATCTTTCAAGTCAGTTTTCGTGGCTTGAAAGCTGGAACTAGCGAACTCCTTGCCACGAGATTTTGTTTGAAGCTGTGTGGTGTGAAATGTAAAATGGTCTGCACAAGCGATTCCCTCTTCAGTCTTATGAGCCATTTCCTCCGTAGTTTTGGGTCATGTGGAAACTTGAAAGTACTTACTTTACACTTGGAATTGTTCCTGCAGTTTATTGCAGCACAAAACACAGTGCTTTCCGCTAAAAAAACCCACTAATTTCAAGACTCACTTGTAGTTTTTAATGTTCCCGCAATTTTTCAGCTCGCCAATAGTGACGTCACTACTGTTAATTCCGACAAATTCCCGACAATTGACCGGACCGCTCTACGAATACGAAAGCCAAAACGAAGCACTTTTCAGCATCCACTATCTCTGGGATACAATACCCAATCACTCTGAAACTCCAGAATATGTTTATTTCTTACTTAAACTAAAAAATTCAATAAAAATTGACTTAAGAAAAAAACTTTGAAATTTTGGTTCATTTGACCTTTAAGCTAGCTGGCTCGATCTCTGACTGGCTCCCAGTAAATGCCGGTGTCCCCCAGGGAACAAAACTTGGCCGAATATTGTTCTTGGTAATGATCAACAACTTGAGTATCTCAGATCCCGAATCTTGTACTTGGAAGTATGTTGATGATGTATCGTTGCCTGAAGGGCTTGAAAGAAATGCGGATTTGCTTCCTCAAGGATCCCATAGAATTCCCTCATTTGAAGATCGACGATCAACAATTAGAACTTGTAACCTCACATAAAGTACTTGGCCTGGTGATTCAGAATAATCTAAAATGGAATAATCACATTGAATCTTAAATCACCAAGGCCTCTAAGCGCCTTCACATACTCCGAGTACTTCGTCGAGGGGACGTTGAGATTAATGATCTAATTACTATCTATACTAGAATATTGCTGTGTTGTATGGCATCACGCTCTACCCTCCTACCTCTCACAGGAATTAGAACGCGTACAAATCATAGTTGCAACGCTTTCTTACTCAGAAGCTCTTCAGTTTTTAAACTTAAGAACATTAGACGAAAGGCATAATGAACTTAGTGTTAAAACTCTTGAAAAGATTTAAAGAGGAGGACCTCTTGTCAAACATCTCCCAATGGCAAGTCAGCACATGCATCACTATCAAACCAGAGGCACTAACAAATATATATTACCTAAATGCAGGACAGAAAGATTGCGTCATAGTTTTTTCCCAAGTACTAGCTTAGCTTTTAATAATCTTTAGATTCTTAGATTATATATATACCCATATTTTAACTTGTATTAGAATAAATTTACTTGTAATTTTTTATAAAACTTATTGTAACCCAGTCCCTCTTTGATCAACTTTATGTAAATTTCATAGTTATACAAGTGTAACCACATTGTAATTCAGATTAACTGCGATGATGGTGGAATTAAACTTTGTTGTTGTTGTTGTTGAAAGAGGTGGCTAAACGGTCAAACACTTTGTGTATTGTTTTCTTGTAATGTGTTCTTGTAATGCAGACCGGTTAGCTCAGTGGTAGAGCACCGGTGACCGGAACTATCGTGACTGCCTAGCGTTACAACCGGATGTGACATTTAGTATTCAGTTGATTGACAAGTGAACTGTATTGTGAAATAGGGAGAGGTTTTTGAGGAGACAAAGCGCAAGCAACACGAGGATTGCGAGACCAGTTATTTTGTATTTTTTTTGTTTCATTTTCGTTATTAAACCCGGGAATTGTCTGCACATCGTGAGTACTTTTGTGTGCCGTACAACTTCGGGACATAAGTGGTGCCAGGACCAGGATACACTGAAGAAGAAGAAAAGGTGAGATTTCAACACAACGCCTCGCACAAACATGGGAGACTCGGACAACGAGAAATCCGACCTAGGGGAGACAGACATTTCAGAGGAAGAGCAAAATCTAGAGAAGAAAATCAAGAAAGAGATTGACAAACTTAAGTTCTACCTAGAGGAAAGCGATGAGCTGTTAGAAAACTGCGATTACAGCGAGATCGCGCTTACGCGCAAGCGAACAGATGAAATTCAAGACCGCCTGAACGACTTGATGTCAACACTTCAAGAACTAAAAATCGACCGCGGAATATCGACGCAGAGCTGTGAGACAGTGGAAAAAGAACTTGAAGACCACATACGCGCCGCTTCTGGAAATTAAAACCAAGCTGAGCAAGGTCTTGGAGGAAAGGGAGCGAAGTAAAATTCAAAAGGCCGAGGAGGAGAAACTCAGAGCGAAATTTGAGCAGGAGGAGCAATTTAGACGCGAGATCCAGCAACAAGAGAAGGAACTTTGGGAAGAAAAGATGAAAGCGGAATTGAAAATGGCGGAAAAGAAAATCGAGATGGAAAAAGCCGCGAAAGCCGCCCGTGCGAAGCTGCCAGAGCTCAAGATAACCCCTTTCAACGGCACTTCAGTTGACTGGATCAGGTTTGAGAACATGTTTACATCACAAATACACAGCAAGCCATTATCCGATGAGGAGAAATACGGATATCTTTTGGAGCTGGTGGCCCCTAAGGTGAGAAGTAGACTAGCTAATTTAAGGCCGGGTACGCTGGGGTACAAAACCACGCGGGACAGGTTGAGAACTGAGTTTGGACAGAGCAAAACTGTTGTCACTGCACACATGGAAGAGATAATTAACTTGCCAGTGACCAGAGGATCAAATTACGAAAGGGTGCGCGAATTTTATGAGAAGTTGAGCAAGAATTTTGACGCGTTGCAAAGTTTGGGGGAGGGAGACATGCTCAAGGGTTTTGTACTGTCAACTTTAAACAAGCTCCCCAAGTGAAACCCGATTTAGTGAGAACAGACGAAGGGTGGGAAGATTGGAGCATGGAAAAGCTAATCGATTCTATCCAAAAATGGCTCAAGCGCAACAAGACCGAAGACAGTCATAAAGATCAAACAGAGCCAAAGAAAAGGGAACGCCATTACTTTAGCCAGAAAAAACCCCACTGCCTGTTCTGTGGACAAAACCACTGGGGAGAATCATGCCCAACATACGACACAATTGCGAAACGGAGAGAGTTCTTTGCAGCAGGACGGCTATGTTTCAATTGCGCCCGCCCAGGACATACGGGGAAGGAATGTCGTAGCAGGGGGTGCTATAAGTGTAAGAGCAAACACCACACCAGCCTATGTGATAGGTCCAAAGGGAGCGAGACACAAGATCCCAACGTTACGCTAAGCGGATACACGCCTTCTGTCGAGGAAAAGTCCCTACCCGCCATAGTACCACTGAAAATCCGGGGGATTACGTTTTGGGCTTACCTAGACACAGGGTCGGGGAGGAACTTTATCTCCAAGGAAGCAGCTAACAAATTGAAACTAAGCCCAATACGTCACGAGTCGCGCTACATTGTAACGGTTAACGATACGAAGAAACAGTCTATGCCAATTTATGACGTGACACTCAACTCAATTGACAGCAAGGCAAGCGAGAAAATAGAGATTACCGGAAGCAAACTTGCAGATTTCACAACTATCAAGAGGCCTACCCTGACAGAACTGAAAGAGAAATTTCAACATGTGCAGGGAAAGATGTTTTACAGAACCGCAAGCGAAGAGTATCCAATCCATGTAATACTCGCGGATGCCACCTACTGCAAGATCAGGACGGAACAAGTCTACAAAGGCCAACCGGAGGATCCAATCGTTGAGGGAACCACTTTTGGTTCGGTCGTTCATGGTGGGAAAGAATACGCAGACAGCAAATGCATGTACGTGAGAGAGACTGACGAGTATGAAAAACTATACTCGCTCGACGTTTTGGGAGTAGAGGATAGAGGTGAAGACGATCAGCTGGACGTCTACAAGGAATTTCAAGAGAGCATAACAAGGAGAAGTGATGGGAGGTACGAGGTGGGCGTGCCATGGATTCCAGGTGCCAAGCTCTCAAATACAAATGAGGAGCCCAGCAGGAAACGCCTCCACAACGTAGAACGAAAACTGAAGAGGAACGAGAAGCTGAGGATTGAGTATGACAACATAGTTCACGAGCAGATCGAACAGGGAATTGTCGAGAAAGTACCAGAGCAGCCAACGGGTGAACGTGTATTTTACATGCCTCACAAGCCAGTGGTGAGAGAGAGCGCTACTTCAACCAAGGTGCGAATGGTGTTCGACGCAAGCGCGAAACCCCATCCACTCGCCAACAGTGTGAATGAGTGCATGCACACCGGCCCACCGCTACAACCGCTGCTATGGAACATCATGATTAGGGCGCGAATGTCAACCAACGTACTGCTGGCGGACCTTTAAAAGGCGTTCCTACAAATTACAATCAAGAAGGAGGACAGAGATGCGTTTCACTTCTTGTTCAACATAAATGGCAAGGAGGAACATTTACGTTTCACAAGAGTTCCCTTCAGAGCGGAAGTTAGCCCGTTCATGCTGGGGGCTACCCTTCAGCATCATTTCAATGAGCAACTGCCAGAGTTAGAGGATACTGTCCAAGCGCTAAAAGAAAACACTTATGTGGACAATCTCATGAAAACCGGAAGTGGCATGGAGGAACTAAAGGAGTTCAAACAGGAAGCAACTGAGATTCTTGAAGGCGCCAAGTTCCCAGTACACAAGTGGGAGTCTAACATCCGAGAATTAGACAACGAGGACAATCCAAGCAAGTTGCTCGGAATCGCATGGGACAAGAGGGAGGATGAGCTAGAGATCCAAACGCAGATACAGGGTGAACGAACACCAATGAAACGATCCATACTCAGTCAACTCTCAAGTATATATGATCCACTCGGCATAATTTCACCGACCATGGTAGAGGGCAAACGAATTTACAGAGAGGCGTGCGATGAAAAAAACGGTTGGAATGTTGAAGTGAACAGTGTCAATGCGCGAGACTGGCTCAAGTGGAGTAGTCAGCTGAGGAACATCAAAGTGCCCAGGAGTGTAGCAAGAGATATTAGCAAGATAAAGGCTGTACGTCTCCACGTTTTCGCGGATGCCAGCAACATAGCTTGTTCAGCGGTGACCATTGCTGTAGTGGAACATTCAGCAGGTTTTGTGAAGGGGCTACTAACGTCAAAGTCAAGGATTTCAAAACGCAACACATCGATTTCGAGGCTAGAACTGGTGGGCAGCCAGATGGCTGCAAACATGGTGAAAAATTTGCTGACAGCTCTGGAGCGGTGGCCTATTACGTCAGTTAACGTGTGGATGGATAGCATGGTTGCGCTATTCTGGATCTGCAACCCAGGAGGGGCATGGAAAACATTCGTATCCAATCGAGTGAGGAAAATTGCTGAGATCACCCAAGAGACGGGAATCGAGTGGAGATATTGCCCAACTGACAGGAACCTGGCAGACTTAGGAAGCCGTGGTGCCTCACTAGAGAAGATGCAGAGGGAACAGTGGTTTGAGGGGCCGGAGTGGTTGCTAAATGAAGAGGAGTGGCCAGAACAACCGGAATTACAGAAAACTAAAAGCGTCAGCGAGGAACACAGACCAGAAAGGGAAGAAACGCTTTATTCAGCCAAGAAGGAGTGTGATGAGTGGGACACACTCCTTGCTAGAAGCAAACTCTGGAGGACCTTCCGAGTGACTGCGTGGGCTCTACGGTTCAAACATAACTCACTCACCAAGAAACACAAAGCGAAGAAGAGAACGGGGCAGTTGACGACCGAGGAGTTGAGTTACGCAAGGAACCGATGGATAAAGAAGGAGCAAGCAGGCGTGGAACCACATCTCGAGAGCCCCGGCTGGAAGTTAGTACCAGAAGAAAACACTGGTATTTTCAAATGCAAGGGGAGGATTCCTGGTTACCAGCCGACGTACATTGAGGGGGAGTATTTGCAGACAGGCTTATACGTCATATCCACGAAGACATAAAGCACCTAGGAGTCGCAAGCACCATGGCGGCAGTGAGAGAGGAGTGGTGGATACCTCAACTGAGATCAAAAGTGAAGAAGATAATCAATAACTGCTACTTGTGCAAGGTGTTTAGCGCTCGACCATACGGGCCAACAGAAACAGCTGCACTGCCACCTTTCCGAACAGAATGTGGAAGACCATTTGAGACCACAGGGATCGACTTCGCAGGCCCCCTCAGTTACAAGATTTCCAAGAAGGAGCAGGGCAAGTACCATATCCTGATATTCACCTGTGCAACATCACGAGCAGTGCACTTAGAGATGACTAGGTCACAATCAGCTGAGGAATTCCAGAGAAAGCTCAACGGGTTCATCACACACCGTACCAGGCCAAAACGCATCGTGTCGGACAACGCAGCCGTCTTCAAAGCCACAGCCACCTGGCTCAGGAAGATACGCAAGAGTGAAGCACTGCAAGATTTCTTAGCCCAACAGCAGATAACGTGGCAGTTCAACTTATCAAGATCACTGTGGTGGGGAGGATTATACGAAAGGTTAATTAAAGAGGTGAAGAGAACCTTGTACAAGACAATGGGGAGAACACACCTAGAGTACGTGCAAGTTGAAGCTGTGGTGATGGATATCGAACGACATCTCAACAACCGTCCACTGACATATATGGAAAGCGAAACAGGAGAAGAGCAAGTGTTGACGCCCAACACGATCATGTGGGGACAGGAGGCGCATATCATAGAAGACATAGAGTTGGACGGAGATGAGGTCACCAAGTTACATGCACGATTGAATGAGAAAAGGCAGCATGTTTGGCAGAGGTGGAAGAAGGAGTATGTACACGGCCTCATGGAAAGTCACCGAAGCAAAAGAGGCGAGTGTGATTACCCAGAAATCGGAGAGGTCGTACTTATCATCGGTGATGAGAAGAACAGAGGAGAATGGAAGAAGGGTCGTGTTCTGAGACACATCAGAGGCAGAGATGGAGTTGTAAGAGGAGTTGGTTTACTACACAAGGGAAACCAGATCCAGCGGCCACTCCAGCTAGTGTGTCCCCTCGAAATACGGAGCCCGCGTGAAGGAAACATGGAGTTAGCAGAGACGAGAGTACAAGGCAGAACCATTGAGAGAAGAAGGGCAGCGGTAGACGCAGGAGCTAAAATCAGATTGATTGCCGCAGATGACTGAACTTTGATTCATTTCAGAATTAAGTGACACTGATCGTGATTAAGTAAAAATTAAGTGACACTCAATTTTTAGGGGAGCGTGACCGGAACTATCGTGACTGCCTAGCGTTACAACCGGATGTGACATTTAGTATTCAGTTGATTGACAAGTGAAATGTATTGTGAAATAGGGAGAGGTTTTTGAGGAGAGAAAGCGCAAGCAACACGAGGATTGCGAGACCAGTTATTTTGTATTTTTTTTGTTTCATTTTCATTATTACACCCGGGAATTGTCTGCACATCGTGAGTACTTTTGTGTGCCGTACAACTTCGGGACACCGGACTACCATGCGGGAGGTCGCGGGCTCTAACCCCGGCCAGACCAACACTCAGGGTCTTAAAAATAACTGAGGAGAAAGTGCTGCCTTTGTAATGACATCTGCAAATGGTTAGACTTTCTAGTCTCCTCGGATAAGGACGATAAACCGTAGGCCCCATCTCACAGTACTTTCACTTAATCTGATTCTGTGGGACGTAAAAGAACCACTAGGGACGTAACAAAACTCTGGCTGCGACCACCCCTAGTGTCTGTGCTAGATATCTACATTACGGGGGCACTCATTAGTTACTTCATTAATAATTAATTAAGGTAATGGTGCTCCGCTTGGCGGCCCTGCGAGCCGCCGGAGCTCCACTACAATTGAAGGCCTTGGAGCATAACCATCCTATGTTGAATTTTGAGTCGTTTTTCGATTTTGCTTGGATTTGTCTGAATTTCTGCATGTGAACTGCAATTCGATGGAAACACATTGTATGGTATTTTTTTGACTGATTCATCCAGAATCCAGAAATGCATTTTTTCTTACTTACACCAAGAAACCAGCCTTCCATGGGAGTGGTTTGCAAGTTGCATTACATCTTCTTTCAATCGAATTACAGTTTACATGCAACAATTCGGGCAAATCCAGGCAAAATCGAAAAACAACCCAAAATTCGACATAGGATGGTTATGCTCCGAGGCCTTCAATTGAAGTTAAGCTCATTTGTATGCGTACCGTATTAATATTCATACGTGAATTATGTGAACATTTGTGAAGAGTACAACTAAAACTGGACGTGAAATGATTGACGGGTAGAAAGGATTGTTTGACTATAAATTTGGCGGTTAAAACATCGATGAAGCTCATCGGATACGAAACTTACGTGAGTGCTGGAGCTGCGGATTGCTACGTATTAACTGCATTATCGGTTTGCCTTCCCGCCTGGTGATCGAAGGACGTCATGAAAAGTCCGGAGATCCGCAAGTTCTTAACGCTTCTGAAAGAATCCAGTTAGCGTTTTCTCTGTGCTTACCAAATCACAATGACATATTAGCGTTTTGGAGTACAGAGTAGAAGCCAGGCGGAAAAAGTCTGAAAACAACTCTCGTCTCAAAAGCGGCGCATTGTTGCTAGTCTTGTTCCATTTCTCAAAGGTTGTGGTGCTAAAAGCTGGGAAAGCGCGAGTGGTTTTTGGAGTTTAGGACGAAAAGTGTATGTTTGAAGAGTTCTTGTTCTTCGCGCTTGGAGCAGACAATGATCCCAGAATTCATTGCGGTCAAACAGGGCGCTGTCTGAAGTCAAAACCTCTCGCGGGGGGGCGGTGGGTTGGGGCAGATTATTACTTGGTTTCAGTAAAAACTCTACCTTATAAAATGACTTTGAAAACTGTCTAGCTGCTGCACCGAGGTTTCCATTGTTCATTAATTTTGAAGAGCGCATTTTTTGAAACCACTCGTGACATGAAATCCCGGCTTGCTTTTACTGTTAGCCATGAAATAGTTGGTCGAACTTCGGAAACGCTACCGAGAATTCATTCGGCACGAAGTGAAGTCTGCCCGTTTTCGATGAGTATCTTGAACACAATCCATGGAAAAGTTGCATTGGCGCGCACGGCAAACATTCAAAGCAATATTAAGCAGTACTCCTCGCGATTCGTCTGTCTAAATCAGACTACGTAAACAACGGATGATAACGTGAACGATCGCCGCAGTTATGAACACAACATAAGCAGTAGTGAAACCAAAAAAAACAAAACAAAACGGAAAAAAAACCGCTTGTACGGGATTCGAACCCACAACCTCTGCGAAACCGGTGAATTGCCGTAACATCTGCGCTTGTTGGTTCGTGACATATCCGTGACTGATGAACCAGTGAGAATGAATATTTGGTAAACACGCTGCCGAATTTTAACACATAAATCCCTTTTGCGTTGATCGCCTCGGTTTTTTGCTTCTATGGAGGCTAATAAACTACAGCAAAAAGTATTCTCACGTGAGATAAACATTTGTGCGTGACTACAGTCATTGTGATGAGACAATCCATCACGCGTGATAAAGGGATTGAATTTCATGCAAATTTTTTTACGTTTTGGAGCCAAGTTAATTTCACAAAAGAGTTAAGTATTTCTGTCAAATTCTTTCACTGTCGTCATTTACGTTAATTTTTATAAGATTTTCATTCCATTGTTTTCCACTTGACGATGAAAATGAATCCATCAAAAACGTTTCAACTGACGAAACCACGCGCAAGTTTTAATTTACTACGCAACACAACGTTCTGAGTAAACGAAACATGACGGAAAACAGCGTACTCTTAGGACTCTTAATTTTTGCCATAGAACATCTGATTAACTCAAATTTTTGCTGTTGGTCACCAATAGGAGTTGTCTTGGCAAAAAGTTTCTTCAAGTCAAAACAGCCGTCTTTAATATTTTGTGATTTTTCAGCCGTCGGCAAGCTTTTTGCGCACTGATTTAGAATCAACCGAGGTTTTTGTACGCTGGATTTAAGATGTACGCTGTATTTAAGACAAACAACCGACTTTAGCGCTGTGTTATATCGGCCAAAGCCTTTCCGAAAGAACTTACAGTCAACCAAGGAAACTAGCCGCTGTTTTCGACTCTGCCGAACCCTTAAGTCAAGCTGATGCGGACTCAAACAACCGCGTTTTAACGCTAGCATTGACGTTAACATCAACACTAACCCTAACCATGTCCCTAACCCTATCCCTAGCCCTAGCCGACGCTCTAGCCCTAATGTTAAGTCCAACCTAAACCCAACAATAACCCTGAATCTCTTCGGAGTGAGTGCTGTTTTCAGGTCGGACAAAATCTTTGCGCGCTGACCTGAGATTAACCAAGGCTACTTTTGAGTCGTTTTTCGATTTTGCTTGGATTTGTCTGAATTTCTGCATGTGAACTGCAATTCGATGGAAACACATTGTATGGTATTTTTTGACTGATTCATCCAGAATCCAGAAATGCATTTTTTCTTACTTACACCAAGAAACCAGCCTTCCATGGGAGTGGTTTGCAAGTTGCATTACATCTTCTTTCAATCGAATTGCAGTTTACATGCAACAATTCGGGCAAATCCAGGCAAAATCGAAAAACAACCCAAAATTCGACATAGGATGGTTATGCTCCGAGGCCTTCAATTATTGCAGTGGAGCTCCGGCGGCTCGCAGGGCCGCCAAGCGGAGCACCATACCTATAGAAACCCGTCAACTGCTTTTCTCATGGTAAAAATGGCTAGCGGTATTGCTCGTGGGTGTGTACGCACGACGGACGACGACGACGACAGAGTCGCCCAATAATTAATAATATCCTAATAATAATCATAATAATCCAACATGGCAGCCATACTCCACCTGGCCCAGCTGACCAGCTAGTTTACAGCATAAGTTTTTAATACTGGACATCCATCTTATAGCCAAATGACACCTGTCAAAACAAGGTATCTGCTGACCAGTGTCACGTGACCATATCGCGGGCTCAAGTTAAGATCTCATTGAGGTCAGCTGTTTTTTGAAGTTGACCGCTGACCAGGTACTTGCTTTCGATTGGATCGCAGGCTCAAGCCAGGTGTGGGACACCCAAACCAAATCGAGGCTTTAAATTTTTCGCACACCTTCTGCGGCTCGTAATTTCACATTCAGTTGGTTTTCTTCGATCGAGGTTTGTCTTTCGTGTAAAAACAAAAATCAAGAACTTGTCAAAAGATACTCCGGAAGGTGAATTTTCAAGTGATGAAAAGAAGGACGAAAGGTTTTTCTCAGAAAAAGCTTCAAACTTGGATCGATTGTACGGCTGAAAACAGTAAAATTCAACACTTCAAGGGCTTTCACTTCACCGCGGCATCTTGCATCTTACCAAGAAAAGTCACTTAAAAGTTCCGGTATTAATGGGAGGAATGAGTAGTTCAAACTCTGTGGAAGAAGCTCTTTCTTTGGACAAACTGTTTGCTATTTTTGTGGATGCTTGTTTTTACTTTACTGAAACTTACGTATTTTCAAGTGGTAGAAACCTCTACAACACAGCGCAGGACAGTGAGGTAAATTAAATAAATAGAAGCTTAACATTTGGTTTAATCGTTGTTACTTTTGTTCAGGAATGAAACTTGTATTTTTCTCTCGAATGCATATAAATAATCATCTGTACTCGTTTTGGACGCAAAGAAGTAGTTGAATTGTTTGGTTTTTTTGTTACGTTGTTTTCTTTGCAAGCGAACGAGTGTTTTTACTGTTTTTCGACCTTGGTACCTCAACAGCGTTAAGAAACTTTTGCCCTTATCTTAATAACACAATCACAATGAGTCCTCGCATTAAAGGAGGAAACTCAAGCTCGAGTGAAAAAAAAGCCGATCAAATGCATGTGCATGTGCACGTCTCAAAATCTGACATAAAGTTGTCAAAATGCTGTCAAAAATGTGAAAGACCAGCGCGCTTCACTCGTCATTTGAAATCTTCGTCGAAAGCGGCCTGTAAACAACAATATTAAGTTTCGCCGTCTATAAACATGTCGTCTTAATTTGTTTGAACCGGTAAGAATCAGCGTTTGGATGTTAAACACCAAAATGGGTTGACTGGCTGGGCTGGCTTTGATAAATTTTATTGTGGACGGGTCTGCGAGAGAAATGCTGGTGTGGTTTGGCAAGCGCTTTCTTCGTTAACTGGATGACGCTTTGCCACTGAGAATCATTAATTGAAGAAGGTTCTTCGGAAGACATGGGAAGTACAAGTAAAACTATCAAAGCTCTTTAGCGTTTTGTGTCAGCCAAGGAAAGATTTTGTGGTAAATGGCGCTATTAGTCAGCTCTGTCGCGTTCCGAGTGATTGCTGCCTCAGTGATTCCTGTTGACTGCTCTAAACGATCAGGTGTGGACCTCATTTTTGTCTTTTCTACGGACATATAGCAATTTTTGTTACTTGTCTAATTTCTCCACCTTCTCCTAGAATCTTCGAAGAAATATTATTCGTATTGTGCTTTGTTTTCTTGTAATACTTATGTTTGTTGTTCTGTTGTTTCTGAACCGTGGTCAATTCCTGTTGACTGCTCTTAAAGTGCAACTAACCCCAAAAATTTTTTTCACTAACATAAATTTCCCTGTTTCCCTGATCATTTCTGCGAAAAAATTATCGCCGTAGCTATTTTTGTTAATTTTCTATGAATTTTTAAAGTACGAGAAAACGGCCTTTCCGTGTCCCATTAAAGAGCATGAAAGGAGCATGGGTCGAGTCAAACTCGTGACGTCACGGCGGGAACCGGATGTTTTCCTTCACAAGAGCATATGAGAAGCTCAACGTGAACTGTGAGTGGAAATCTGTCTAAAATGCCCGGGCGTTGTGTTGTAGGAGGCTGTAGTAATACAGCCTCTTTAGAAAACTGTATTGCTCTTCACAGTATACCTTTCTACGGAGATACGCGACCAGAGGCCAAGAAACGAAGGAAACGATGGGTTGACTTCGTCAAGATGAAACGTGGGAAGTGGGAACCGTCGAAAAGTTCTGTGATATGTTCTCGCCACTTCCAGCCAACAGATTTCGAACGTAGGTTCAATTTTCTTCCGGGACAAAGTTTGCAGTTCCCAAAATTAAAAGCTGACGAATTCGGGGTTAGTGTTTATCCCACTATCCATGCGGGCACGGAGCAAACTCCTCAAAGCGAACGCTCGAAGAGAAAGGTGAGAATATTTCTTTGGAGTGAGAAACTTTGACCACATTGTGTGATGCGCCTTAGCTTCAGTTCAGTTTGCTCAAAATCAGCAATAATTTTGTCGAAGGTAGAACTGTGAATATGTTTTGTTCTCTACTGTAAGACTATTAAAGAGGCGTTGAAGAGTGGCGCAGAGCCTTTGGCTTCAACAAGCGCTGACGTGGCCGAGGATCCGGAAGTGCATCAAGATGATAGCGGTGCCGACGGTAATCCCGGTTCTTCGCA
>JAEMWC010000629.1:490000-497500 GCA_016490735.1 Pachyseris speciosa
CAACAAATTGAAGAGGATAAAAGATATGGACTTTTTTATACCCTTACATTTTTGCTTTCAGTTTTAAGTGTTTGCATATTTGCAAATGAGCATTTTACACTTCTTCTACTTCTTTTTGTATTCAGTGGATTCATTGGAACACTGGAAATTTGCATAATATATAATTTGGCTGTAAGTTTTGGAGAAGATTTTTCATATTAATGAGTTGATATTAAGTTTTGGAGCAGATTTTTCATATTAATGAGTTGATATTAAAAGTATGATAGGCATGCAACTTGAAAAAGAATTGAACAGAAATCCACCAGTTCTAACATGCTGTCTAAATGATAATAAAAATTAAAAAACTAAATGCTGGTAATGTTCTTGATCAATATCACATCCTCGCTTTACTAGCCAAAAATAAACATAATAGTACCTTAGAAACTGTTAAAAATTGCCATCGTAGAGTAAAGAACGCCAATTTGGACTAAACTACTCCTCCTCATCAAGATCAAATCCTGTAAAAGATTCATCAGTTCCGCCTTGGAATTCCTTCCTTATTGCTGTGTAAGCACACCCTGGAAGTGGTATGCATTTGTATACTTCTTTATTTTCAGTGTCAATCTCAAAGCAGGGGTGACTTGTAAGAGACAAGTATTCGATTTAATTTCATTAGGTTAGCTTCGGGCCACATTTAAATGTCATCTCTTAGTTTTTAGAATGTGTAATACAGTAATAGCCCACGTATAAGAATAGGCTCTTATATAAATGGTACTTAAAGCAAATTTAGGCTACCAAGGTTATTAAAATAGGTTCAAATATTTTTATATGAATTTTATCTGAATATACTCTATATATGATAAATATCTCATAATACAGTATAAATCATTTATTTGTACCATAGAGAAATGCCTATAGGCAGTTCAGTGCAGGTACAGTGTATGTCCTTAACAAAACATAACAAAGAAACTCATTCAGCAGTTTCTACCTTTACACTTTTACAGCAACCCCACCTAACTTAAAATTTTAACCTTAATAGGTTCTTATGTGCAGTGGGCTTAAAATGAAAATTTTAGCCTAACAGGATCTTAAAACCCAGGGCCCGGTTGTTCGAAAGCCGATTAACTTAATCCAGGACTAGCGTAAACTTTGGTTGTAGTTTTTGTCTTTTGGATGAAAGTTTCTTTTGCTGATTTTTGCTTTTCAGGATTGACGTCCTATAATCTAAAATTGTGTAGGATATCAGCGTTTAACAATGTTTGTGGATAGAGAAATAAACTCCTTGGTTAATTTTTAATCTTGGATTAGGGTTAATCGGCTTTCGAACAACCCGGCCCAGGTTCTTACACATGGGCTATTACTGTATTAGATAATATTTTTTATATGGGAGTTTACTTTCTCCCAATTATTCTCCAGTCATGCACTTTTTTTGTATCAACTTAGATGTATTTGCATGACAAAGTATTATTAAACTTGAAACTTAAAATTAAACTTAAAGTAAGCTCTTTCTCATCAATGTTCACATCCTTTGGACTTCCTTCTCCTGCATTCAGTCTTTCAATTAATTTTATTCATAGCTGGTCACACCAATCTTGTGGTATGTTTGGATGACATTTGGCACTAATGTTTTATGGGATTTTTGATGTTTGATGAAGTATGTTGTGCAATTTCAAATGTACATGGAGAAATGTTAGACTAGTCCTTACCTTTCTTGCAAAATAGAAAATCAAGTTAAGATGGCTAACATGGATTTCCAGCACTTTTGCTTTGGTGAATCATTACCTTAAATCCTCATACTACATTGTTAATTACCTTGATAATGATATCAACCAAATGCCCAATGTTTTATTATCAAGTTGCTTAGTCTTGCACTTGGCTGGCCAGAAGAGCAGCTGGATTTCTTTTTGAAAACACTGTAGGTGCATTGATTGATTAGCTTAATGTCAGCAAGAAGTTTTTTGCGATAGTAAGGTCAAGAAGTAACTGATCAAAACAAACACCTTGGTCTTAATGCATATCATCTAAATATTTTTATTGATTTCCATGTATCTTTCTTTCATAATCTTTTTGAGGCATACGTATATCCAGAGGATAGACAATTTCTGATTTCCAACTGTCTCATGGAATGCTTTGGATAACTGAAATTGCATTCATTATGAAGTGATGATCTGAATCACTATATATCTGATGTCGGATACTGATTCAAAATAGCATTCCACCAATTTCTAGTGGCTCTTAACCATAACTAAGTAGCCTACAGTTGAATGGGGAAACAGACCTGTCCTTAGGTATTGCTCTAAGATGTTAAGAAATGTTTTGTTTTAAAAATTTATAGATGCAAACTCGCATTGCAGGTTCTTTTTTACACAAAGTATTAAAGATTATTAAAAAAAACCAACCTCAATATTTTTAGTTTGCTTTTTAACATCTCCAAACTCAGTTTGCAAAGGAATTTTTATTGCCTTACTCAATAGAACGCTTTTTTTGGAGGGGGGGGGGGAGGGGAGGTGGGGCGTCCAAATCCATAAAAGAGGGTTCATATCTACTAGCAGTTCTGGACTAGGGGGTCCAAATCTGATACACAAGCAGATCTGGACTGGAGGGTGCAAATATGCAAAGGGTCCAAATCCACTGTGCCACTGGCTCAGATCACCTATCCATACTATTTTTTACAGCATTGGGTCTGTAGCTTGAGTGAGGTCAGATGGGTGATATGACAAGCGAACATCTACGAAGCGTCCAAAGGAACACTAGTGGTTTCCCGGTCGCAGAGCACTTTAACTCTCCCGGCCACAGTCTATCTGACATCCTTGTTAGAGGTTTGCAGATATGAGCTGGAGTCAACGCCAGACGGAAACAATTAGAAATGGAACTCATTTTTAGGCTCGGCACTATGCAACCAGACGGCCTAAATAATGTTTTTCATTTCTTATAAATGGCGTGTGCACGTCCTTTTTTTCCACGCGCTTAGCTCTTAGTAACGCTTCTTTCATATTTACAGTCGTGCAAACATTTAACGGTTTTCACACTGAAGAAGGGCTATGCCCGAAACGTTTGTGTTTTTTCACAAGATGTCACTTTGACACTTTTTTCTCAATTTAATAATTTTTTTTTGACATTTTGATATGACAAGCAGACTATATGTGGCTCTCCACAGGATTTCAGGTAAAATGGTGATGACACGGGCACGCGTGCGAGGACACGCTAAACAAAAGAAATTTCTTTTAACACGCCAGCATCGTGTCACCATGCACGTCTCATTAAAACTGCCTTTTGTCTTCTTACACGGAGAGCAAAGGAAAACGTTCAGTCACACAAAGAAGCGTGTCAAGTTATGAAACACAAAGGAATCGAGCCAAATGACACGCTAGCGTGCAAAATGTCTCGCTTTGCGGGCAAAATCACTCGCTCGAAAAATAATCATCGCATAAAATGTTCGTATGACCTTGTTCATCAGTCGACAGTTCCCGAGAGAAAATTGTTATGAGGAGTCAAAAAATTGAAACACAGCTGCCAGCACATGGAATGACTTTCTAAATTTTATTTTGCAAAAGATAAAGCTTGACAAAGTTCAGCCGTATACAACTAAATTAACCAAGACCCTCAGCTCAGACACCAAAAAGCGCCGGGTTTCCTGTATAAATTATGTTTAAAATGCTCACACCGTAATTTTTCGGTTATAAGGCACACTCGGTTATAAGACGCACCCCCAACTCAGCAACTCAACTGTCCATTTTTCTGATGGGAAATTTCCGTAAACACTTGGTTATATGACGCACTATAAACTGAGAAAGATACGTGGAGCGACAACGGAGTTGTAATAAACAAGAGAGAAAAAGCCGTGCATAAACAAAGAGCCGAAAAAGCAGAAGGAATACGATTTATGAAGTTTACTTACTTGTGACCTACTAAATAACCAAATGCGTGAAAAAAAGTTGCATCCTGACTTGATTGATTCAAGCGAATTTGTCGCTTGCGTGTAGAAACTAAAGATTCACTTTGATTACAAAAGCGTAAATAATTACACGCGCTCAATGGCGATTTGGTTTGAGTTGCCAGCGAGGAGAATGCTCGAGTTAACCGGCTTCATATGTCAGTGCACAAAAGTGGATGGATGGACGAACAAGGTTTGTATAATTTGTAAAGAAACACAATTTACATTTCGCAATGGAAGTGTTTGCGATTTTAGCGCAACAAGTATCACATTACAGAGCACGTGCTTTCAAGCACGTCTAATAATTATGCAAATGAAAATACTCTCTTGGGAACTAATGAGTAGATTCGAAAAACCTCCATAGCTATGAAAGTCCGTGCTTAATCATAGCGGAAAATGCGAATTTAAAACATTGTTTCAGAAAAATATTTACTTTTTAATTTATGGCCCATTTCAAACGTCGTGCTACTGCTGTAGTTCGCACCCGATTGTTCCTGTGGTGTGACATATTACGCGACGATAAGAACGATGATTATCTTCTGTGAAATCGAAGATTTTTAAGGTCAAAAGATTACAGATCTTCGACTGCTTTTGAAAAATAAAGCTCCTTTATTTTTTCTTCATTCTGAGCTGCTGCACTTCCAACAAACTTCGTTCAGCTGACAAAATGCACGTTGTGTTACCATAATTTTATGCAAACAACTGTTTGCACTGTTTCGTACCGGTGAGCTTTTATTCAATCCTTGCACGGTTTTGCTTCAGTCTCGCCGAGCCCTTTTCTCTAGATAATCGTGTAACATAACACGCTTCCCGCGTTTAATCACACTCTCCGCGTGACAAATTGCACGCTAACTTGAACAAAAGGTTATGCGTGTTAAGTCACGGAAAACAAAAGCTGCGTGCCACTTTTTGTCTTCTTCATTAAATATGTGCATATCCGTGACAAATAACACGCTTTGCGTGCCGTGTCCTCGCACGCGTGCCCGTGTCATCACCATTTTACCTGAAATCCTGTGGAGGACCACATATGTAAATGCCAGTAGAAAAAGAATGCTTTTGGAGCTCCGCTTTTAGGCTTGGCTAAATATATATATTAAACTGCTCTAGCAGTCTGGTCAAGTCCCCCGGCCAGTGATGTAAACTATCCCTGAAAAGCCCCGACGGGGAGACGATAAGTATGTATGTATGTAACATTTTAATGTCTTGATGTTTTTGAACCGCGGTCAATTCCTGTTGACTGCTCTAAACATAAAATATTAGCTCAAGGAAAGCCATGCAAAGTTGCTCAATACCAGTAAAAAAATAATAATCGTGGAGCTCCGCTTTTAGGCTTGGCTAAATCTATGTATTATAATGGATTCTTGTTTAACAATCACACCCGCCAGCTTCATGGGCCCAGTGAAATGCCCGGCTTTCAAGATGCTTTTCAAAGTGCTGCTGGTTTTTTTTTCCCCACAGATTATGGCATGATTTTGAGGCCAGGACCATCTTCACATCAAGCTGATCTCCAGGATTTTCCATCTGCTTCACCTGCTGTATCTGAAAGAGAGGCAGAGGCAAGAAGGCAATAAGGGAGAAAATCTACACCAAGTTTAAACAAGCTTGTGACAAAGCCAGTATTTGCTCGGAAAAAAAGTTAGCTCAGGCGAAAGAGAAATGGCGTGCACTTTTTGAAAAGTACAAAGCTGTTTGCGATAATAATTCAAAAAACTGAACAAGGCCGAGAATCCTTTGAATTTTATGAAATAATAGACGAATTCTTGGGTTGCTCAGACAAAGTGAGACCATGGTTTTTACGTGAAACAGCCGTACAAAATGCAGTTGTAAATTCAAGTGCCCAGGAGGAATCTACCAGCAAGATTAGTGAGAGCGGCAACGCTGAAAACTTAAATCAGCAAGTATCCCACGAGGACCACGATGAGGCAGAACGAACGGCAATGACAGCTGCAAGCCACAACAGCAGAAAGCCAGCGTAAATAAGGGACGGAAGAGGAAGCATGGTGCGGCAGATTAAGGAGACCGTGAAGAATAAAGTGATATCATCAAACTGTTGAAAGCACAACAGGATACGATCACTAAATTGGAAGAAAAAGACCAAAAAATTATGGAAGCAATACTTAAGTTTCAAGAGGATTCCGAACAACGCCATCAGCAACTCCCTGTTTCTGTGCTTGGAAAACTTGGAGACATTTTTGCTGCTAAAAAATAGACCCATTGCTTTGAGTACTGTCTACAAATTTTTATAGTTTATTGTTGTTGCACTAGACAGGATTTGTCGGAACTTGTTACTGATATCTTAACGATATAACCGTCCTTATGGGCATGCATTTAAAACATATATTTACATGATGATATATCTATATATGCCAAGAAAACATTTATGTCAAACATAACCAATTACAAATTAATTAGCTAAGTCCAGTGCTCTTCGTATGCCTTGAGCCCCTCACAAGGGTATTCCATTGTCATCATCGCTATCATCGTCATCATCATTGTCAATTTCATAACGATCCCCTCTTATGATGCAAATGTTATGCAGAATACAGCAAGCAATTATAGTGTCTGGAATTCTGTCACTATCTTCGTCTAACCGTTTTTGTAGGACTCTCCATCTTCCCTTTGTAAAGCCATATACGTGCTCGGAAACAATTCTAGCTTTTGACAACTCATTAAATTTCTTTTGTTCCCGATTAAGTGCGCCGTTATCTTTGAAGGGACAAAGCAGCCATGGCTTTAATGGATATGCAGAGTCACCAACAATAATAAGCATTAACATCTGTTGGTTCAGTTAAAATCAAGTCATTTTCTGCAGCGTCAAAGAGCTGACTTAGTCTGAGGACCCTTGCATCATGCAAACTCCCAGGATAACCAGTTGAAACAGCTAAAAATAGTCCTGTAGAATCGATGACACCTTGCAAAACATAACTGTAGGTTGCATCATAAGAGAGGGTCGTTATGAAATCAACATTCATTTTGAATGTTGATCCGGATGGTTTCACACTTCATTCCCAACCCTCCAGATCTGCTGCTGGTGGTGTGGCAATTTATACTAGTAGATCTTTAAACGCCTTCAAACGAACTGACCTAAGTATAACTGATGATGAATTCGAAACCATCTAGGTTAAAATTATTAATACTAAAGCTAATGACATCTTGTGCTGTTGTGCCTATAGGCACCCGTCTTTCAATCCTGTAAGGTTTAAGGAACATTTTGAGTCAATTTTATCTCAGTTATCAAGAGAAAATAAGAATATGTTCCTTATGGGAGACTTTAACATTAACCTATTAAACTGTGAAAGCCATCTGGAATCTAATGATTTCCTACTAATGCTGAACTCTTATTTTCTTCTTCCCTATATTTTACAACCAACACGTACGTATTACTGAAAGATCTGCAACCCTAATCGATAATATATTTGCAAATACTTATGCTATGAATGCTGCTAGTGGTAACCTAGTCCTAAGAATCTCTGATCATCTTCCTCAATTTTTGATTGTAGATAATGTTAAGGTAAATTATAAAACCTTAAACTATTACAAAAATGATTATTCTAAGTTTGATGAAGAAAAATGTATCAATGATTTCT
>JAEMWC010000629.1:505000-507500 GCA_016490735.1 Pachyseris speciosa
CCTCTCATACGTGCAAACATATTGCCGGGGACACGTGTCGGAACGGAAAACGTGACAATTGCGTGACGCGAAACGTGACGTCATAGAAACCGGTTTGAACCAGTCTAGTGAGCACGAGGAAGTGTGGTAGAGCAGAAAAAGAGTGAGCGTGTTTGATGAGTGCGATGTAAATCAGTAGGTGAATAAACGCGGTTAAAGGTTAGCTGGTGTCAAGGAATCATCGCGACAAAAGTGGCGACCCTGCCAGGACGGTTCCGGAGAAAAGGAGAGTTCTAAAACAAGCGACGAGAGGAATTCACAACACAAAGGTTCACGGACCAAATGTCAACATGAGCGAAATCAAAACATTGCAAGAGAAGATCGAAGGTAAGCTGAAAATGCTTAAGTTTACCGTAGAAGATACCGAGAAAATACTCGAAACCGAAGATGTAAAGGCTATCGAGAGACATGGGAGTGCTTTAGAATCTATTATTGACAAAACACATCAGCTTAAATTGCAAGTTCAGGAATTGCGAATCGAAAACAACGAGGACCTTGCGGAGATTAGAAGCTGGTCGGAAAATCTGGAAGCCCAAATCGATAAATTTGAAGGGACTCTCAAACATGTAAGGCATGTAGCCACTGATATTAGGTCAGCCGAAGAGGAGAAACGCGAAGAAGAAAAATGGAAACGAATCTTGGATGAAGAAATCGAGTTGGAAAAGGTCAAATTTCAAGCGCGTGCGAAACTCGAGAAATCAGTGAAAACGTCCTTAGAGGATTCAGAGAATTCTAGCAGCATTGGAGCGAAATTACCGAAGCTTGAGATATCAAAGTTTCAAGGAACCTTTCTTGATTGGACAAGATTTTGGAGTCAGTTTGAAACTGAAATCGACAAAGCCAAGCTAACTCAAGTAGCGAAGTTTTCTTACCTGAAGGAGCTACTGGTACCCAGTGTCCGCGCATCCATCGACGGACTTCCCTTCACAACCGAAGGGTATGAACGGGCAAAACATATTTTAAAAACCAAGTATGGTAAATCCAGTGAGGTGGCAAACGCACACATGCAATGTATTATTGGACTGTCCACAATTCATGGTGTGGATCCAGCTAAAATTCATGAATTCCATGAGAAGTTAACAAGTCACATACAAGTACTAGAGACCATGGGGAAGATTAAGGAAATTGGAGGGTTTGTGCGTGGAACGCTTGATAAGATACCTGACATTCGAGCAGACCTGGTTCGTCTCGATGATAACTGGCAAGAGTGGGGATTTCCAGAACTAATTGAATCCTTGAGAAAGTGGTGCGACCGCAATCCTATTCCCAGTAGAGATCAGATGCCTAGCATACCAGACAGCGATCATTCACACCGTGACCAATCAATCCGCAGTCCACCAAACCGTGGTCGTGACCCGTGGACCCAGTACCCATCTTATCGTCACTCTCGAAACCGCTCTCCACCAAGGAAAAATCCTGCCTATCAAACCAAGGATGAAAGTGCTAAGGTTGCACGTGTCTGTGTCTTTTGCAATGGCGAAGACCATCGCTCTGCAGAGTGTGGGAAGTTCCCTAGCATCTCCCAGCGCAGGAAGATTTTAAGTGACAAGAAGTTGTGCTTCAACTGCACGGGTATGAGACATCAAGCGCAAGACTGTCGCAGCAAGAATGCCTGTCAACGCTGTGGCAGTAGGCATCACACGTCTATTTGTGACAGGTTGCCTAGCAACAGTCAGATGATGCTGGTGACAGATGATCACGAGGGTTCAGTCATCTATCCAGTGGTGGTGGTGGTAGTCGATGGTATCAAGTGTAGAGCGTTGTTGGACACAGGTGCTGGTAGTTCGTATGTATCAGCAGCTCTAGTCGAACGGCTCAACAAGCGTCCAACACATGTTGAACACAAACAGATAGAAATGATGCTTTGCTCTACAATCCAGAAAGTACGAAGCTACACAGTGAAGGTTGCAAGTGTCGATGGGAAGTTCGAGATGACAACCAAGGTCAACAAGGTAGATAAGGGAGTCTTACTCACAGTCTCAAACCCACATTATGAAGAACTGATTAGCAAGTATCCTCACCTGGAAGGAGTAGTTATGGAAGACAACGACAAGAAAAGTGAATTGCCCATCCACCTCATACTCGGCGCCAGCGAGTACTCGAGAATCAAAACCGAGACAAAGCCAAGGATTAGTAAGCCATCTGAGCCTATTGCTGAGCTCACTACGCTAGGGTGGGCGATGATGTCCTCCGGTAAAGAAACAGGCCTCTCAAATGTTTACTTGACAAAGTCATCAGCAGCAGACTATGAGCAACTCTGCAGTTTAGATGTCCTAGGACTCGAAGATAGTCCAGAATCAGATCAGGGGAGCGTGTATGGTGAATTTATCGAGCAACTAGACCGAAGTGAGGAAGGCTGGTACGAAAGTAGGTTGTTGTGGAAGCCAGGTCATGGTCGTCTACTCACAAACGAACATGGTAGTATTGCGAGACTAGAGGGACTAGTAAGGAAGTTGCAGCG
>JAEMWC010000629.1:510000-525000 GCA_016490735.1 Pachyseris speciosa
ACGTGATGGAGTCGTGCGAGGGGCTAGGCTGAGAGCAGGAAAGTCATATTTGGAGCGCGCGATCCAACATCTATGTCCAATGGAGCTGTCCTGTGACGTGCGAGAGACTCCGCCAAACCAACCAGTTCAGCTTAATCCTCGAGCGAGAGATTTCACTCCAAGACGAGCTGCAGTAGTGGCCGCTCAGCGGATCAGAGACATTGCGGAGAAAGAAAGTGAATGAACTGTCCCTGTTATCCGAAAGGGATTGTGAACTGTTAGAACTGTTAAACTTGTTACTTGCATGAGACAGTTACAGTTACCATTGTTTAAATTGCGGAGGTGTGATTGTATTTGCTCCACTTGCGTGTATCAAATAGGGGGAGAGTGTCGGAACGGAAAACGTGACAATTGCGTGACGCGAAACGTGACGTCATAGAAACCGGTTTGAACCAGTCTAGTGAGCACGAGGGAGTGTGGTAGAGCAGAAAAAGAGTGAGCGTGTTTGATGAGTGCGATGTAAATCAGTAGGTGAATAAACGCGGTTAAAGGTTAGCTGGTGTCAAGGAATCATCGCGACACACGTGTAATGAGCGACCTATGGAGAGCTTACAATTGCCTTAATGGCGAGGGCTACGATCACCTCACAGTCAACCACAGCCTAAACTTCGTTGACCCAGACACTGGTGCCCATACACAGGGCATTGAAAATACATGGTGGGGAGTAAAGCGAGGTTTACCCCGAACAGGAACATCCAAAGAACTATTCGAGGGCTACCTACAAGAATATATGTGACGTCAGCTCTACGGAAAAGACCCCTTTGGAAACATTCTCAAGCATATCGCTGACCTCTACGAAGTCCGCAAAGACGAAGAAGAGGGTTCCAAATGCACATAAACAGTCTATGCACCCTTCGTGATCCGCTTTTCGCAATGCGCACAAGAAAGGGTTAAAATTACATTGTCATCAGATGGCACTAAACTGATGTGCACCAGCAAAATATCGACAATGATAGCAAAGAACTAGCCACACCAGGTAAGAAAATTATTTTATTTTCAAACATTTACTGAGCAAACACGACAGTTTGAAAATAGCCCTACCATTAACCCGACCGCTATCTTTGAATCACCTCTATTGCACGGTAAAAGTGAATAAATTTCAAACTCCGAAAAACGCCATCAAAATGTGCTTTAAATTAGGACTTTGGAAGGAAAAACGAGCGATATTTAAACTGTTAGAATAAAGACTTAGAAAAAAATAAAGAACTTCAAAAACAAAGAGCAGAAGTCCCAAAGGCTTCCCATTGTTATCGCTATTGTTATCTCAAAACAAAGGCTGAATGCATAATTAATGTATGGGGCTGTGCGGAAATCTTGGCCAAAAAAAATTCGGGGCAATGTTTTTCTATTGAATCAAAGGTCACATACAAAAATTCAGCTGATTTGGACCAAAAAAAATAGCCCTAAAAGTCATTTGGGTCAGTTATGCCCTCAGCCCTTCAATTGAAATGGCAACTTGTAGTACTTGTCGATTTTCGAGAAGTCAACTAAAGTGAAAAGCGCCAACTGATCGATCAAACTTCTGTGGAACCTGAAAAGCACTTTTATCAATGAGAATATGTATAAATTATATTTGAGTTCCACAGCACTGCAAATACTGGCTTCAATGGTAAAAGCAAAACGATTCTCATGTTAACAAAGACATAGCAGTGTAATTCATCGTACTAAAAGTACAAAGCTCTACCGTGTGAACTAGCCACATGCAAACAAAGGCCACAAACAAGTTACTTCACGTCCCATTGTTCTTGTTTGCGCAGATATGCATATACGCAAGAAAAAGCGTGTTGTGTCAGACGAACCAATGTCTACTTCTCCCGTAAAGCGCCTTTGGAACTCGAGTTTCCGCTCTGCTTCAAGAGCCATATTTGCCTCGTAGCTTCTTCTTGAGTTGTAAGTGGCTCTAAATCTTTGTTCCACTATAAAATCGTACTACTCCTGTCTGAACTCAACTGAGAACCGTCCTCTGATGAAAAAGACGAAGAACTTGAATAGAAAACATTTCCTCTTACTGTGTTTAATAAAAACATGCGACTGGAAGACCTCGCTAGATGACGTCACGGAGGGAACGCCGCTTGACAAAAATTGTGGGCTCAAGTAGTTGTCTATTGAGTAATGAAGGACATTATTTCCACACTTTCGAGCAGCCTTTACAGATGTAAACCAGCATCAGGTTAGCCGTGGACACATTTTTTGGTCAAGTTTAGGGTCTAGTCTTCAACATAGGATACAAAAATCACGAAAAAACCCACCGATTTTCGTCTCAGTAGCACTTTAAGCATAAAATTTGATTTACAGACCTTCTGAAGGAGCGAGATAAACTTTAGTTAAGTCCTAATCCTGGGTTAGAGCATTAATCGGCTTTTGAACAACCCGGCCCTGAAAGAAGAGTTAATGTGCCAGTGGGAGAAGTTCAAGTGTAACCTACTTCAGCTCAAGATCGACATTCCATTGCATGTGTTGACTTCTTCCACGCCAACTGAGTGGTTGCTTAACCACTTGTCTCAGCAACACTCATACGAACATTTTCCCCCAACCTTCTGCAAATTGCAGAAATCTGTCTTTTGTGGCCAGTTTCTAACGCTTGGCCTGAAAGAGGAGTTTCTGTTGTGAAGCGATTGAAGACTCGTTTAAGAAGCAGCCTAAACAACGACATGCACATGCACATGCACATTTCTCATGCACATGAGGATAAATGGGCCTGGAGTGCATATAAGTGAGTGCGGAAACTGTAAAAGAATGGTTGGCTCAACCATGCAGGAGGCTTGCTAGGGGGAAGAAATAAATGCTACTAGCCATGTAGATGTTGGTGTACAAGTAGAGAATGCTACCTATGCAGAGGAGAACCTGGACCAGATATCTGTGTCAGACTGAAAGCAATGATGATGAATGGCTGCACAATGTGGATGCAGAAGTAGCAACAGCAGTAACTCTATTAAGGCTTCCCAAACAAAGTAATTCTGAGTTTAGTGGAGACACTGAATTTGAATATGATTAACAACTAATCGTGTCTATACACATAACTTAAGGAGTACAAGAGTTTGCTCAGCATTAAACCTATGTTTATCAACTCCGAGTCTGCATCCTTCAGACCAAACAGAACTTGGTAGTTGTATTACAGTAATTTAAGAACCAGTTAAAGAAGACCAGTGAGAGTCATTTGTTTTATCAACACTATTTAACAAAGACAAGCTTGTATATATTGAACAAGCTGAAGACATTTAGTCTTTTCTCATGAATGCATGTAGGCAACCTTAAGAGGGTTTTGGCACAGTATTCTCAAGTCTATTATTAGTTATTATTGTACCTTTCACAAAGGCATGCCAAGTACTAATGTACTTTATCTGTAGAAATACACAATCGTTGATCTAGTGTATTATGCATGAGATTTTATCAGACTCATTAACTTGAACCATGCAATAACATACTCTTTCTAACAAAAAAGGAGTGAATGCTTGGGTGTTAATATTCTCTCTCAAATCACTGGAAATGGCGTTTCTAAGCTTCCCGGTTTCAAAACTTTTCTGGGGGACCATGCCCCCAGACCTCCCTAGAAGAAATGGGGCCTTCGTCCCCTTACAAAATTTCCACCGGGTGCTCACATTACATAGCCATGTGCTTCGTGCACTGCAAGATGCCAGCAACATCGGCAAAAAGCCAAGTTATAGCGATAAGAATCGCGCCAAAAGGACTGCACGCCAACTCTATCACCCTCTCGATAAGAGAAGGCTGCAAAAGGGGTACAACTCCGGTGACTATAAGCAGCCTTTTTTAGGGCAAAAGCACAAGAAGCCGAACTTCAAAAAGTATCAGGCAGATACTTAGATGAAAATCAAAAAATGAGTAGGTAATTTCCATTGCCTTGTACATGATCTTATGATCTATTTGCAAAATAAATGTGATTGTTTTACTGCAAGTTGCGGCTCCCATTTCATGGATGATTGGCAGGAAATTACTTCCGATAAGAAAATCTTGACAACTGCCATGGGAGCAATGATTGAATTTGACGCCCCACCTCATCATGTACCACAACCTAAAGAAACTGAGATCATAAATGCTGATATAGCCAAATTACTGGGGAAGGGAACAATTGAGTCAGCTCTTCACAATTTCGGCAGTAGTGTGTGGTGGCATAATGGCAGGCACAAACTTTATAGCTCCGCTTCTTCTAGTCTTTTTCACCGTTTTTCTCCATCACAAGACCAATGAAATTAACATTCTTGCAGTTGATCAAGTCTGCCTCATTAGGGGAACTGAATTTTCCTGTCCAAGTTCACTGATTTGTATAAACGATGAAGTCACGTTCCATCGCTCACGACGACCAGGAAACTCAAGCATGGCGTCTCGACGAAATTTTATGTTTAACATGCTGTGACTATGTGGAGATATGGAAAATCCAGGACCGACATCAACGACCGCTAAAACACCGTGTTGGAAGTTTCCGTGTGGAGTATACAAGAGGCCAGTAAAGACCAACCAGAAAGGGATCTGCTGCGATTCTTGCGATAGATGGTTTCTAACTTGGTATTGAGGCATTGGAGACCACATGTATAATATTCTCTCAGTCTCCTCCTGCACATGGATTTGCTGCGACTGTGGCTTTCAGAATTTTTCAAACTCTTTCTTCGAATCTAGTGTGGAAACTGTTGAATCTGAAATTCATTTGCAGTGCTAAATGCAACAAGCGAGTCAAACATATCGAAAAACTCGGACAGCGAAACGACAAAACTGAAGAGAAAGGCACCTCGTTACCAAAGCAAACAGACCCGTGGAAACAAAATTCGCTGCTCAAAGTCACTGTCGTAAACTGCAATGGCATTGGTGGCTCAAAATCAAATACTGATTTTCGCTGTTTCCTAGATCACCACAAGCCCGACATTATACTTGGTTGTGAATCGAAACTCAATGACCAGCCAATGTACAGCATTTTTCCATCAGATTATGTGGTCTACTGAAAATACAGAATCATGTTTGGCGGTGTTTTTATTGCAGTCAAAGATATATACCCTAGTTATTATGCACACTGCTACGCTGACGACACGCAAATCTACTTGAGCTTCAAGCCTAACAGTACAACGTCCCAGGAGGATGCAGTTCGTTCGATGGAATGTTGCATCGAGAAAATTAGGAGCTGGCTGATCCAGGACAGACTCCTTATTAACGATGATAAGACCGAGTTTATGATTATTGGAACTTGGCAGCAACTTTGTAAATTGCAGGCTATGAACATCAAAGTAGGTAGTTCAGAGATAAATCCTAGCTCGCGAGTTCGAAACCTAGGTTGCTGCCTTGATCCCAACCTGTATATGTGTGACCACATCACAAACGTATGTAAGACAGCTTTTTTCTACTTACACAATATCAGACGCATTAAGAAGTATTTAACGAGAGACAGCTTACTCAATCTGGTACACGCATTCATCATGAGCAGATTAGACTACTGTCATGCCTTACTGTATGGCCTTCCCAAAGAACAAATAGCTAAGCTGCAACGCGTGCAAAATGCTGCCGCCAGAGTAATAATGGATATTGGGAGATATTCCCACATAACTCCGGTACTCTATGACTTACACTGGCTACCAGTGCAAGCGCGCATTCAATTTAAGATTCTGTTATTAGCTTTCAAAGCCATTCATGGCCTCGCACCAAGATATATTAGCAATCTTTTATCTATTAAATGCAAGTCCTCGTACAATCTCAGATCCAATTCAGGCATTTTATTGGAGCCACCAAGTGGGAAGATGCTTGTAACCCTGGGTGGGCGCGCATTTCAGGCGGCAGCACCGCATTTGTGGAATATGCTCCCATTACAACTACGCACTATTCAATCTGTAGAAGTTTTTAAGAAGTCAACCAAGACATTCCTTTTTAAGCAATTTTTTCTTGATTAGTGGTTAAATGTACAAATGTTATTTTACTTTTTAGACTTGTAATCACCTTTTAAATTGTATTATCTCTAACTTTTTAACTTATTGTAAATATCCTAATTACTTGACTTATTGATTTTTATAGATTTTATTATGTAAAGCGCTATTGATCTTTTTATTGTAAATAGCGCTATATAAGCAATAATTTATTATTTATTATTATTATTATTATTATTATTATTATTATCCATTAAATTATGACACTAACTGTGAAATCGTTTGGGCTTCTCTACAGTTACCCTGTCAGAAGAAAGTCCTAACTTGCATCTTTCTACCGTCCCCGCATTCAAGCATCAAAACAACCATGCAGTCCATAAACTCTGAATAATGTGTTTTCAGATCAAGCTCCTGCGTACCCACATGTCATTATTGGCGGACACTTCAATCTCGCCGGTATAAACTGGGAGAACATGGATATTACTGGACATAGTGACACTGAAATATCGAAACCCTAATCGACAGCATACAACAACACAACTTATTACAGCTTACAAAACGTCCGACACATGGAGAAAATATCATTGATTTATTATTTACATCAAATCCAAACATGCTGTCAAACGAGACCCATACCCCAAGCCCCAGCTATGACCATGATGCTGTATTTTTCTATCTCTCTGTTAAGCCCAAAGTGAACAAAAAACCTGCTTATTCTGTGATTTATTCAAGAAACCAAATCTGGGTGGCCTACAAGAAGAACTAGAAAAACTAGCATCAGAGTTTACTCAGAGAAATTATAGCGAACACACAGTTGATGAAAATTGGAACTTCTTTAAATCACGCCTTAAACAAGCAGCTGACAATCACATCCCCAAGAAACAAGTGAAATCAAACCAGCGTCTCCCTTAGATAACAACACCTAGCCGGAGAATGATGTGAAAATGCGAGAGGTTATTTAAGAAGGCAAGAAAATCGAAAAGTGCAGCACACTGGAGGAGGGGGACAGAAACGCATTTTGGAATTATATCAAGCTTAACAGAACCGATTCCATCGGCATACCCCCGCTGAATGTTGAGAACAACGTAGTTGATTCCAATAAAGACAAAGCCAACATCTTAAATAAACACTTTCAATCGGTTTTCACAAATGAAGACACTGCAAACATCCCAAACAAAGGCCCATTGCCCTTCCCTGAAATCGGGACAGTGTTTACCACAGCTGGAATTGAGAAACAACTGTGGAACTTGAAGCCAAATAAAGCAGCAGGACCTGACCATATATCGCCATGGATATTGAAAAACTTTGCTAAAAAAATCCGCTAAAATGCTTCAAATTATCTTCACACAATCCTATGACTTGGGCAACTTACCTGAAGAATGGAAAACAGCAACCGTCTCGCCCATCCACAAGAAAGATGACAAGTCTTCACCCAAAAACTGTCGACCGATTTCCCTAACTTGCATTGTTTGTAAAGTGATGGAACACATCAAATCTAGTCATATGTCAAGATACTTTGAAATCAAAAACATCCTGACACCTCATCAACACGGGTTCCCCAAAGGTTTCTTGACTGAAAAACAACGCATATTGGTCTTAGACGACTGGTTTACATCACTGGATAAACGCATGTGCACTGATGTTCTCTTGCTTGACTTCTCGAAGGCCTTCGATACTGTACCACACTACAGATTACTCCACAAACTAAACTATTATGGTATCTGCGGGAAAACTCGCAAGTGGATTAAAAACGTTTTGATAAATCGGAGTCAGTGTGTCAAGGTTTCAGGAGAAAGATCAGACTGGGCAAACATCTTCTCCGGGGTACCACAAGGAACAGTACTAGGCCCACTGTTGTTCCTCGTCTACATTAACAACATAACGTGCCAAATCAATTCCAATATCAAATTCTTTGCAGATGATGCAGTAATGTACTCGGAAATAACTACTCAAGATGACATTTCGTCTTTCCAAACCAACATCAACAATTATCAAATTGGTCCAATACCTGGCAAATGAACTTCAACTTAACCAAATGCAACATCATGACCGTAACACGTTCTACCGTGGACCGACCAGCATGCTACTACATCCAGAAACACAAACAGAGAACATCTCCAGCCACAAATATCTTGGCATAATTATACAGGACGACCTACAGTGGGACAGTCATGTAAGAGAGGTTAAGGCAAAGGCAACAAAAATCTGGGGGCTCCTGAGCCAAAACCTTTCCCACTGTAGCTCCAAGGTCAAAGAACAGGCCTATAACTCCTTAATTAGACCAAGAGTTGAGTATTCAACACCTGCGTGGGCCCCCTACAAGAAGCAACACATCGCATCTATCGAGGCAGTACAATGCAGTGCCCTGAGGTTTGTCACTGGGGATTATTCGAGATACAGCAGCGTAACACAAATGAGAGAGACCCTTGAGTGGGAGACACAAGTGCAGGAGACATCTGGCTGCTGTAACTACCTTCTATAAGTCAATCAACAACCTCATCTACCTCCCCTTCCCGTTTCCGTCTAGCCCGCAGATCCTCGCACTCACTCAACACACCCCTATAAGTTCTGACACATTGCCACCAACACCAATGCCTACAAGTTCTCCTACTTCCCTCACACAATCCCTTTATGGAACAGTCTGCCTACTACAGCCGTCTCTGCTACCAGTCCTGAAGCCTTCCAAGTATATGCCTTCCCTATCATTAGAACCTTTTGCCACCCTAACTTTTACATCATATTTATTTTTGTATTCCTAGAATTTTTTGCATTATGTTTGTACATTAATTTCAAAGTTGGAGCTAGTTGTAAAGTTGTAAGTGTGCTGTATGACATCCTGTTAAATGTATTATTTTAATTGACATTCTATTAGCATCCTGTATGGTTGTAAGACTACGAGGATTAAATATAAGTAAGGTATTATCCCCCATTTTTAGTAGACCTAAGATAGATGGTAGTCACAGGCTCATCCTGAACCTATAGTATGTAACCCATCATCACTTTAAGGTGGACACTCTAAACTCCATGTTAATACTGGTTGAAAAGAACCATTTCAAAAGATGCCTGTTATTCGGTGGCAGTACACCTAACCCACAGGAAATATCTCCATTTCATGTGGAATAATTCCCTCTAACAATTTACGTGCCAACCCGATGGCTTTTTCATTGTGCCCGCATTTATTTAACAAACGCTTGAAACCGCCATAGACAGTTCTGCATAAACAAAGCCACATGGTCTCAACCTACATCCTTTTCCTTTTACCCAAAAGATACGACGGCAGATACTTTCATCCAGTTTGACTCCCTCTGGTTTACTATCCACCCTGATAAATAGGTCTTTTTGCCCTCCCAACGATTAGTTTTACTGGGGTTCATTATTGACTCTGTTGAAATGTCTATCGCTCTCACCCCTTAAAAGGCTGAAAGCCTATGGATTGCCTGCCTGTCTTTGTTTGAGGGGTCACCTCCCATACAGGAAGTTGCTCGGGAGATAGGGAAAGTAATCTCCTTTCTGGGGGTTATGTACGGGCACCTCTACTACAGATCCCTTGAACATGACAAAACAAATGTTTTGAGACAATGCAACAGAGATTTTGATGGTTGTATGACCCTATCAGGTGACTTCTGCCGGGAGCTTAAATGGTAGATGGACAATGTTAATGATTCATTTAATGTTATGTCCCACGGTCAGCCTGCCAGCACTAACTACTGATATGCATGACGCATCTCACAATGGTAGGGGAGCAGTATACACCAACATTAGCACAGAAGGGTCTTGGTCTGAGCATGAAAACTCTTCCACATTAATTACTTTAAACTCTTGGCAGTTTTCATGAGTTTGTGCACTAGTTCTTGCAAGTCACTCCATTAGACTGCTCACCAATAATACCACAGCCATAGCTGTCTTTAACCAAATGGGGAAAAGTCATTCCAACCCACTTGTAACCGGCTTGGTAAAGAAATATGGGAATGCATAGTTTGTACTCTTTCAAGCTCTTCAAATTCTATGACTTTCCATGACTTTTTCCAGGACCTTTTCTAGTTTTCCTTGACCTTAAGTTTAGCTCTCACAGTAGAAAATTTTTAAATTTTTATCCTGTTTGACAGAAACTCATCTTTATTTTATTTTATCCTTGCTTTGACAACAGCAAATGATTAATCTACAATTTATAATTATACTTTTCCATGACATTCCATAACTGGCCACAAAATTCAATGACTTTCCAGGGCTGGAAAATGAAATTCTTAAAATTCCATGACCCATACGAACCCTGGAATGGTGTATCAATAGGAGTATTTGGGTAAGTGCAGCTCACATCACTGGGATTCACAACACAACGGCTGATTTGGAATCAAGGAAAACAAATACAAGCACAGGGTGGATGATTGACAGCACCCTCTTGCAGGAGACTATTTCAAAAATAGATTTCCACCCAGATATAGATCTCTTTGCCTCCAGGTTTGACGCTCAATTCCCTTGTTACGTTAACATATCTTTCTGGCCTGACCCAGGGGCAGTTGCGATTGACGCTCTCACGCTAAATCTGTCACAGTTTCATTTCTGCGCCTTTCCTCCTTTCACTTTGTGATCAGTACATTTCGACAAAAGATTCAGGAGGACAAAGCGACAGGCATTTGCATAGTACCAGGACTGGCTGAAGCAGGCATGGTACCCCAAGGCAATGCAACTTTGTGTAACACCACCAATAAAACTGAGTCCGGGGAAAACCCTTTTGACACTCCCAGGCCTGCCAACAGCACTGCATCTACTCCACAAGTCCCTAACATTACTAGTGCGCCTCTTATCCAGAAGCAACTCAACAAAATAGTCCTATCACCCACTTATCTGTCAGGCTTTGTATTATAAAACAAAACACTTAAACATGAACTAGGCAACTGTCTATGATGGCATGGAATTTCTCACATCCCTGTATCAACAAGGTTTGGGGTATAGTGCTATCAACACTGTCCCCTCTGCCTTATCTGTGGTAATTAATTTAGGAGATAAGACGGCCTTCAGAGAACAACCAATGGTCACTCATTTTCTGAAATGAGCACTCATTTTCAAACTCAAAACCTCTCTGCCTAGATATAAGGTTATTTGGGATGTCTGCACAGTCCTTCAGTTTCTCCAGACCTTACCCCCCATCAGCACCCTCACATTAAAACAGCTCACCAAAAATTAACAATGCCACTTGTTCTTGCCACTACTCAGTGAACCCAGACACTTTCCAAGCTCAACATGAACTTTATGCAGGAGTTACCAATGTAGGAGTTACCCCAGTAGACATGTCCAGCTTATTGAAATCTTGGCCTTTGGTGATGACCCCAGACTCTGTCCGGTGACACACACAGCATTATCTTATTAAGACCCAAGTGCTCCGCAAGACCTCCTCCTCACTGATCAGCCACACAAACCTCACAACGCAGTCACCAATTCAGCCATAGCTAGGTGGGTGAAATTTACCCTTCATGATGCTGGAATTGATGTCAGCACCATCTTGGTCCACAGCAGCTGCACTGCAGCCTCCTCTTATGGAGGAGGGGAGCAGAGTTGGTACAGTGGTGAGAGCACTCGCCTCCCACCAGTGTGTCCCGGGTTTGATTCCTGGACTTGCGTCATAAGTGGGCTGAGTTTGTTGGTTCTCTACTCTGCTCCAAGGTTTTTCTCCGGGTAATCCAGTTTTCCCTCAAAAAAAAAAACCAACATTTGATTTCATTTGATTTATTTAGAGTTTATTTGATTTAGTAATTAGTAGAGCATCTGTGCTCGGCTAAATACATTTGAGACTTAAATTAAGTGATTATTATTATTATTATTATTATTATTATTATTATTATTATCATCATTACTATTATTATTATTATTATTATTATTATTACAGCCACAGTGGAATACTAGTTACCTATTATCACATGTATTTTGATTCAAATATACATTGTTTCTGTAGATTGGCTGTCTTGTTACTTACACCACACTATTCTTGATGACCCACCAGCACCCACATCCTTTGAACTCTCATGGTACTCCATAGTGATGTAGGACTGATGACAGACAGAATTCTCCAACTAAACAAGACTTGATAGCTGAGTTAATCTTTTGTCTCATGATTGAGTCACAAAAGATGTGGATCGTGACGTTTTGACCGCTATACTGCTGGTCTTCATCAGGCAATGGTGTCGACTGGTTGCGTGTGAGAAGAAGCACCATGGCTGGTTGTGATTGGTGTGTTTCGATCCTCGCTTAGGTTGTTGTTGATTGGAGGATTTCGATCCTTGTCGTTCAGACTAGAAATTGTTCCCTCAGCGGTCCACTTTGGTACTGATCAGCTGTTGTGTTGTCTGATCGTGGGCACCCACGCTTCAGGAATTTCAATTCCACTATCCCTGATAATGTTGTTAGGGTGAAGTCTTATGTGAATAGCCTCTTTAACCCTACGGGTGTACCAATGTGGGTCTCAGTCAATAAATTTAACTTCGTCCCAGAGCGGATAATGTCCGGTCGCGTTGTTATGTTCTGAAACAGCAGAGGACTAGGTTCAAGCAAGCTGTATGTCTCTATCATGTTCCTTAATCCGTTCATGCATAGATCTTCCCGTCCCTCCAATATAAACCTTACCACATTTGCAGTAAGACTTAGCTGAAAGTTGAAGGCCTGGAACGAAGGAGTAACATGCCCTCCCTATTCAGAGCACATCACGTATACCCGTCCCTTTCTCCTTCGTTCCTGTGAACGCTGGGAAGTTACTCTTTAAATTATGGCTCAAGAAGCAAGCATGAGTGCTTCTCATGTTACTCCTTCATTCCGGACTGATGACAAGATCGAATCCAAATCAAACTTCAATTGACGGGTATGTCTCGTTTAAGGACGGTGCCTCCTAATACGAAGATATTTTTTCGCAGATTATCACTATGCTAAAATGAAGATGTTGGTAAGGGCTAACGAAAATTGAAAAGAAAATTGGGGGTAACCATGCATTGTTCAAATATAATTGAGTCAAAGCTGCAAAAAATAGAGACAGTATTTTTTTTTTTCGCAAAAAAGAAAAGAAGAAATATTTCTCTGAACATTTCCTTCGAATTCCTGTTTACATATACCAAGGCAACAACAAACTACAAGCTTTGAAACACATAACAACTGGTGATAAAAAACTACTTTTTATGTGGTATTTATTACAAAATCATTGCATTGGAGGCATTTTTGGAACTGACAGCTCCCTTTTAGTTGAGCAAAAAGGCTAAATAAATTTTGCGAACTACAAAAAAATCACCATGTGTTGAGTAGGCTTACCACTTTCGTTTTGTGAGGTAAAAAGTGGGGGTCACCATGCGTTTTTTAGAGCTAAATTGGTTATTTTCTACTTTTAAGGAGCTGTTTTGGGGGCTTGAGACAATTTTTGCTCTAACCCTCCCTAGTAAGTGAAATATTTGCATGTCTTTTCCTTGGGCATGCTGGGATATCCAGTATGGCGACACATGCTGGAACAAAAAGTTTTCTTGATTCTTCGGGAATTAGATAACCATCAAAACAAACCATCCTCTGAGGAAATTGTGCGAGTAATCGCGCAAGATAAGATGGTTGCGTGGTGCGCAGAACGAATGCACACTAGCAATAGGAGGCACCGTCCTTAATTGGAGAATTATAAGGTTATTGGTGACATTGAAAATGAAATTGTCAGTTAGATTTTAAAGCTCAATGTTGGCATGTTTGACCAACATGTGACAGGACTAGCACTTATGAAGCACTTCTAGAGAAAGCAAGACTTCCAACCTTATGTAATCGCAGGCTCCAGGACATGGCCATATTTATGTATAAAGTTAAGACTAATTTAGTTCCATCATACATTTCTGACCTTTTTAGTTGCGACATGAGTAGGTACAATCTTAGGAATACAGAAGAGTTTTCCTTACCAAGATGTAACACTGTTACATACGGAAGACACGCAGCTTAAGGTACATGGGGCCTTACATTTGGTCGAAGCTCCATAAATCAATTAAAATGGCTGACTCTCTGACTGCATTTAAAAATCAAGTCAGGGCCCTCGACCTATCAAATGTTATGTCGAAAAATAACTGTCAAAACTGCAAGTTATGTAAAACTTAGTTTTTATCAATTTTATATTGTTTGTACACAGTTTTTAGCTTAGTTTAAATAGTCTTTAAGTAGGTGTCCCCAATTAGTTTTTATTTGTAAAAACTAGAACAATTGACACGTTATTAAAGTTATTATTATTATTATTATTATTATTATTATTATTATTATTATTATTATTATGTTTTTGAAAGGCACAGTAATTCAGTTTCTCTGAAAACCTAAATTCAATTGCTGTATGTAGACTCTTTAATGATCAATAGGAGCCAGGGTGGCTTTAACCCTTTCATGGCCATGGGCGACTTTTTTAGTCACCCTACCCACATGTGGCCAAGACAACTCTAGTCACCTTACATAAGGGATTGAAACTGACCAATGGAATTTTTTGTCTTAATTACCCAATGAGGACTTTGCTTCTTTTGATCGTTTTGACAAAACATGTGCTTCGTTGAGAGGAACTTTTAATGAAAAAAAAACGTGCTTTGTAATAAGTCCACCATTTTTTGGAGCATTTCGAGTTGTTTACATCGCCTGGGATTTAAGAAGGGCAGCTCATCGAACTTACACAGCAGAAGTTGCCGAGGCTATTTTTCAAGACAGTGGATTGGAATTTGGTGGCAATGCAAGTGTTAGTGATTGAAAATTCAAAGGTCGACAGTAGTGATTTTGAAGTGAGTTTGATATCCGATGATAGTGATGATAGTGAACTAGAGCAGGCTGCTGCTCCTATTCCTGTGGTCAGGCACCAAAGAAATCTTGCTCGTGACCATTGAGCAGAACAAGTCATGGAATGGGAAGTTTATGAAGACATTGATCCGTACGAAAGTGTATGGCTTCAGGATTACGATGAAAGGCAAGGTATTTTGCTTGATACCTCTAACTTTGCCCCTGTTGACTTCTTCTGTTTGTTTATGCCTGAGGCAGTGTTTGAACTAATTTCTGTAGAAACAAACCTATATGCATTGCAATATTTAGATGATCCAGCTGATCTACCCCCAAATGCACATTT
>JAEMWC010000629.1:530000-531403 GCA_016490735.1 Pachyseris speciosa
TGTGACAATATACCGACAAGCGGTCGGAAATTGTAAAATCTCGCGCGTCAGCTGCTTGGAGGTGAATAGTACTTGCTAATCACCTCCAAGTTAACCAATCAGAGTGCACGAAAAGCACTATTCACTTGTGTGGTATATACTAATATGTGATATTTGTGTAAAGGCCTATATCTACTGCCCAAGAAAGGAGTTATCTATTGATAAGAACATGGTGAAGTCCCAAGGCTGCATATTTTTTAGACAATCTCTTCCTGCTAAAACCACTAAGTGGGGAATGAAGGAGTTTGTTTTAAGCCACGGCTACATGAGTGATTTTTTGCTCGCGCGGGTGATGCGATTTTTTCAAATTTTGTCGCGTCGCCCGTGCGCGATGAAAATCGCATGTGTAGCCACCCTCGCACAGGTGACGCAACAGCTGAAAAAATCGCAAGAAAAAAGTTGCCAGAGTTGAAACTTTCGCGACAAAATCACACAGATTGTTGGCCATGTAGCTCTGGTGACGCGACAAAAATTTGGAAAAATCGCATCACTGGTGCGAGCAAAAATTGCTCGTGTAGCCGCTGCTTTAGCAGAAGCTAAAACTGGATATGCTCTGAAATCTATACTTTAACCTGGGAAAAGTTCGTTCCAAAGAGACCCAGGGGTTACTCTTTCAGGACAAGTTGTGCTTGATCTTCTGGACAGTTTTGAAGACAATGGGCACAAGGTGTACATGGACAGCTTCTACTCTTTCTCCAAGTCTTTTTTTAAAACTGAATGATAGAATATTGGTGCCTGTGGAACAGTTATCAATACCAGAAAGGGGATGCCATAGCAACTAAAGCCAAATGCCCTTTCCCTGGTCTTCATGCGAAAAAAAGATGACAATTTCATTGCTTGTGCATGGCATGCTAAGAGGCTCACATTATTTAGTACAAATTAGACAACAACCTGACTCTTAAAAAGAATGTGAGGTCCAGAGAGAATACTGGTATCAGACTGTTGAAAAACCAGTCGTAGTTGAAACATGCAATTATTTTATGGGTGGCGTGGACACACTTGTTCAACTTTTAGGAACTTATCAGTACCCACACAAGTCCCAAAAGTGGTACCGTACCATCTACCATAGAGTGCAAGAAGGTTCCCTGGTAAATGGGTACATCATACACAGGAAATTAAGTGACCTGAACACACTAAATCCCAAGCAATTTCTTGAGGTCAGAATGCCGGGTCTGCTCTGATCGTCAGGCTGGGAGACAAGTGCAAACAAGATTTTTTGCAAGCAGTGTTTGTACCACTGTGTACTGTACCCTGCTTCGAGTGTTATCACACAATTTTAACCCATTGGCACCCGTGCCGGCCAAAACAAGCCGTAAAAAACTCCCATGCTTCAAAACATTGCAACTTTCTCAATCGCACGAATA
>JAEMWC010000630.1:0-60000 GCA_016490735.1 Pachyseris speciosa
ATCAGAGCGCGCGAAAAGTACTATTCACTTGTGTGGTATATACTAACATAATTAGTATATGCTAAAACAGTGGATAGCGTTGAAGGCGCGCACTGATTGGCTAGTCAAACTCCGAATATCCTTTGCTATTTACCTCCGAGCAACTCGCAAGTGTCGTGCTCGCCTCATGTGAATTTTCTAAAAAATCGAGTTCCGGTTTGCATCCGTGACAAGCGACTGAGAAATCATCCAAATTAACGACGAAGAAGTCCTGAAAACACAAAAGAAAGCGACTAAATTTGGTTTGGCCGTGTTTTAAAGATAATGGTTTATGTTTTTAAACCCGAAGTTTATCGATAAAAGCCCGAATGAGAAAGGTTTTTGTTTACAAATGCAAATTAATCTTGCGTAACGTCACTTGTTCACTTGAAAACCAAAGTTGAATGATATTTTTTTACAGAATGGTTTCAAATACAGAGAGAGTTTGCAACTCTCATTTGAAAAAATGTCGCCACCAGAACTAAACAAACGTCTTCACAAATTTTTATCTGTCAGCGAGAAAAAAGGGCTGCTTGTTGTTTTTAGTCCTTTGCGCGCGGAAAATATTACAATCGTTGCTTGAATATATGTATAAAAATCAATTTTTTGTGGTGTATATTATCTCACTGTTTTAGTATATACTAAAACAACTATTCACCTCAGTGTCGGTGGCTAGTATTCACCACTAGCCACCGACACTGAGGTGAATAGCTGTTAAATACCACGAGTGATATCTCAAAACTATATAATTTCACGAGAAATTAGGCAAGTGAAATTTGGAACAATATATCACGAGTGGTGTTTATGCCAAATATCACGCATAAATCATGCTACTGTTTGTTTATACTACTACCTGTGAAATCTGCTTATTTGGTCCAAACATTGAGCTAGATCGGTGTACTTTTCTTAGTGTTTTGGTTATCTGAATTTTCTTTGAGTTCTTTCATGAATCTCTTGAATTTGAAAATCTGGAAATTTTTCCGCCATTTTCTTTTTCGCGCAAAGACGTGACTTGGATTACCATACAAAGGAAACTGTCATTTTCGCATGTTCCAACCTCTCCCATTGTGTTAGCATCTTCCTGTATCTCAGTGAAAGATTTTACGATGGCTTCAGAAAACTTCACGAATCTATCGCGGCTTGCCATTTGTCATTGACTGTTTGCACAAATAACTGTGAAAAAGCGGGAATGATGTGATCAATATCCTCATGGAAAATACGCCACCCGTGTCCCGGATGTAGTTTCGTACGAATTTTATTATGATTTTATGATCGTGTCTGTATAAAGATTAAATAGAAATAACTGATTATACATAAATTTAATCAATTATAACAAAGGGTGTAAAATATTGGCGATCTCAGACCATTGTTTCTCAGACATGATAGGGAGAGACCGGGTACAAAATAGTCTGAATCAAAGTTAAAATAGAACCTGCTGTAAGGTGACTGAAGGTAGTACAAATGAAACGATTCCTGCTTTTGTTTTATAACTTCGTCGTAAAAGCCTTTAACAAAGGATTGAGCTCTTGAGAGGGAAGGAGGTAATTCGGGTGGCAACTGGAGGCACAGAAAACGTCGAGCGTTACCCTGTGGCACCATCTCCACTGACCACCCCCACCCTGTATATCTGCGCAGCTTAAATGAGTTTGGTTTCTACTTTACCTTAATCACTAAATAAGCTCTTGCGTTTCATGATTGCCTTCAGCTCGTCCATTTACTCATTAGTTAACTCAAGCTACATGTATTCTTTGTTGCACATACAGATGCAGCGCCTTGTGAGAGGACAAATATCACAGACTGGAGGGGCACTTTCGAGTCTCCAAACTATCCAATGCCATACCAGGCAGATATGGACTGTTGCTGGTTGTTTCAAGTGTCGGAAGGAAATCTTATTGAGATCACATTTCAAGATTTCTTGGTAGGATTTAAAATAGTTCTTTTCAGGGACTGAACAGAGATTGATAATTATATTAGAAAACAAGACAACTGGAATATTGCAGAATGCAGAGAAAGAAGGAATGTTGCCAAGTTCAGACAGAAATATAAGAAAGAAAAACCTTGAGATATCGGCATCCATCAGTTCGCATTCAGCAATAATAACTCCCTGACAAACTGTCAAGATTATACCGTTCAAAACAGACGACGAAATGCATTTTATGAATTAGACCTTTCTTCCGATGCTGTCAGACCTAAAGTCCATCTAAACAGTACTTTTCTCCTAACTCCTTTTCGCATTGTTACTCTTTCATTTATTACTCTTCCTTATTCTTCGTAAATAATTACCCAACTTGATAAATGGATGAAATTTAAAAGTTGAAGACACCTTTTTAGTTTGATAACGCCGTCCACCTTAACAAGTTCTCCTTAAACTTTTTAATGATGTTATTTTTTAAAACCTCTTTCCCAGATGACGAGCTCTGCGGACCACGAGGTATGAATCAATTTATTCTTTTTCATTTCACCAAGTTGCAGTAATTAATCGTTGATTTGAACCACGAATAACGCAAAATAACCCATCAGATGAAAGAACTGTCGGTATAATCGTATCTCTCAGCGTTCCTGAATTTGATAGCACGAGGGTAATTTCTCTCAGGAGCTCACGTTGACTGACGCTCATTAGTGGTAACACTGGTAAGAGCTACGCATTTTTAAAACCACCAGATCCTTTCTAGTATTATGAAATTGACGTGATTTGCTGACTCAAAACAGGTCCGATGAACTCTATTCTATTCTTCTTCGTGTCGCGTAAATAAACCACGATTCCCTTTCCGTGATTCCTTCCCTATTTTTATTTATTTATTTATTTATTCACAGAATCAGTACAGACCACAAGGCGCATAAAACAAAAGGACACTAGGTCCCCTGCAAGGTTTTAGCGCCTTGTTACCAGTGTCATTGGGATTCAAAATGAAGATGATAATCATAATGATAATCGTAATCATGATTTGATGTGGATGCTATTCCAGCGTAAAACTACTTTCGCGTTCGCCACATGCGACAACCATATTTATAGTGCGACTAACCCCGAAATATTTTTCCTCTAATATAAAACTTTGGACCTATTCCAAAACATTTAGTCCTCATTACCAGTTTGGACGTTTTAAGGAGCTTCAAACTTTACGAGTTACTAATTAGAATCATTTGGTACACGGCGAGTCAGCTGGGGCGTGGGTCTATTTCTGATTTCACGTCACATACTGTTTTGCATGCACGTTAACAGAGACTTACTGCAATGCAAATCAGAGTGTGACGTCAAATCAGGAAAAGACTACGCCTACAAAGAGTGATAAGAAGGCAAGATTTGTTAAAAAAAAGAGGCGTAATGCGTCTTGAAGAGGCGCAAAGATTTATTTTAGCAGAAAAAATATTTCGGAGTTGTGTGCACTTTAAATGCCTCGACACTTTTCATCATGAAAACAAGATTGCTTTTTGTCGCTAGTTTAATCGAAAAAAAAAGACATTTGTTTGGGTCAAACTGACTATTTACATTTTGTCCGTCATTTATGTTTTCATCAGTGTTATTGAAAAACAACTGCATGAGCGTAACTCAGTCAATGTGTGTCATTCAAATCCGTGAACATATGACAAATACATAAATATAAGTAAAGAAAAGAAATTGCAGTGGATAAGCTTCTACATGTTCATTTGCAGGCGGAGACAACTGCTAATTGCCCTAACGACTATGTTGAGATAGTGGATCTTTCCAATGGAATTAGAAACGTCCTAGCACGGATCTGTGGCTCGCAGCTGGTTGGACGGTCGACGTTTCGCTCCAGAAGTAATTTGCTACTAGTTCACATGCACTCAGACAGTGGCGCAAACTCCAACCGAGGGTTTCTAGCAAGACATGAAGGTACGAGTCTATATCAGATCACCTTACCATGAGTTTTGAAAGAATTTTAGTTGGGGTTCAAGAGTAACAGAGTGTTGCTTAACGCTAAAAATAATCCCCGGTCTGATGAGCTACTTATATGTGCCATTTGAAACTACTAAAAATATATATCCGATACACTATAAATCAGTTTATATTTTTTCACTCAGGTATTTGTAACGTGGATTTAAAGGCGGCGTCGGGAAGCATTATGTCACCGAATCATCCAAATGACTATCCGATTGGTGTCAGCTGTGTGTGGATCATCGATTTGGGTCTCGGGTTTAAAATTACACTCACTTTCCACAAGTTTACATTGGAAAAGAAAGAGGACTGTAAATACGACTGGCTATCGGTGAGGGAAGGAAACTCGTCAGTTTCCCCGGAAATTACCCGAGTTTGTGGTGTTGTCCTGCCTCCTGACATCACCATCAAAGGACCTATGAGAATTGAATTTAAAGCTGATACCGACAACGAGTTCGAAGGGTTTAATTTGACATATCAGGCACAAGGTAAGAACTGAATTACGCAGGACAAACCAATAAATAAGACAAACTCAATCGACACAGGAGGAAGCTTCACCAACAAAAAATGTTGAGGCTATTTAAAATACACTTCGACAACAATATATAAACTTCACAAAGTCACAAAAAACCAGTCTTGCCGATTTGAAATGCACGGCTCATTTAACTGGCCAAGAAAATAGACATGCAGGGGAACACTGGAAATTAGAAAAGGGCAAACGTTGTTGAAACAATGATTTAAGGCTGCATGGATCAGTTGTTTCAGTTATCAACCAAGACAAAACTCTGTTATAGGCCTTGAACGAGTGACAGGCACACAATAAAATGTTCTTATTATTCTTTGCCTTAGATCAGAACGAATGTCTTGAGCCTGACATTTGTCATTCCAATGCAACTTGCGCCAACAGTGAAGGCTCTTACCAATGCACATGTAGATTAAGTTACACTGGAGATGGAAAAAACTGCACATGGTATAGAGGTAACTAATTTAGCTGCATTTGTTTCTTTTTTATGTACTATCTTGAATTGATAGTCAGCCGGCTTTTAGTTTCATGTTTAAAGCGTGACTGAAAGTTGAACTTCGTTATTAACAGATTTTGATGAATGTGACTCTCCATATCACAACTGCCACGAGGATGGGCTGTGTTTCAATACACTCACTCACTTCTACTGCCGATGCAAGCCTGGCTTTTTAGGTGATGGGATTAACTGCACCGGTGAGGACGTGTTTTATATGGAACTTTTAGTGACTTACACTGAAGTAACCTTCCTCCCAATAAACAGTTTTTGTTCATCCTCCTATCCATCTATCCATCCATCCATCCATCCATTCGTTCGTTCGTTCGTTCGTTCGTTCGTTCGTTCATTCATTCAGTCAGTCACTCGGTCACTCATACGTTCGTTTGTTTGTTCTCGGTCAATCAGTCACTCAGTGCAAGCTTGTTTTCTTGTTAGGAAACATGAACGTACGGTCAATTATTATCATCATGTCGCTCTCCCTAAAGCTTTGATTACAATCAGTTTGATCATATTAATAATAATACTGATAACGATAACTGTGTTAAGCAGTGTGAAAGAATCCTAACTGGTGGGAGGCTGGCCAGTTGGCCATTCACACCCGACCTCCTGATAGACGTCCGTTGCCCTCTCGACCATACGCGCTCCCTCCTTTGAAATGACCTGATATTTTAACTAATATTTCAGACATTGATGAGTGTGAAACAAGTGACTTGGCTCACAAACATAACTGCCATCGTAATGCCAGCTGCAGCAATACTCATGGATCATTTGTCTGCACATGCGTATCAGTTTACACTGGAGATGGAGTCACCTGCACAGGTATTTTTTAATCCCTTCTTTAAAGTCACAAACTTACAACTCGTGAGTACATTAGTTTAGCCTTCCATCCACGTTTAGTTTGTTTTTTGATAGTAAATAATTTGACTGAAACGAGAAAGAAAAACGTAAGAGAAAACTGAAAGAAAGGTCAGCAAGCCACCACACAGAAAGAAGAAATTTGCAACTTTTTAATAACCTTTTTTTTTCTTCCTGCAGATATCGATGAATGCAATGTTAACACCCATACCTGTCATGCAGATGTAATTGTATCAATACTGATGGCTCTTTCCGCTGTGAATGTAAAGTGGCTTTATCGGAAATGGCCTGCTTTGTTCAGGTAATATATCCATACCTAAGTAGTCGAAAAGGTTTTTACGTAATCAAGAGAACTAGAAAGCTAGGTGCATCATCGCATGCCTGAACCTCCTTCCGCTGCATAGCTAGGAATAAAATACTTGCCTCATATCCGTGTTAACCCCCACCTGATGAGTTTATTAAGCTTTTGGGGCAGACGTGTTCGCAAATAGCTTTAAATAAAAAAAAAAAGTGGCCCCTGAGAAGTAGTTTCAATCTTCGTTATCATTATCGTAAGGATTGTCACAATACCATTGTACAGGACAAAAAGTTAAAAACAAGCAAACAAACTGAGAAGAGAAGAGGGCGGGTCACTTCTAAGATGAGTTGTTCAATACCATCTAACAACATCAGTGTGAAGTTTATTATATTTATGTCGATACACATAAAAATATACGTTAATACGTAAACGTTAAACATCCAGGTTAATATGAATAGACTTGCTTATGAAACGGTATGTCTTAATTTTTCAGATGTAGATGAATGCACTTTAGAAACGGACAACTGTCACGCAAACGCCAAGTGTAACAACACGAAAGGATCGTTTGCGTGCAAGTGCGATCAGGGCTATAGTGGAAATGGAGTCAATTGCACAGGTACTGTACGAATACCGTACTAAAGTCAGCAAATATTCAAATGTTTTACCTGTAGTGATAAACTGGTGGATGTTTTCTCTGTCTCTGTTCATCACTATCTACAAAGAGAGATTAAGTTTCCCGTTTGCTGGGCAGAACTTCAGTTGTAGGGTAAATCACGACTCCGACGCTGTATGAAAGACACGACTTTAAATACAACCCTTCACTGAACACACAATAAAAGAACCCAGGCAACGCGCAGGGGGAGGGGCTCGGGGGCTTTAGTCCCCACTTTTCAACAGTACAATGTCTCGAGGGCGATCCTATGTTGAGTTGAGCTTTGTGGATACGTTACTAATTGCCAGTTGTGATTACTTAAGCGAAAAGGTTTTAAAACACCGCTTTTTGTTGCTGAAAGTATATTTTTAACCACACCATGTTAGTTTTAAATGTATCTCTAGCCATTTCAGAGGACTTTAAGTTTAAAATTTTCAGGGAGAGCATGCCTCCGGACCTCCCGAGTTGACTCACGCTAACGCGTTCGAAGTGAGCCCCTCACTTCCAAAGTTACTGCGCGGGTCCTGGAACCAATTTATTTTTTTTTAACGAAACTAATTAACTAATTAATGTCCTTAGCAACAACATCATCATTTCCAAAACCAACAACAAAAATCTTTATGCACTCAGCTATACCTATAAAAAGTGAACAAATTAAACGTTGAGGCCAATGTAGTAGAAATCAAAATATGTTAAACAGCCGCTGTTGTCCTGCTACAAATTGAACTGAAATGACCTGATATTTCAGCTGATATTTCAGACATTGATGAGTGTGAAACAAGTGACTTGGCTCACAAGCATAACTGCCATCGTAATGCCAGCTGCAGCAATACACATGGATCATTTGTCTGCAAATTGTAAAATCTCGCGCGCGGGGTCTCGAAGGTGAATAGTACTTGCTTTTCACCTCCGAGTTAACCAATCAGAGCGCGCGAAAAGTACTATTCACTTGTGTGGTATATACTAATCATAATTAGTATATGCTAAAACAGTGGATAGCGTTGAAGGCGCGCACTGATTGGCTAGTCAAACTCCGAATATCCTTTGCTATTTACCTCCGAGCAACTCGCAAGTGTCGTGCTCCCTCATGTGAATTTCTAAAAAATCGAGTTCCGGTTTGCATCCGTGACAAGCGACTGAGAAATCATCCAAAATTAACGACGAAGAAGTCCCTGAAAACACAAAGAAAGCGACTAAATTTGGTTTGGCCGTGTTTTAAGATAATGGTTTATGTTTTTAACCCGAAGTTTCGATAAAAGCCCGAATGAGAAAGGTTTTGTTTACAAATGCAAATTAATCTTGCGTAACGTCACTTGTTCACTTGAAAACCAAAGTTGAATGATATTTTTTACAGAATGTTTCAAATACAGAGAGAGTTTGCAACTCCATTTGAAAAAAGTCGCCACCAGAACTAACAAACGTCTTCAAGAAATTTTATTCCGCGGCTTGCCATTTGTCATTGACTGTTTGCACTGTGAAAAAGCGGAATGATGTGATCAATATCCTCATGGAAAATACGCCACCCGTGTCCCGGATGTAGTTTCGTACGAAATTTTTTATTATGATTTTATGATCGTGTCTGTATAAAAGATTAAATAGAAATAACTGATTATACATAAATTTAATCAATTATAACAAAGGGTGTAAAATATTGGCGATCTCAGACCATTGTTTCTCAGACATGATAGGGAGAGACCGGGTACAAAATAGTCTGAATCAAAGTTAAAATAGAACCTGCTGTAAGGTGACTGAAGGTAGTACAAATGAAACGATTCCTGCTTTTGTTTTATAACTTCGTCGTAAAAGCCTTTAACAAAGGATTGAGCTCTTGAGAGGGAAGGAGGTAATTCGGGTGGCAACTGGAGGCACAGAAAACGTCGAGCGTTACCCTGTGGCACCATCTCCACTGACCACCCCCACCCTGTATATCTGCGCAGCTTAAATGAGTTTGGTTTCTACTTTACCTTAATCACTAAATAAGCTCTTGCGTTTCATGATTGCCTTCAGCTCGTCCATTTACTCATTAGTTAACTCAAGCTACATGTATTCTTTGTTGCACATACAGATGCAGCGCCTTGTGAGAGGACAAATATCACAGACTGGAGGGGCACTTTCGAGTCTCCAAACTATCCAATGCCATACCAGGCAGATATGGACTGTTGCTGGTTGTTTCAAGTGTCGGAAGGAAATCTTATTGAGATCACATTTCAAGATTTCTTGGTAGGATTTAAAATAGTTCTTTTCAGGGACTGAACAGAGATTGATAATTATATTAGAAAACAAGACAACTGGAATATTGCAGAATGCAGAGAAAGAAGGAATGTTGCCAAGTTCAGACAGAAATATAAGAAAGAAAAACCTTGAGATATCGGCATCCATCAGTTCGCATTCAGCAATAATAACTCCCTGACAAACTGTCAAGATTATACCGTTCAAAACAGACGACGAAATGCATTTTATGAATTAGACCTTTCTTCCGATGCTGTCAGACCTAAAGTCCATCTAAACAGTACTTTTCTCCTAACTCCTTTTCGCATTGTTACTCTTTCATTTATTACTCTTCCTTATTCTTCGTAAATAATTACCCAACTTGATAAATGGATGAAATTTAAAAGTTGAAGACACCTTTTTAGTTTGATAACGCCGTCCACCTTAACAAGTTCTCCTTAAACTTTTTAATGATGTTATTTTTTAAAACCTCTTTCCCAGATGACGAGCTCTGCGGACCACGAGGTATGAATCAATTTATTCTTTTTCATTTCACCAAGTTGCAGTAATTAATCGTTGATTTGAACCACGAATAACGCAAAATAACCCATCAGATGAAAGAACTGTCGGTATAATCGTATCTCTCAGCGTTCCTGAATTTGATAGCACGAGGGTAATTTCTCTCAGGAGCTCACGTTGACTGACGCTCATTAGTGGTAACACTGGTAAGAGCTACGCATTTTTAAAACCACCAGATCCTTTCTAGTATTATGAAATTGACGTGATTTGCTGACTCAAAACAGGTCCGATGAACTCTATTCTATTCTTCTTCGTGTCGCGTAAATAAACCACGATTCCCTTTCCGTGATTCCTTCCCTATTTTTATTTATTATTTATTTATTTATTATTTATTCACAGAATCAGTACAGACCACAAGGCGCATAAAACAAAAGGACACTAGGTCCCCTGCAAGGTTTTAGCGCCTTGTTACCAGTGTCATTGGGATTCAAAATGAAGATGATAATCATAATGATAATCGTAATCATGATTTGATGTGGATGCTATTCCAGCGTAAAACTACTTTCGCGTTCGCCACATGCGACAACCATATTTATAGTGCGACTAACCCCGAAATATTTTTCCTCTAATATAAAACTTTGGACCTATTCCAAAACATTTAGTCCTCATTACCAGTTTGGACGTTTTAAGGAGCTTCAAACTTTACGAGTTACTAATTAGAATCATTTGGTACACGGCGAGTCAGCTGGGGCGTGGGTCTATTTCTGATTTCACGTCACATACTGTTTTGCATGCACGTTAACAGAGACTTACTGCAATGCAAATCAGAGTGTGACGTCAAATCAGGAAAAGACTACGCCTACAAAGAGTGATAAGAAGGCAAGATTTGTTAAAAAAAAGAGGCGTAATGCGTCTTGAAGAGGCGCAAAGATTTATTTTAGCAGAAAAAATATTTCGGAGTTGTGTGCACTTTAAATGCCTCGACACTTTTCATCATGAAAACAAGATTGCTTTTTGTCGCTAGTTTAATCGAAAAAAAAAAAACATTTGTTTGGGTCAAACTGACTATTTACATTTTGTCCGTCATTTATGTTTTCATCAGTGTTATTGAAAAACAACTGCATGAGCGTAACTCAGTCAATGTGTGTCATTCAAATCCGTGAACATATGACAAATACATAAAATAAGTAAAGAAAAGAAATTGCAGTGGATAAGCTTCTACATGTTCATTTGCAGGCGGAGACAACTGCTAATTGCCCTAACGACTATGTTGAGATAGTGGATCTTTCCAATGGAATTAGAAACGTCCTAGCACGGATCTGTGGCTCGCAGCTGGTTGGACGGTCGACGTTTCGCTCCAGAAGTAATTTGCTACTAGTTCACATGCACTCAGACAGTGGCGCAAACTCCAACCGAGGGTTTCTAGCAAGACATGAAGGTACGAGTCTATATCAGATCACCTTACCATGAGTTTTGAAAGAATTTTAGTTGGGGTTCAAGAGTAACAGAGTGTTGCTTAACGCTAAAAATAATCCCCGGTCTGATGAGCTACTTATATGTGCCATTTGAAACTACTAAAAATATATATCCGATACACTATAAATCAGTTTATATTTTTTCACTCAGGTATTTGTAACGTGGATTTAAGGCGGCGTCGGGAAGCATTATGTCACCGAATCATCCAAATGACTATCCGATTGGTGTCAGCTGTGTGTGGATCATCGATTTGGGTCTCGGGTTTAAAATTACACTCACTTTCCACAAGTTTACATTGGAAAAGAAAGAGGACTGTAAATACGACTGGCTATCGGTGAGGGAAGGAAACTCGTCAGTTTCCCCGGAAATTACCCGAGTTTGTGGTGTTGTCCTGCCTCCTGACATCACCATCAAAGGACCTATGAGAATTGAATTTAAAGCTGATACCGACAACGAGTTCGAAGGGTTTAATTTGACATATCAGGCACAAGGTAAGAACTGAATTACGCAGGACAAACCAATAAATAAGACAAACTCAATCGACACAGGAGGAAGCTTCACCAACAAAAAATGTTGAGGCTATTTAAAATACACTTCGACAACAATATATAAACTTCACAAAGTCACAAAAAAACCAGTCTTTTGGCCAAGATTTGAAATTACAATAAAAATGTTCTTATTATTCTTTGCCTTGAAGATCAGGCAACAAAATGTTCTTGATTCCTGATCAGAACGAATTTTGTCATTCCAATGCAACTTGCGCCAACAGTGAAGGCTCTTACCAATGCACATGTAGATTAAGTTACACTGGAGATGGAAAAAACTGCACATGGTATAGAGGTAACTAATTTAGCTGCATTTGTTTCTTTTTTATGTACTATCTTGAATTGATAGTCAGCCGGCTTTTAGTTTCATGTTTAAAGCGTGACTGAAAGTTGAACTTCGTTATTAACAGATTTTGATGAATGTGACTCTCCATATCACAACTGCCACGAGGATGGGCTGTGTTTCAATACACTCACTCACTTCTACTGCCGATGCAAGCCTGGCTTTTTAGGTGATGGGATTAACTGCACCGGTGAGGACGTGTTTTATATGGAACTTTTAGTGACTTACACTGAAGTAACCTTCCTCCCAATAAACAGTTTTTGTTCATCCTCCTATCCATCTATCCATCCATCCATCCATCCATCCATCCTTCGTTCGTTCGTTCGTTCGTTCGTTCGTTCATTCATTCAGTCAGTCACTCGGTCACTCATACGTTCGTTTGTTTGTTCTCGGTCAATCAGTCACTCAGTGCAAGCTTGTTTTCATGTTAGGAAACATGAACGTACGGTCAATTATTATCATCATGTCGCTCTCCCTAAAGCTTTGATTACAATCAGTTTGATCATATTAATAATAATACTGATAACGATAACTGTGTTAAGCAGTGTGAAAGAATCCTAACTGGTGGGAGGCTGGCCAGTTGGCCATTCACACCCGACCTCCTGATAGACGTCCGTTGCCCTCTCGACCATACGCGCTCCCTCCTTTGAAATGACCTGATATTTTAACTAATATTTCAGACATTGATGAGTGTGAAACAAGTGACTTGGCTCACAAACATAACTGCCATCGTAATGCCAGCTGCAGCAATACTCATGGATCATTTGTCTGCACATGCGTATCAGTTTACACTGGAGATGGAGTCACCTGCACAGGTATTTTTTAATCCCTTCTTTAAAGTCACAAACTTACAACTCGTGAGTACATTAGTTTAGCCTTCCATCCACGTTTTAGTTTGTTTTTTGATAGTAAATAATGTTGACTGGAAACAGAGAAAGAAACCGTAAGAGAAAAACTGAAAGAAAGGTCAGCAAAGCCACCACACAGAAAGAAGAAATTTGCAACTTTTTAATAACCTTTTTGTTCTTCCCTGCAGATATCGATGAATGCAATGTTAACACCCATACCTGTCATGCAGATGGTAATTGTATCAATACTGATGGCTCTTTCCGCTGTGAATGTAAAGTGGGCTTTATCGGAAATGGCCTGCTTTGTTCAGGTAATATATCCATACCTAAGTAGTCGAAAAGGTTTTTACGTAATCAAGAGAACTAGAAAGCTAGGTGCATCATCGCATGCCTGAACCTCCTTCCGCTGCATAGCTAGGAATAAAATACTTGCCTCATATCCGTGTTAACCCCCCACCTGATGAGTTTATTAAGCTTTTGGGGCAGACGTGTTCGCAAATAGCTTTAAATAAAAAAAAGAAAGTGGCCCCTGAGAAGTAGTTTCAATCTTCGTTATCATTATCGTAAGGATTGTCACAATACCATTGTACAGGACAAAAAGTTAAAACAAGCAAACAAACTGAGAAGAGAAGAGGGCGGGTCACTTCTAAGATGAGTTGTTCAATACCATCTAACAACATCAGTGTGAAGTTTATTATATTTATGTCGATACACATAAAAATATACGTTAATACGTAAACGTTAAACATCCAGGTTAATATGAATAGACTTGCTTATGAAACGGTATGTCTTAATTTTTCAGATGTAGATGAATGCACTTTAGAAACGGACAACTGTCACGCAAACGCCAAGTGTAACAACACGAAAGGATCGTTTGCGTGCAAGTGCGATCAGGGCTATAGTGGAAATGGAGTCAATTGCACAGGTACTGTACGAATACCGTACTAAAGTCAGCAAATATTCAAATGTTTTACCTGTAGTGATAAACTGGTGGATGTTTTCTCTGTCTCTGTTCATCACTATCTACAAAGAGAGATTAAGTTTCCCGTTTGCTGGGCAGAACTTCAGTTGTAGGGTAAATCACGACTCCGACGCTGTATGAAAGACACGACTTTAAATACAACCCTTCACTGAACACACAATAAAAGAACCCAGGCAACGCGCAGGGGGAGGGCTCGGGGGCTTTAGTCCCCCCACTTTTCAACAGTACAATGTCTCGAGGGCGATCGTATGTTGAGTTGAGCTTTGTGGATACGTTACTAATTGCCAGTTGTGATTACTTAAGCGAAAAGGTTTTAAAACACCGCTTTTGTTGCTGAAAGTATATTTTTAACCACACCATGTTAGTTTTAAATGTATCTCTAGCCATTTCAGAGGACTTTAAGTTTAAAATTTTCAGGGAGAGCATGCCTCCGGACCTCCCGAGTTGACTCACGCTAACGCGTTCGAAGTGAGCCCCTCACTTCCAAAGTTACTGCGCGGGTCCTGGAACCAATTTTTTTTTTTTAACGAAACTAATTAACTAATTAATGTCCTTAGCAACAACATCATCATTTCCAAAACCAACAACAAAAATCTTATGCACTCAGCTATACCTATAAAAAAGCCAGCATGAACAAATAAAGTACAAATTAAAACGTTGAGGCCAATGTAGTAGAAATCAAAATATGTTAAACAGCCGCTGTTGTCCTGCTACAAATTGAACTGAAATGACCTGATATTTCAGCTGATATTTCAGACATTGATGAGTGTGAAACAAGTAACTTGGCTCACAAGCATAACTGCCATCGTAATGCCAGCTGCAGCAATACACATGGATCATTTGTCTGCAAATTGTAAAATCTCGCGCGCGGGGTCTCGAAGGTGAATAGTACTTGCTATTCACCTCCGAGTTAACCAATCAGAGCGCGCGAAAAGTACTATTCACTTGTGTGGTATATACTAATCATAATTAGTATATGCTAAAACAGTGGATAGCGTTGAAGGCGCGCACTGATTGGCTAGTCAAACTCCGAATATCCTTTGCTATTTACCTCCGAGCAACTCGCAAGTGTCGTGCTCCCTCATGTGAATTTCTAAAAAATCGAGTTCCGGTTTGCATCCGTGACAAGCGACTGAGAAATCATCCAAATTAACGACGAAGAAGTCCCTGAAAACACAAAGAAAGCGACTAAATTTGGTTTGGCCGTGTTTTAAGATAATGGTTTATGTTTTTAACCCGAAGTTTATCGATAAAAGCCCGAATGAGAAAGGTTTTGTTTACAAATGCAAATTAATCTTGCGTAACGTCACTTGTTCACTTGAAAACCAAAGTTGAATGATATTTTTTACAGAATGGTTTCAAATACAGAGAGAGTTTGCAACTCCATTTGAAAAAATGTCGCCACCAGAACTAAACAAACGTCTTCAGAAATTTTATCTGTCAGCGAGAAAAAGGGCTGCTTGTTGTTTTAGTCCTTTGCGCGCGGGAAAATATTACAATCGTTGCTTGAATATATGTATAAAAATCAATTTTTTGTGGTGTATATTATCTCACTGTTTTAGTATATACTAAAACAACTATTCACCTCAGTGTCGGTGGCTAGTATTTACCACTAGCCACCGACACTGAGGTGAATAGCTGTTAAATACCACGAGTGATATCTCAAAACTATATAATTTCACGAGAAATTAGGCAAGTGAAATTTGGAACAATTATATCACGAGTGGTGTTTATGCCAAATATCACGCATAAATCATGCTACTGTTTGTTTATACTACTACCTGTGAAATCTGCTTATTTGGTCCAAACATTGAGCTAGATCGGTGTACTTTTCTTAGTGTTTTGGTTATCTGAATTTTCTTTGAGTTCTTTCATGAATCTCTTGAATTTGAAAATCTGGAAATCTTTCCGCCATTTTCTTTTTCGCGCAAAGACGTGACTTGGATTACCATACAAAGGAAACTGTCATTTTCGCATGTTCCAACCTCTCCCATTGTGTTAGCATCTTCCTGTATCTCAGTGAAAGATTTTACGATGGCTTCAGAAAACTTCACGAATCTATCGCGGCTTGCCATTTGTCATTGACTGTTTGCACAAATAACTGTGAAAAAGCGGGAATGATGTGATCAATATCCTCATGGAAAATACGCCACCCGTGTCCCGGATGTAGTTTCGTACGAATTTTATTATGATTTTATGATCGTGTCTGTATAAAGATTAAATAGAAATAACTGATTATACATAAATTTAATCAATTATAACAAAGGGTGTAAAAGATTGGCGATCTCAGACCATTGTTTCTCAGACATGATAGGGAGAGACCGGGTACAAAATAGTCTGAATCAAAGTTAAAATAGAACCTGCTGTAAGGTGACTGAAGGTAGTACAAATGAAACGATTCCTGCTTTTGTTTTATAACTTCGTCGTAAAAGCCTTTAACAAAGGATTGAGCTCTTGAGAGGGAAGGAGGTAATTCGGGTGGCAACTGGAGGCACAGAAAACGTCGAGCGTTACCCTGTGGCACCATCTCCACTGACCACCCCCCCTGTATATCTGCGCAGCTTAAATGAGTTTGGTTTCTACTTTACCTTAATCACTAAATAAGCTCTTGCGTTTCATGATTGCCTTCAGCTCGTCCATTTACTCATTAGTTAACTCAAGCTACATGTATTCTTTGTTGCACATACAGATGCAGCGCCTTGTGAGAGGACAAATATCACAGACTGGAGGGGCACTTTCGAGTCTCCAAACTATCCAATGCCATACCAGGCAGATATGGACTGTTGCTGGTTGTTTCATGTGTCGGAAGGAAATCTTATTGAGATCACATTTCAAGATTTCTTGGTAGGATTTAAAATAGTTCTTTTCAGGGACTGAACAGAGATTGATAATTATATTAGAAAACAAGACAACTGGAATATTGCAGAATGCAGAGAAAGAAGGAATGTTGCCAAGTTCAGACAGAAATAGAAGAAAGAAAAACCTTGAGATATCGGCATCCATCAGTTCGCATTCAGCAATAATAACTCCCTGACAAACTGTCAAGATTATGCCGTTCAAAACAGACGACGAAATGCATTTTATGAATTAGACCTTTCTTCCGATGCTGTCAGACCTAAAGTCCATCTAAACAGTACTTTTCTCCTAACTCCTTTTCGCATTGTTACTCTTTCATTTATTACTCTTCCTTATTCTTCGTAAATAATTACCCAACTTGATAAATGGATGAAATTTAAAAGTTGAAGACACCTTTTTAGTTTGATAACGCCGTCCTCCTTAAACTTTTTAATGATGTTATTTTTTAAAACCTCTTTCCCAGATGACGAGCTCTGCGGACCACGAGGTATGAATCAATTTATTCTTTTTCATTTCACCAAGTTGCAGTAATTAATCGTTGATTTGAACCACGAATAACGCAAAATAACCCATCAGATGAAAGAACTGTCGGTATAATCATATCTCTCAGCGTTCCTGAATTTGATAGCACGAGGGTAATTTCTCTCAGAAGCTCACGTTGACTGACGCTCATTAGTGGTAACACTGGTAAGAGCTACGCGACGGTGGAGTTGCCCAATAACTAATAATATCCTAATAATAATCATAATAATCCAACATGGCGGCCATACTTCACCTGGCCCAGCAGACCAGCTAGTTTACAGCGTAAGTCTTTGATACAGGACATCCATCTGATAGCCAATTGACACCTGTCAAAACAAGGTATCCGCTGACCAGTGTCACGTGACCATATCGCGGGCTCAAGTTGAGACCTCATCGAGGTCAGCTGTTTTTTTGAAGTTGACCGCTGACCAGGTACTTGCTTTCCCAGGTACTTGCTTTCGATTTGATCGCAGGCTCAAGCCAGGTGTGGGACACCCAAACCAAATCGAGGCTTAATTTTTTGCGCGCTTTCTGCGGCTCGTAATTTCACATTCACTCGGTTTCTTCATTTTGAGCAAAACAACTTCATCGTCTTCGATCGAAGTTTGTCTTTAAATTCGCGTAAAAAGCATAAAAATCAACAACTTGTCAAAAGATACTCCGGAACGTGACTTTTCAAGTGATGAAGGGAAGAGCGATTTTTCTCAAGAAAAGCTTCAAACTTGGACGTTGAAAACAGTATAATTCAACGCTTCAAGGGCTTTCACTTTACCGCGGCATCTTGCATCTCACTAAGAAAGGTCACTTAACAGTTCACCTGTGTTAATGGGAGGAACGAGTAGCTCAAACTCTGTGGAAAAAGCTCTTTCTTTGGACAAACCGTTTGCTATTTTTGCGGATGCTTGTTTTTACTTTACTGAAGCTTACGTATTTTCAAGTGGTAGAAACCTCTACAACACAACGCAGGACAGTGAGGTAAATTAAATAAATAGAAGCTTAACATTTGGTTTAATCGTTGTTATTTTTGTTCAGGGATGAAACTTGTATTTTTCTCTCCAATGGATATAAATAACAATCATCTGTACTCGTTTTGGACGCAAAGAAGTAGTTGAATTGTTTGGTTTTTTTTGTTACGTTGTTTTCTTTGCAAGCTAACGAGTGTTTTTACTCGGCTTGGCTGACTGTTTTTCGACCTTGGTACCTCAACAGCGTTAAGAAACTTTTGCCCTTATCTTAATAACACATAATCACAATGAGTCCTCGTAAAATTAAGCATTAAAACTCGAGTAAAAAAAAGCCGATCAAATGCATATGCATGTGCACGTCTCAAAATCTGACATAAAGTTGTCAAAATTTGAAAAACGTTTTAGAGATCTTCGTCGAAAGCGGCCTGTAAACAACAATATTAAGTTTCGCCGTCTATAAACATGTCGTCTTAATTTGTTTGAAACGGTAAGAATCAGCGTTTGGATGTTAAAAACACCGAAATGGGTTGACAGGCTGGGCTGGCTTTGATAAATTTTATATTGGACGGGTCTGCGAGAGAAATGCTGGTGTGGTTTGGCAAGCGCTTTCTTCGTTAACTGGATGACGCTTTGCCACTGAGAATCATTAATTGAAGAAGGTTCTTCGGAAGACATGGTAATACCAGTAAAACTATCAAAGCTCTTTAGCGTTTTGTGTCAGCCAAGGAAAGATTTTGTGGGAAATGGCGCTATTATTCAGCTCTGTCGCGTTCCGAGTGATTGCTGCCTCAGCGATTCCTGTTGACTGCTCTAAACGATCAGGTGTGGACCTCTTTTTTGTCTTTTCTACGGACATTTATGTCAAAATTGCTAAGCAATTTTTGTTACTTGTCTAATTTCTCCACCTTCTCCAAGAATCTTCGAAGAAATGTTATTCGTATTCTGCTTTGTTTTCTTGTAATACTTGTGTTTGTTGTTCTGTTGTTTCTGAACCGCGGTCAATTCCTGTTGACTGCTCTTAACGATCAGTTTTTACCCTTTATTGTCTTTTCTACGGGCATTAATGTCAAAATAAATACCGATTTTTCTAGACTAATCAGTACAAGCTATTATTATTACAAGCTAGTCTTGTTTAATTTCTCCACCTTCTCCTTCTTCCAGCATAACTCTCGCATCGTACTTTGTTCGCTTGTAGTGTTTGTTTTTTTTTTAATCCGCTTTGAATTCCGTTACGCTTTCATCTGAAAGTAGTTAGGACTCTCGAATGTCTGTATTTTTTTTGCAAACGTTTGCTATCGAAAACTCTTCTGCTGCTCAATTGTTTTGGACACAAATTAAACTGGCCCAAATAAAGCCATGCGAAGTTGCTCGGTGAGAGTGTGCAACTCCGATTCTAGGCTTGGCCTGGCTAAATATATATATATGGCCTTCAGCTTTTCTTTTTATAATCGCTACATACCAGACTGGAATGGTGTTCCATCGAACATCATGCATGCACCTTCTTTAAGCAGGTTTAAGTCCTATCTATTACATTATTTATGTCAATTTTAACCCATTGGCACCCGTGCCGGCCAAAACCGGCCGTAAAAAACTCCCGTGCTTCAAAACATTGCAACTTTCTCAATCGCACGAATATTGCCGTAACTGTTAGCTGTGAGCACGAAATGGAATGCCCTTTAAATTTGGATATCCAATAAATGCAAGAAACGTAGCGATTTTTACCAAATATGGCCTTTTGAGTTTGGACAAGAACGAAACTGGCCGTTTTTAACGTCAAAGAGAAACAACAAAAATGCCCCTTTTTGCCTTCATGTTTTTTAGGGAAATCATCGTCCAAAAACCAAACTTCAACCATCATAACAAAATTCAGTCCTTTTTCTAGCTTAGAAATGACTTTTTTTGTTCATATTCTTCTCCCGAGCGTAGATACAGCCTTTTGTTCCAGTGCATTCGGGCCTTCCCGACATTTTCAACATCTTGAGCGCATTGCATCCTGGGAACTAACGAGAATTTTTGACAGTGCCCGTTCCTTCCCCCAATTCTTTCACATAGTCACTCCGACCTACCGCCAAAATTTCCTGCTCGTAGTCATCTTCAGTACACAGAAATTCCAAAATATGTGGCGGTAGGTCGAGAAATTCATCAATAGTCGAGTCCCAAAGGACTAAGTGTTCGACCGGCCAAATTCCCAGTTCGTCGAGTAACAAGCCAAATTCAACAACAAAGTACATCACCTTGCTCGATTCTTTGAGAAAGTGGACTCTTAGCTACCGTCACGCTTAATGATGCTCATCAGGCAGCCGCTAAAGATGAAAAATGGCTGTAAATTTAGCAGAAATCGCAAGCAAACCGAACTTGGGCCATTGTTGTCGCTTCACGGATAAAAAATAGCTACGTCAAAATGACGTTTTCAGAAACCTTGAGCCTCCAGTGGCTTAGGACAGCACCACTTTTCCCTGGTAGTTCAAATAAAGAGTCACGAATTGCTATTCATCGTTTATAGGTGGAAAATCACTCCGAAAATGTAAAAACCTGCGGTAGTCAATGGGTTAAATCAGATGTAGCTTGTGAGTGACAAGTATGTAATTTAATTAGGTTAGCGTTGGATTGTATTTCAATTTTACTTCTTTATTTTTAGTGTCAATCTCAAAGCAGGGGTGACTTGTAAGAGACAAATGTTTGATTTAATTTGCTTAGGTTAGCTTTGGGCCACGTTTAAATTTCACCTCTTAGTTTTTAGAATGTGTAATACAGTAATAGCCCACGTATAAGAACCAGAATTTCTAATTTAGCCTAAATAGATTCTTATATAAATGGTACTGAAAGCAAATTTAGGCTACCAAGGTTCTTAAAATAGGTTCTTAAATTTTCATATGAATTTTATCTGAATATACTATATATATGATAAATATCATCTCATAATACAGTATAAATCATTTATTTGTACCATAGAGAAATGCCTATAGGCAGTTCACTGCAGGTACAGTATATGTCCATAACAAAACATAACAAAGAAACTCATTCAGCAGTTTCTACCTTTACACTTTTACAGCAACCCCACTGATAAGAACCTAACTTAAAATTTTAGCCTTAATAGGTTCTTAAGTGGAGGGGGCTTAAAATGAAAATTTTAGCCTAACATGTTCTTAAAACCCAGGTTCTTATTCGTGGGCTATTACTGTATTAGATAATATTCTTTGTATGGGAATTTACTTTCTCCCAATTATTCTCCAGTCATGCACTTTTTTTTGTATCAACTTAGATGTATTCGCATGACAAAGTATTACTAAACTTAAAGTAAGCTCTTTCTCATTAATGTACACATCCTTTGGACTTCCTTCCTGCATGCAGTCTTTCAATTAATTTTATTCATAGCTGGTCACACCAATCTTGTGGTATGTTTGGATGACATTTGGTACTAATGTGTAATGGGATTTTTGATGTTTGAGGAAGTATGTTGTGCAATTTCAAATGTACATGGAGAATGTGAGACTAGTCCTTACCTTTCTTGCAAAATAGAAAATCAAGTTAAGATTGCTAACACGGATTTCCAGCACTTTTGCTTTGGTGAATCATTACCTTAAATCCTCATACTACATTGTTAATTACTTTATAGTGATATCAACCACATGCCCAATATTTTATTATCAAGTTGCTTAGTCTTGCACTTGGCTGGCCAGAAATGCAGCTGGATTTCTTTTTGAAAACACTGTAGGTGCATTGATTGATGAGCTTAATGTCAGCAAGCAGTTTTTTGCGATAGTAAGGTCAAGAAGTAACTGATCAAAAGAAATATATTGGCCTTAATGCATGGCATCTAAATATTTTTATTGATTTCCATGTATCTTTCTTTCATAAATTTTTTTGATGCATACATATATCCAGAGGATACACAATTTCTGATTTCCAACCGTCTCATGGGAGGCTTTGGATAACTGAAATTGCATTCATTATGAAGTGATGATCTGAATCACTATATGTCTGATGTCGGATACTGATTCAAAATAGCATTCACCAGGCTTCTCCACCAATTTCTAGTGGCTCTAAACCATAACTAAGTAGCCTACAGTTAAACGGGGAAACAGACCTGTCCTTAGGTATTGCTCTAAGATGTTAAGAAATGTTTTGTTTTAAAAATTTATAGATGCAAACTAGCGTTGCAGGTTCTTTTTTACACAAAGTATTAAAGATTATTGTTTTAAAAAAACCTACCTCAATATTTTTATTTTGCTTTTTAACATCTCCAAACTCAATTTGCAAAGGAATTTTTATTACCTTACTGAATAGAATGCTTGTTTTTAGGAGGGGTGGGGGTCCAAATCCGTAAAAGGGGATTCATATCTGCTAGCAGTTCTGGACTAGGGGGTCCAAATCTGATCCACAAGCAGATCTGGACTGGAGGGTGCAAATCTGCGGGGGGTCCAAAATCCACTGTGACACTGGCTCAGATCACCTTTCCATACTATTTTTTACAGCCTTGGGTCTGTAGCTTGAGTGAGGTCAGATGGGTGATATGACTAGCACACTATATGTAAATGCCAGTAGAAAAAGAATGCTTTTGGAGCTCCGCTTTTAGGCTTGGCTAAATATATATATTTTATTTATTTATTTATTTATTCACAGAATCAGTACAGAGCACAAGGCGCATAAAACAAAAGGACACTAGGTCCCCTGCAAGGTTTTAGCGCCTTGTTACCAGTGTCATTGGATTCAAAATGAAGATGATAATCATAATGATAATCGTAATCATGATTTGATGTGGATGCTATTCCAGCGTAAAACTACTTTCGCGTTCGCCACATGCGACAACCATATTTATAGTGCGGCTAACCCCGAAATATTTTTCCTCTAATATAAAACTTTGGACCTATTCCAAAACATTTAGCCCTCATTACCAGTTTGGACGTTTTAAGGAGCTTCAAACTTTACGAGTTACTAATTAGAATCATTTGGTACACGGCGAGTCAGCTGGGGCGTGGGTCTATTTCTGATTTCACGTCACATACTGTTTTGCATGCACGTTAACAGAGACTTACTGCAATGCAAATCAGAGTGTGACGTCAAATCAGGAAAAGACTACGCCTACAAAGAGTGATAACAAGGCAAGATTTGTTAAAAAAAAGAGGCGTAATGCGTCTTGAAGAGGCGCAAAGATTTATTTTAGCAGAAAAAATATTTCGGATTTTTTTTTTTCATCATGAAAACAAGATTGCTTTTTGTCGCTAGTTTAATCGAAAAAAAAAACATTTGTTTGGGTCAAACTGACTATTTACATTTTGTCCGTCATTTATGTTTTCATCAGTGTTATTGAAAAACAACTGCATGAGCGTAACTCAGTCAATGTGTGTCATTCAAATCCGTGAACATATGACAAATACATAAATATAAGTAAAGTAAAGAAATTGCAGTGGATAAGCTTCTACATGTTCATTTGCAGGCGGAGACAACTGCTAATTGCCCTAACGACTATGTTGAGATAGTGGATCTTTCCAATGGAATTAGAAACGTCCTAGCACGGATCTGTGGCTCGCAGCTGGTTGGACGGTCGACGTTTCGCTCCAGAAGTAATTTGCTACTAGTTCACATGCACTCAGACAGTGGCGCAAACTCCAACCGAGGGTTTCTAGCAAGACATGAAGGTACGAGTCTATATCAGATCACCTTACCATGAGTTTTGAAAGAATTTTAGTTGGGGTTCAAGAGTAACAGAGTGTTGCTTAACGCTAAAAATAATCCCCGGTCTGATGAGCTACTTATATGTGCCATTTGAAACTACTAAAAATATATATCCGATACACTATAAATCAGTTTATATTTTTTCACTCAGGTATTTGTAACGTGGATTTAAAGGCGGCGTCGGGAAGCATTATGTCACCGAATCATCCAAATGACTATCCGATTGGTGTCAGCTGTGTGTGGATCATCGATTTGGGTCTCGGGTTTAAAATTACACTCACTTTCCACAAGTTTACATTGGAAAAGAAAGAGGACTGTAAATACGACTGGCTATCGGTGAGGGAAGGAAACTCGTCAGTTTCCCCGGAAATTACCCGAGTTTGTGGTGTTGTCCTGCCTGCTGACATCACCATCAAAGGACCTATGAGAATTGAATTTAAAGCTGATACCGACAACGAGTTCGAAGGGTTTAATTTGACATATCAGGCACAAGGTAAGAACTGAATTACGCAGGACAAACCAATAAATAAGACAAACTCAATCGACACAGGAGGAAGCTTCACCAACAAAAAATGTTGAGGCTATTTAAAATACACTTCGACAACAATATATAAACTTCACAAAGTCACAAAAAACCAGTCTTGCCGATTTGAAATGCACGGCTCATTTAACTGGCCAAGAAAATAGACATGCAGGGGAACACTGGAAATTAGAAAAGGGCAAACGTTGTTGAAACAATGATACGCATTGCGTTTGCCCACATTTTAAGAAATTTAAGGCTGCATGGATCAGTTGTTTCAGTTATCAACCAAGACAAAACTCTGTTATAGGCCTTGAACGAGTGACAGGCACACAATAAAATGTTCTTATTATTCTTTACCTTAGATCAGAACGAATGTCTTGAGCCTGACATTTGTCATTCCAATGCAACTTGCGCCAACAGTGAAGGCTCTTACCAATGCACATGTAGATTAAGTTACACTGGAGATGGAAAAAACTGCACATGGTATAGAGGTAACTAATTTAGCTGCATTTGTTTCTTTTTTATGTACTATCTTGAATTGATAGTCAGCCGGCTTTTAGTTTCATGTTTAAAGCGTGACTGAAAGTTGAACTTCGTTATTAACAGATTTTGATGAATGTGACTCTCCATATCACAACTGCCACGAGGATGGGCTGTGTTTCAATACACTCACTCACTTCTACTGCCGATGCAAGCCTGGCTTTTTAGGTGATGGGATTAACTGCACCGGTGAGGACGTGTTTTATATGGAACTTTTAGTGACTTACACTGAAGTAACCTTCCTCCCAATAAACAGTTTTTGTTCATCCTCCTATCCATCTATCCATCCATCCATCCATCCATCCATCCATCCATCCATCCATCCATCCATCCACCATCCATCCATCCATCCATCCATCCACCCATCCATTCGTTCGTTCGTTCGTTCGTTCATTCATTCAGTCAGTCACTCGGTCACTCATACGTTCGTTTGTTTGTTCTCGGTCAATCAGTCACTCAGTGCAAGCTTGTTTTCATGTTAGGAAACATGAACGTACATTCAATTATTATCATCATGTCGCTCTCCCTAAAGCTTTGATTACAATCAGTTTGATCATATTAATAATAATACTGATAACGATAACTGTGTTAAGCAGTGTGAAAGAATCCTAACTGGTGGGAGGCTGGCCAGTTGGCCATTCACACCCGACCTCCTGATAGACGTCCGTTGCCCTCTCGACCATACGCGCTCCCTCCTTTGAAATGACCTGATATTTTAACTAATATTTCAGACATTGATGAGTGTGAAACAAGTGACTTGGCTCACAAGCATAACTGCCATCGTAATGCCAGCTGCAGCAATACTCATGGATCATTTGTCTGCACATGCGTATCAGTTTACACTGGAGATGGAGTCACCTGCACAGGTATTTTTTAATCCCTTCTTTAAAGTCACAAACTTACAACTCGTGAGTACATTAGTTTTAGTTTGTTTTTTGATAGTAAATAATGTTGACTGGAAACAGAGAAAGAAAGCGTAAGAGAAAAACTGAAAGAAAGGTCAGCAAAGCCACCACACAGAAAGAAGAAATTTGCAACTTTTTAATAACCTTTTTGTTCTTCCCTGCAGATATCGATGAATGCAATGTTAACACCCATACCTGTCATGCAGATGGTAATTGTATCAATACTGATGGCTCTTTCCGCTGTGAATGTAAAGTGGGCTTTATCGGAAATGGCCTGCTTTGTTCAGGTAATATATCCATACCTAAGTAGTCGAAAAGGTTTTTACGTAATCAAGAGAACTAGAACTTATTCTTTTTCATTTCACCAAGTTGCAGTAATTAATCGTTGATTTGAACCACGAATAACGCAAAATAACCCATCAGATGAAAGAACTGTCGGTATAATCATATCTCTCAGCGTTCCTGAATTTGATAGCACGAGGGTAATTTCTCTCAGGAGCTCACGTTGACTGACGCTCATTAGTGGTAACACTGGTAAGAGCTACGCATTTTTAAAACCACCAGATCCTTTCTAGTATTATGAAATTGACGTGATTTGCTGACTCAAAACACAAGTGACTTGGCTCACAAGCATAACTGCCATCGTAATGCCAGCTGCAGCAATACTCATGGATCATTTGTCTGCAAATTGTAAAATCTCGCGCGCGGGTCTCGAAGGTGAATAGTACTTGCTATTCACCTCCGAGTTAACCAATCAGAGCGCTTGAAAAGTACTATTCACTTGTGTGGTATATACTAATCATAATTAGTATATGCTAAAACAGTGGATAGCGTTGAAGGCGCGCACTGATTGGCTAGTCAAACTCCGAATATCCTTTGCTATTTACCTCCGAGCAACTCGCAAGTGTCGTGCTCCCTCGTGTGAATTTCTAAAAAATCGAGTTCCGACGGTTTGCATCCGTGACAAGCGACTGAGAAATCATCCAAATTAACGACGAAGAAGTCCCTGAAAACACAAAGAAAGCGACTAAATTTGGTTTGGCCGTGTTTTAAGATAATGGTTTATGTTTTTAACCCGAAGTTTATCGATAAAAGCCCGAATGAGAAAGGTTTTGTTTACAAATGCAAATTAATCTTGCGTAACGTCACTTGTTCACTTGAAAACCAAAGTTGAATGATATTTTTTACAGAATGGTTTCAAATACAGAGAGAGTTTGCAACTCCATTTGAAAAAATGTCGCCACCAGAACTAAACAAACGTATTCAGAAATTTTATCTGTCAGCGAGAAAAAGGGCGGCTTGTTGTTTTAGTCCTTTGCGCGCGGGAAAATATTACAATCGTTGCTTGAATATATGTATAAAAATCAATTTTTTGTGGTGTATATTATCTCACTGTTTTAGTATATACTTAAACAACTATTCACCTCAGTGTCGGTGGCTAGTATTCACCACAAGCCACCGACACTGAGGTGAATAGCTGTTAAATACCACGAGTGATATCTCAAAACTATATAATTTCACGAGAAATTAGGCAAGTGAAATTTGGAACAATTATATCACGAGTGGTGTTTATGCCAAATATCACGCATAAATCATGCTACTGTTTGTTTAAACTACTACCTGTCAAATCTGCTTATTTGGTCCAAACATTGAGCTAGATCGGTGTACTTTTCTTAGTGTTTTGGTTATCTGAATTTTCTTTGAGTTCTTTCATGAATCTCTTGAATTTGAAAATCTGGAAATCTTTCCGCCATTTTCTTTTTCGCGCAAAGACGTGACTTGGATTACCATACAAAGGAAACTGTCATTTTCGCATGTTCCAACCTCTCCCATTGTGTTAGCATCTTCCTGTATCTCAGTGAAAGATTTTACGATGGCTTCAGAAAACTTCACGAATCTATCGCGGCTTGCCATTTGTCATTGACTGTTTGCACAAATAACTGTGAAAAAGCGGGAATGATGTGATCAATATCCTCATGGAAAATACGCCACCCGTGTCCCGGATGTAGTTTCGTACGAATTTTATTATGATTTTATGATCGTGTCTGTATAAAGATTAAATAGAAATAACTGATTATACATAAATTTAATCAATTAAGCTACACTTTTTAATTTACAGATGTAGACGAATGCACTCTAGGAACGGATAACTGTCACGCGAACGCCAAGTGTAACAATACGAAAGGATCTTTTGTGTGCACGTGCGATCAGGGCTATAGTGGAAATGGAGTCAATTGCACAGGATTAACTTCATTAGTCATTCACTCATCCTCTTCATCAGCTGCCCGTTATTTGTTTGCGATTACTGTTGTGCCGTTTGTCTTTGCTGGTGTGTTTTGTTTGCAGCTTCTCTTCTATTGAGATTGAGTACGACCCGCTTCAGGTTGGGGTAGTGTGGGAAACACAAATGTCTACAGCACTGAAAATAGCCTGCGACGCAGCCGTAATCTAACCTCGGTTAGTAACGTCTGCGAAGCAGAGCCGAATTTCTTTTTCTATGTACGAGAATTTGAGTACGCGCTATAATTGGCGCCTTTTGTTGACGGGCCAGTCAAATCGCGTCCTCAAATTCTGGTACACAGAACATGGAATTCGGCACTGCTTCGCAGACGGTACTAAGCGGAGTTAGATTACGGCTACGACTCGGGCTACACTGTATAGAGCAAAGCCCTAAATCTCTGTCGCAACAGTTGTAGCAGTAGCAACAGTACAAGTGTCAGTAGAAGTAGTAGTAAAAACAGTAGCAACAGCAGTAGTGCAATAAAGAAAATTAGTCCATTAATACTACCCAACCCGCAGAGTGTTGGTTCCTCTCGTCTAGCAAGCGAGCACTCAACACTATTAAACCGAGACTGGAAGTGACTGTTTCGCCACACAGCTGATTTCAACGTAACTATTAGGAAGCGGATTGATTGTTTCAGCTCCTTTCAAGAGAAGAACAGACCCAGAAACGACAACTAACACAAAATGTTTAAGATTCAAAAATTACGCAACTGCCTCGGCTGCTGGTCGTTACGCAGAATTATTTACCTCTCAAATAATCCACCTCTAGGCACCACTGCAATAAAACCCGAAAATTATCGAGCAAGATAACGATCTTTCTTTCTATTTCGTTTGGAATGGTAAAGCAGACAAAATAAAGGGAAATTTTATTATTCAAAATTTCGCTGAAGGAGTTTTGAAAATGATCGACTTCACGTCTTTTATCAAAGCACTAAAATCTGTTTGGAAAAATATCTGGATGTAAATAACTTGGAGGTTCTATTGCCTTTGAAGGAAATCTTAGTTTAAAAGAAACCAATACGATCAATTCAAATATCTTGGGGTTCTTTTAGACCTCACCCTTTCCTGGAAAGAACACATAGAGTATATTGGCAATAAAATCTCATCCGGATTAGGTATGCTGCGCCGAGCGCGAAGGGTTCTCCCTAAGGTAACTTGTCTAAATGACAAACACGGATAAGGGGATGGACCGGGGAGGGAGGATATACGAATTTGTAAAACAAATTATGTGCGTCATTTAATGTTTTTTTTTTTCCTTATGTTATGTTATATCAGGGCTCCATTTAAACTAGCCATGCTATTTTTTTTTTATCTCTGTATAAATATTGACTCAAATAAATAAAAGGATCTCAAACGCATGCAGTCAGGCCTTTATTTTCTGAAAGTACTGCTTGAAATGTGGGCAGAAGTGAACTTTCAAGGCACAATATAGAGGCCATTAGAACTACAAATATCACCGGCACAAAAATCTGTCCATATTATATAATAAGATGAATAGTTCGCGCGTTGTGATTGGTTCTTAGCTATGATCTATCAGAGGACAGATGCAAAGATTACGTCATCACGACCCACTCTTTTCTTTTATTATATAAAACAAATAGATTCCATGTTGCCGTGCGTCTGTTCAGTAATAGATCACAGAAGACGTCAAAATGTGGTAAAAACATCAGTGACACACTCGCCTGCGGCTCGTGTGCCACTTCTTTGTTTTTACCACATTTTGACGTCATCTGTGATCTATTACTGAACAGACGCACGGCAACATGGACTCTATTTGTGAAGCTTATTACGCAGTTGAACCTGTATTAAGCGGTCACCCTCGGCGAATGGCTTTGCGGCCGCTTAATACAGGTTAATAATAATAATAAATAATAATAAACTTTATTTCTATAGCGCCTATATCACTACCTGTTCTAGGCGCTTTACAATATTACTAAAATGCATTGAGGTACAATTTTAAAAAAATTACAACAATAGGGATGTGAATGTAGAACTAATAATAACAAGAATAAAAAATAAATGTCTAAAATGCATAAATATATCTACATATGTATAAAATTCATATATGTGTGGGAAAAAAATCTATTTACAAATTAAGGAAAAGCCTGGTGAAATAAATAGGTCTTTAATTGTTTTTTAAAGGAATTCAAAGAATTAGTATTCCTTAAGAAAGCTGGTAATCTATGCTGTTCCATAATTTAGGTCCTGCAATGGAAAATCTTCGGTCGCCATAGGACTTTAGCTTAGATCTCGGAACATGTCAAGTCAGAAGAAATGGACAGGTACTTCCCAAGTCATGACCTAAATTGGGCCTACGCATACACACTTGCGACAAAATGTACAAGAAGTCGATTAGGAACGGAGTGGTAAAACTTCCTTATGACTCCAAATCGATCTGCTGCCACACACCCTGTACCGCTCGGAAGAGGTCATTCTTGGTCGCGATATTTGCCGTGTCTCTTGATGTAGAGCCAGATAATTTCTATAATGTTCAAATATGGAGATAGTGCTGGCCACTATTTGTTATTTTCCACACAGTTTAGATTCCTCCATCAAACTTTAACTACAAACGTATTCTTAGTTACAACGGGAAGGAAGACGCAAGCTGCACCTATTTTCATAACGAACCAGGCAGAGGATTTACCACACATTTTCTGTTTCTGCAAAATGACCTAATGTATTTGAAAGGACATCGTGTTTTGCTAAAAGAACTCAATTATGCTTCTCCAGACTGCACCTAAGATGCTTTAATTGCCTTGGTTCTGAGGCGGAACTCCTTTGGAGACCAAAACCAAAACCAAACCGACTTAATCTTCTTACTTGTGAGACTTATTATTTGGCTTAGTTAGAGCAAACATAAGAATCCAATTATCGAAAACTTTTCATCTTTTCTAAAACAATACAAAAAAAGTTAGCCGAACTCCTGTCTCTCAAATAAGATTGTTAATAATGCGTAGTATATTGATTATGTGAATGGTCATCGCACTTATGAACACTACTTAAGCAGTAGTGACTGAAAATAAAGCCTGAAAAAATCACTTCAGGCTTGTACGGGAGTCGAACCCATAACCTCTGCGATACCACTCCCAGTTGGGTTGTTAGCTCAGTTGGTAGAGCGCTGCTCCAGTATCGCAGAGGTCGTGGGTTCGATTCCCATACAATTAAGCCTGAATTTCTTTCAGGCTTTATTTTCACTACTGCTTAAGTAGTGGTCATAACTGCGATGATCATTCACATATTCATCAATACTTAATAGCATTGTTAACCTCTATATCTTTACCGGCTGTTATTCTCTTTTCCACTCTGGCCCTCCACATTTTCTCCCCTTACCCCTGTTTCAACATAAGTGTATCACCAAAGATTCTAGCATTCTTTCTAACTTTCTTTTACTTGGTAAGACAAGCACTTAATAAGAGACAAATATTCGTCACTTTAGGTGTTTTACGATTTTACGCGTTAGGTTTGGCACAGTTTGCGACGCATCGAGGTTTTCATTGACCTCAAAATTTAGTGAGATGATCCTTAATTTTAATGACATTGTCTAGTCGATCAGAAATGGAGTGGTAAAGATTAATTATGTATTTCCAATCGATCTGCTGCTACACACACACACTATCGCCTGGAAGTATTTCACTCCTGCTTGGTCGCGATATTTGCCGTGGATTTGCTGTCTCTTGATGTGGAGTCAGATATTTTCTGTTATGTTCACATCTGTAGATTGTGCTGGGCACTTTATGTATAGGTTATTTTGTTGTCATCTCTGTAATTCTCCACAGCATGAGCTCTGTGAACGGGGAGCATTGTCATCCATGAACAGGTTCTCCTTATCTTCAAATTTCCAGACTATGATCATGACTGGCCACAGAGTATTTTCTAGAATGTCCGTACTAATAGGGAGTTTATGAAACGAGGACGGTGACGACAACGAAAACGTCATTTCAAAATATAACTTCTCGTTATTGTAGCACTTTCGCGATTATTCCAATTTGTTCAACTTGTAAAAATCGGCAAACTATCCAGGATATAAATTTCTATGAACGGCATAAAGTAAAGAAAAAGAAAGAAAATTTTGCCATCGTGTGCTCACGTTCTCGCCAAAACCTTCGGCAAAGAAAATGTACCAAAGTGTGAAACGCACGTGCAGAGCGATTGTCTTTGCTCATTAAACCTATTGTTTTGTGACGTTCTCGTTGAGAGTTCCGACACCGTCATAGCAAATACACCCCCAGATCATCAAACTTATCTTGTGTTCAGGGCAGGACAGATGAGGTGTGGATTTTATTTTTCGTCGATCGTCTTTTCGTCAAATATAAACACGGAGTTGTTGGCACCGGCCAAATGTAGTGACTTTCGTCGGAAAATATCGCTTTAGTTCTCCAGTACTCGTCTACTGTCTTACTTTTTCGCTCTTTACACAGGTGGACTCGTTTTTTGCGATTTACTTCCCAAACCACCACTTTCTTTTTTGCCGATGTTCGTTTATATCCAGTTCTGAGTTCAGATTGAACCCTTCGCACAGTCAGTTTTCTTGTTGAGAGTTTGTGCTTCAGTGTCCTGTAAGTTTAGTCGTCTGTTCGCTTTAACCTGACGAAGTAAAGCGTTTCTATCTCTGTTTGTGAATTTCTTTTTCCTTTCTCTGCGCTTCAAATTCTCCACCGAGTCAGTCCTTTGTCTGAGTTGCGTACAACGCTTGTGATAGTCGTTCTTGAATGTTCAACAGTCTTGACAGTTCTGCTTTGTTTTTCACTGATTCTGCCGGACAGTGCAAAAATCAATTCCTTCATCAGTTTTGTGGTTAGTTCAAAACTTTTTCCGCCCATAGTAGTTGGACACTGGACTCCATAGTACGCGGCAGAAGATCGCACGGATAATGGAGGCCAAAGATTGCTGGAGTGACTTCGTGCATGGCTCTCAGGAATACTACCCGACCTAACTAACTCACTAACTAAGTAACTCACTCACTCACTCACTTACTCACTCTGAGCTTTTGTTGTACAAGACTCATTTTGACAAGAGCACAAACAGATTTTGAACACCCCGTGGTATACAGAAAATGTTGCATGCAGAGAAGAACTTGGACGACACCCCTTAGTAAGTGTTGATATCACAGACTCGTTCTAATATGAAAAAGAAATTAAGGAACGAATATATACAACAGTGGTTAGCATCCAAGAGTAGTTCATCGCTATATTCTAGGCATATATATTCTAAACAAGATTACCAGATAGAAGATTATCTGGAGAGAATTGGAAATCCAACTCAAAGAGTAGGCCTAACAAAGCTCAGGTTAGGAGCCCATTCATTAAGAATACAAACTGGAAAGTACGAAAACGGAGGAACACCAATTCCTGTGGAACATAGAACATGTTTGGTTTGTAAGATGAATGGCATAGAAAATGAGCAGCATTTCTTAATGTGTTGCCAAGGGTACCATGATATCCGACGAGATTTCCGTTCCACCGTTAAGAGAGTGGACAATTGCTTCAAGGTCTTAAATGATCACGACAAGATTAAATATATACTGAAAGCTGGGAATCAAAATACATGCAAATTATAAGGAAATATATCTACTTATTAATGCTTCAAAAAAAGAAAAGAGATTCTCAACTCGTACTGTAATTAAACGATAAATTAGTTTATTATTGTGAATTGTAAAATTAACACTCCTTTTTGTTATTTTAAGTCGTTAAAATTTTAGACTCTTTATTGTAAAGAGACCAATACCTTCCTTGTGAGAGTACGGCACAATAAAGATATACTGTTACTGTTACTCACTCACTCACTCACTCACTCACTCACTCACTCACTCACTCACTCACTCACCCACTAACTAATTTTAAAACCGCCGACCAGTTAGCTCAGTGGTAGAGCACCGGACTACCGTGCGGGAGGTCGCGGGTTCAAACCCCGGCCGAACCAATACTCAGGGTCTTTAAATAATTGAGGGGAAAGTACTGCCTTTGTAATGACATCTACAAACGGTTAGATTTTCTAGTCTTCTCGGATAAGGACGATAAACCTAGGCCCCGTCTCACAACTCTTCATAATTCTCTGATTCTGTGGGACGTAAAAGAACCACTAGGGACGTAACAAAACTCTGGCAGTGACCACCCCTAGTGTCTGTCTTAATTTGATATTGAAATTCCGGGACACTCATAACTCAACTTCATTAATTGTAAACTGCGTTATAAGCAGTCTGGCCCGTCAGTCCCCCGGCCAGTGTTGTAATGCGCATTTGAATATTGCACAGAAAATGCGCAATATAAATGTGACATAATATTATTATTATTAATTAATTAATTAACTAACTAACTAACTAACTAACTAGTACTTGGAAAAATATATTTTGAACAAAAACATAAAAAATTATCAACCTTTGCATCAACACAACCCGACTACTTACCGGAAAGGAAAAGCAAGGTGGTATTTTATAAGCAAACCGCTTGTAATTTCTGTCGCGAGCTTTACAACCATTTTATTTTTTACGATCTTTTGGTAATCTCTTGTTTGCTTACATTTTTATTGATTTTTCCACCTAAAAAGACAACTGGCGCGGCGGCGGCCTGCCTCAGGTTTTCCCACACTCGGTGTGCAAACGCGGGTGAAAGTGACGAATAATTATGTCCCTCGAGCGTAGTTATTTAACTATAAACCCCAAGGTGAAATATCATTAATAATCTACCATCATCTTTTTCTGTTGCTGCTCCCACACTGTGGAATGTTTTACATTTCTCGTTAAAGCAATCAAAAACAGTTCAACAGTTTAAATCCTTACTTAAAACACATCTAATTAAGTTAGCTTTTCATTCATAGTATTTTCTAATTTAATTTAATTTTTTAATATCCCAAACGATGTTTAGAATTCATGATGTAAAGCGCCTTTGATCATTGTATGTTAAAAGGCGCAATTTAAGTAATTAATTATTACTATAATAATAATAATTATTATTATTATCATCATCATCATATGCATGGAAAAGAGATGTATAGTTATCAGTCAAGATTAATTATAAATAACATAAATGGCTTAGTATGAATGATATATGAAATGAATCATATATGAACTGCGGAAATGAAATCAAATGAAGCATGATCCTTGCAATTGTGAACGCAATTTATGCAGTTGCGAAAAGAAGCCTGAAAAAAAAAATTCAGGACTTCAACGGGGTTTGAACCCGTGACCTCACGATTACCGGTGCGATGCTCTAACCAACTGAGCTATGAAGCCACTGACGTTGGGAGCAGGTCAATTGTGGGTTCATATATTCCCGTGAAAGAAATGAGTGTGAATGATATATGAAATGAATCATATATGAACTGCGGAAATGAAATCAAATGAAGAATGATCCTCGTAGTTGTGGACGCAATTTATGTAATTGCGAAAAGAATCCTGAAAAAAATTCAGGACTTCAACGGGGTTTGAACCCGTGACCTCGCGATTACCGATTACAGGCAACTGGCTTAAGAAACATTTTAGCGTGTAAATATCGTAAGTTTTTTGTTTAGTACTGTTAGCTATGTCAGTGTTGTAAGTAATGAAGGTATTGCAAGGAAGTTGGTTTGTTGTTTAGGTAAAACAAAAAAAAAGCTACTTTATCTGCAATATGGAAGCTACAATAAGTATGGTGAGGCCCATGCTAATACGTTACTGAGTTTCCAATTTGGACAAAACGCTTCTGAGACTTTTTTTTTGCATCATCTCTTCACTAAAGGGGTTCTTTAGCAAAATTAAAGGTACTTTGATAGCGATATAATTACTCGGTTGGGTTAATTTATAGCTGAGGTTTTCAGTATATTGTTCTTACTGTACCTATATCATTGTACGTTCGATTATGTTTTGAATTCATAGAATAAACTACATTAATTATCAAACATAACAGATTGGGTGGTCATGTCCGATTAGCCAATGGGGTTGATGAGATGCGTGTTTTGTGCGAATGATATCAAGAGAGACGAGATTGGTGTGTTAAAACAAATATAATGATTTTCTTCAATATGAAACTAGAAACAAAGGGAAACGTCTTCCTCACTTGCAAATTATTAATTAGCTTTCTTTAGTGATTGGTGGCTGTCGATGTACAAGACACCTGCCTGAATAACCTAATGCATTTATTTTAGATCCGTAAAACGCCAGGGAAGTGTTCCCGTTTCTCAGTTTAAGTAGCTTTCATTGTCATAGAATCCGAGAAAGAAATGAGTTGACAAACACACAGCTTTAAGGTATGCTACAATTTTTTTTCTTTCTTTTTTAGTGCTCTTTCAACCTGGCCAGTTAGAAGTTTTACAGAAAAAGTTCTGTTTCGCGTTACCTTTATAATATACTTTGAAATTAGAGAAAAAGCGAGAGCCACCAGAGAGCAATTACTTCAGTGCCATGTTGGAAAATTTATAGAACAGTACAAATTTCATGCAAACCAAGACTTAGAACAACTTTACTTCTTTTTAATCAACAACAATCACTTACCGAGCAATATTGGGACTTAATATTGAAAGCAGAACTTCTGCACTTAGTCTACATATTATCTTATGGCTTTTTTGATTATGAGTCTAAACCCTGAAAGCAAGTTTTCGTCTTGAAACGTTTTGGGCAGAAATAATATGTGAATCATGCAATCCCAATACTTGAGATTATTATTTCTTTATTGAATTTTTTGTGTTTAGTTGACAATGGAAGAAGCTTATGACTTAATTGGAAAACTTTTAAGCAAGAAACAAAACTTTGAATTATTTAATAGCTTTTGAAATATTTTGCAAAACAATAGAACGAACGGCTGGGTTTAAGTGCTAATAGGCACATTTCACCTATCGATTCGCAATTACTTTACAGTTGAGAATAGTAAAGATTTAGAAACCAAAGATTTTTCTTAAAAACGCTTCTATAATAATAATAATAATAATAATAATAATAATAATAATAATAATAATCACTTTATTTAAGTCTCAAATGTATTTAGCCGAGCACAGATGCTCTACTAATTGGGGAGACTAAATCAAATCAACTCTAAATAAATCAAATGTTGGTTTTTGGGGAGAGGGGAAAACCGGAGTACCCGGAAAAAAACCTCTCGGAGCAGAGTAGAGAACCAACAAACTCAGCCCACTTATGACGCCGACTCCGGGAATCGAACCCGGGACACATTGGTGGAAGGCGAGCGCTCTCACCACTGCACCAACTTCTGCACCAGCTCCCCTGCTTCAGCTTTATCGCTTTGTACAGTGCAGCTCAAGTTAAGAAACCTGTCAGCGTGCATTCTTAACTCAGGACAAAATCTCAGTTGTAAATTAACATCATGAGACACAGATTGAACAAGCAGTGAAAGATATGTTTATTTTTTGGTAAATCCTGAAACACTTGGGTTCCTTCGTACACATGCCTCAGATTATTACACACAAATAAATAGATTTCAAAATAGCGGAAACTTCAAGCCTTGACTAGATATTTTGATAATTCTCTACTCAAACAGTTAACAGCAAAACCTTTACCTTACTTTAAACCATACATTCTGCAGTAGTGCCAAATTGCGAGGAGAGGACTGAAACAAATTTTCCTAGGTACTGACATAAACGTATTGGCAAAGCTGTCGGAAAATTACCTTATTAGAATTACTAAGAAATGAAATGCAAGGAAAGCAATCTTTCGCCACACCCGATAATTATGCAATATTATTTCGAAAAACGAACATGCATGAAAACCGTGTGACGAAACGTGTGTTCCAGAGATGGCTGGTATCAAATTAAAGTAATCTTCTGGAAGGATAAACTGATTTTTTTTACATGAGATATAAGTTACAGGTATCATACAAGGGAAAGACGAAAGGACTAGGCCGGGGAATCGGGCGCGAGTGTGCGGAGTGTGCATGGGTGTTGGAGAGAGCACGAATGTAACGAGCCAATTTCCTATCTCACCTTCGGTCCCGCACGTGATCGCTGGCGTCCGTTTTTCTCTTCCTTTATCACTCGCATGAGATAGTGAGGCGTGTGAAAAATGCCAATTTTTTGGGCGAGATAGACGTAGTAATCATGATTATTATTACAGTTCAGGATCCCAGTATGTATTCTCTTCGAAAAAATAATGATTTGTTTCTTAAGCCATTTCACGTGAGGTGGCAGGTCGTTCCCCGGCATATTAGGCATGAAAATAATTTTACATTTTTAAAACTTTAGTTAAGAATTTCTGTTTCAATCTGCCTGTGACTGTTAATATATATATATTTACTTATTTTTATGTATTTCCGTTTTAGAAATTGTATCATACCTGTATTCAACTTATTATATTTCATGTGTTACGCGCATTTGATCATATCCACATGCGAATTTGCGCTTTAGAATTATTATTATTATTATTATTATTATTATTATTATTATTATTGTTGCAAATACCATAAAATCCCGAAAGTAACGGCTGCCCGAAATTTTTTACCTTCCTATTGAACCCCGAAAGTAGTGGCCCTTTGAAAAACATGACTACTCAACAACGAAGACCGCACTGTAACGTTTCAAGTAACATTTTTTACTCTATATTACCATCCTACAAATTAACTCTCTCTATTTCGATCGAATTAAACATTAGTCACTGGGACAGGGCGGAAAATTGTCACGATACAGTTTGCTTTGTTCCTGTAGGTAGTTAATAATATGTATGACCGGAATGACGTTTTAATATCACGTTTCAGGTCCATATGAAACGACTGCTGAATTATAAACGTTATTTAACCATCTGAAAGTAACGGCTACCCGAAAGTAACTGCTACTCGAAAGTGGCGGCCTCATTGGTCTGCTACATCCAAAAGGTACGGGTCCGTTACGTTCGGAATTCTAAGGTAATGGAGAGTATTTTGTAACCGTTAAAATGCGATAAAGAAAGACCATTCAGAAATAGGGAGTGCTTATTTTTAGGAAAGAATAATTTGCTTGCACAAGCGTAAGAGAAAAAAGTAAATAGTGTACTTCATATATTGGTCAAAAGCTGTAATCAGGAGACGTTTGTTATTTAAAAATATGGAACTTCAGCTTATGTGGCGTAATTATTTTCTTAAACTTTTCATTTTTACAGAAATTTGTCTTCTTGGTCTGAGATGGCGAGGGAGTTATTTCTCTTGGCTTTGTGCTCTCTGTTCTTGATATCAGGTAAAGTATTTTAGGAATAAAAATGAAGTATTAGCTACCTGATTGGGAATCGCATCTCTGTTCTTAAAACTAGACTTGTAAGTGGATGACTTCTGGTGTTGATAAAGTTGTTCTCGATCACACAAAGGAGGCAGACTTTCAAAGCTCAGACACTCCATTAGCCTTAAATGTAGTCCTCGTGATGCCAACCCCATGGTTTTTATTTGAAGTCACCGCTTAATAACAAAGGGTGTAAAATATTGGCGATCTCAGACCATTGTTTCTCAGACATGATAGGGAGAGACCGGGTACAAAATAGTCTGAATCAAAGTTAAAATAGAACCTGCTGTAAGGTGACTGAAGGTAGTACAAATGAAACGATTCCTGCTTTTGTTTTATAACTTCGTCGTAAAAGCCTTTAACAAAGGATTGAGCTCTTGAGAGGGAAGGAGGTAATTCGGGTGACAACTGGAGGCACAGAAAACGTCGAGCGTTACCCTGTGGCACCATCTCCACTGACCACCCCCACCCTGTATATCTGCGCAGCTTAAATGAGTTTGGTTTCTACTTTACCTTAATCACTAAATAAGCTCTTGCGTTTCATGATTGCCTTCAGCTCGTCCATTTACTCATTAGTTAACTCAAGCTACATGTATTCTTTGTTGCACATACAGATGCAGTGCCTTGTAACAGTACAACAAATATCACAGACTGGAAGGGCACTTTCGATTCTCCAAACTATCCAATGCCATACCAGGCAGATATGGACTGTTGCTGGTTGTTTCAAGTGTCGGAAGGAAATCTTATTGAGATCACATTTCAAGATTTCTTGGTAGGATTTAAAATAGTTCTTTTCAGGGACTGAACAGAGATTGATAATTATATTAGAAAACAAGACAACTGGAATATTGCAGAATGCAGAGAAAGAAGGAATGTTGCCAAGTTCAGACAGAAATATAAGAAAGAAAAACCTTGAGATATCGGCATCCATCAGTTCGCATTCAGCAATAATAACTCCCTGACAAACTGTCAAGATTATGCCGTTCAAAACAGACGACGAAATGCATTTTATGAATTAGACCTTTCTTCTGATGTCCCAAGCCTACAGTATGACTGTCAGACCTAAAGTCCATCTAAACAGTACTTTTCTCCTAACTCCTTTTCGCATTGTTACTCTTTCATTTATTACTCTTCCTTATTCTTCGTAAATAATTACCCAACTTGATAAATGGATGAAATTTAAAAGTTGAAGACACCTTTTTAGTTTGATAACGCCGTCCACCTTAACAAGTTCTCCTTAAACTTTTTAATGATGTTATTTTTTAAAACCTCTTTCCCAGATGACGAGCTCTGCGGACCACGAGGTATGAATCAATTTATTCTTTTTCATTTCACCAAGTTGCAGTAATTAATCGTTGATTTGAACCACGAATAACGCAAAATAACCCATCAGATGAAAGAACTGTCGGTATAATCATATCTCTCAGCGTTCCTGAATTTGATAGCACGAGGGTAATTTCTCTCAGGAGCTCACGTTGACTGACGCTCATTAGTGGTAACACTGGTAAGAGCTACGCATTTTTAAAACCACCAGATCCTTTCTAGTATTATGAAATTGACGTGATTTGCTGACTCAAAACAGGTCCGATGAACTCTATTCTATTCTTCTTCGTGTCGCGTAAATAAACCACGATTCCCTTTCCGTGATTCCTTCCCTATTTTTATTTATTTATTTATTTATTTATTTATTCACAGAATCAGTACAGAGCACAAGGGGCATAAAACAAAAGGACACTAGGTCCCCTGCAAGGTTTTAGCGCCTTGTTACTAGTGTCATTGGGATTCAAAATGAAGATGATAATCATAATGATAATCGTAATCATAATTTGATGTGGATGCTATTCCAGCTTAAAACTACTTTCGCGTTCGCCACATGCGACAACCATATTTATAGTGCGGCTAATCCCGAAATATTTTTCCTCTAATATAAAACTTTGGACCTATTCCAAAACATTTAGCCCTCATTACCAGTTTGAACGTTTTAAGGAGCTTCAAACTTTACGAGTTACTAATTAGAATCATTTGGTACTCGGCAAGTCAGCTGGGGCGTGGGTCTATTTCTGATTTCACGTCACATACTGTTTTGCATGCACGTTAACAGAGACTTACTGCAATGCAAATCAGAGTGTGACGTCAAATCAGGAAAAGACTACGCCTACAAAGAGTGATAAAAAGGCAAGATTTGTTAAAAAAAAAAAGAGGCGTAATGCGTTTTGAAGAGGCGCAAAGATTTATTTTAGCAGAAAAAATATTTCGGAGTTGTGTGCACTTTAAATGCCTCGACACTTTTCATCATGAAAACAAGATTGCTTTTTGTCGCTAGTTTTATCGAAAAAAAAAAAGACATTTGTTTGGGTCAAACTCACTATTTACATTTTGTCCGTCATTTATGTTTTCATCAGTGTTATTGAAAAACAACTGCATGAGCGTAACTCAGTCAATGTGTGTCATTCAAATCCGTGAACATATGACAAATACATAAATATAAGTAAAGTAAAGAAATTGCAGTGGTTAAGCTTCTACATGTTCATTTGCAGGCGGAGACAACTGCTAATTGCCCTAACGACTATGTTGAGATAGTGGATCTTTCCAATGGAATTAGAAACGTCCTAGCACGGATCTGTGGCTCGCAGCTGGTTGGACGGTCGACGTTTCGCTCCAGAAGTAATTTGCTACTAGTTCACATGCACTCAGACAGTGGCGCAAACTCCAACCGAGGGTTTCTAGCAAGACATGAAGGTACGAGTCTATATCAGATCACCTTACCATGAGTTTTGAAAGAATTTTAGTTGGGGTTCAAGAGTAACAGAGTGTTGCTTAACGCTAAAAATAATCCCCGGTCTGATGAGCTACTTATATGTGCCATTTGAAACTACTAAAAATATATATCCGATACACTATAAATCAGTTTATATTTTTTCACTCAGGTATTTGTAACGTGGATTTAAAGGCGGCGTCGGGAAGCATTATGTCACCGAATCATCCAAATGACTATCCGATTGGTGTCAGCTGTGTGTGGATCATCGATTTGGGTCTCGGGTTTAAAATTACACTCACTTTCCACAAGTTTACATTGGAAAAGAAAGAGGACTGTAAATACGACTGGCTATCGGTGAGGGAAGGAAACTCGTCAGTTTCCCCGGAAATTACCCGAGTTTGTGGTGATGTCCTGCCTCCTGACATCACCATCAAAGGACCTATGAGAATTGAATTTAAAGCTGATACCGACAACGAGTTCGAAGGGTTTAATTTGACATATCAAGCACAAGGTAAGAACTGAATTACGCAGGACAAACCAATAAATAAGACAAACTCAATCGACACAGGAGGAAGCTTCACCAACAAAAAATGTTGAGGCTATTTAAAATACACTTCGACAACAATATATAAACTTCACAAAGTCACAAAAAACCAGTCTTGCCGATTTGAAATGCACGGCTCATTTAACTGGCCAAGAAAATAGACATGCAGGGGAACACTGGAAATTAGAAAAGGGCAAACGTTGTTGAAACAATGATACGCATTGCGTTTGCCCACATTTTAAGAAATTTAAGGCTGCATGGATCAGTTGTTTCAGTTATCAACCAAGACAAAACTCTGTTATAGGCCTTGAACGAGTGACAGGCACACAATAAAATGTTCTTATTATTCTTTGCCTTAGATCAGAACGAATGTCTTGAGCCTGACATTTGTCATTCCAATGCAACTTGCGCCAACAGTGAAGGCTCTTACCAATGCACATGTAGATTAAGTTACACTGGAGATGGAAAAAACTGCACATGGTATAGAGGTAACTAATTTAGCTGCATTTGTTTCTTTTTTATGTACTATCTTGAATTGATAGTCAGCCGGCTTTTAGTTTCATGTTTAAAGCGTGACTGAAAGTTGAACTTCGTTATTAACAGATTTTGATGAATGTGACTCTCCATATCACAACTGCCACGAGGATGGGCTGTGTTTCAATACACTCACTCACTTCTACTGCCGATGCAAGCCTGGCTTTTTAGGTGATGGGATTAACTGCACCGGTGAGGACGTGTTTTATATGGAACTTTTAGTGACTTACACTGAAGTAACCTTCCTCCCAACGAACAGTTTTTGTTCATCCTCCTATCCATCTATCCATCCATCCATCCATCCATTCGTTCGTTCGTTCGTTCATTCATTCAGTCAGTCACTCGGTCACTCATTCGTTCGTTTGTTTGTTCTCGGTCAATCAGTCACTCAGTGCAAGCTTGTTTTCATGTTAGGAAACATGAACGTACAGTCAATTGTTATCATCATGTCGCTCTCCCTAAAGCTTTGATTACAATCAGTTTGATCATATTAATAATAATACTGATAACGATAACTGTGTTAAGCAGTGTGAAAGAATCCTAACTGGTGGGAGGCTGGCCAGTTGGCCATTCACACCCGACCTCCTGATAGACGTCCGTTGCCCTCTCGACCATACGCGCTCCCTCCTTTGAAATGACCTGATATTTTAACTAATATTTCAGACATTGATGAGTGTGAAACAAGTGACTTGGCTCACAAGCATAACTGCCATCGTAATGCCAGCTGCAGCAATACTCATGGATCATTTGTCTGCACATGCGTATCAGTTTACACTGGAGATGGAATCACCTGCACAGGTATTTTTTAATCCCTTCTATAAAGTCACAAACTTACAACTCTTGAGTACATTAGTTTAGCCTTCCATCCACGTTTTAGTTTGTTTTTTGATAGTAAATAATGTTGACTGGAAACAGAGAAAGAAAGCGTAAGAGAAAAACTGAAAGAAAGGTCAGCAAAGCCACCACACAGAAAGAAGAAATTTGCAACTTTTTAATAACCTTTTTGTTCTTCCCTGCAGATATCGATGAATGCAATGTTAACACCCATACCTGTCATGCAGATGGTAATTGTATCAATACTGATGGCTCTTTCCGCTGTGAATGTAAAGTGGGCTTTATCGGAAATGGCCTGCTTTGTTCAGGTAATATATCCATACCTAAGTAGTCGAAAAGGTTTTTACGTAATCAAGAGAACTAGAAAGCTAGGTGCATCATCGCATGCCTGAACCTCCTTCCGCTGCATAGCTAGGAATAAAATACTTGCCTCATATCCGTGTTAACCCTCCACCTGATGAGTTTATTAAGCTTTTGGGGCGGACGTGTTCGCAAATAGCTTTAAATAAAAAAAAAGAAAGTGGCCCCTGAGAAGTAGTTTGAATCTTCGTTATCATTATCGTAAAGATTGTCACATTACCATTGTACAGGACAGAAAGTTAAAACAAGCAAACAAACTGAGAAGAGAAGAGGGCGGGTCACTTCTAAGATGAGTTGTTGAATACCATCTAACAACATCAGTGTGAAGTTTATTATATTTATGTCGATACACATAAAAATATACGTTAATACGTAAACGTTAAACATCCAGGTTAATATGAATAGACTTGCTTATGAAACGGTATGTCTTAATTTTTCAGATGTAGATGAATGCACTTTAGAAACGGACAACTGTCACGCAAACGCCAAGTGTAACAACACGAAAGGATCGTTTGCGTGCAAGTGCGATCAGGGCTATAGTGGAAATGGAGTCAATTGCACAGGTACTGTACGAATACCGTACTAAAGTCAGCAAATATTCAAATGTTTTACCTGTAGTGATAAACTGGTGGATGTTTTCTCTGTCTCTGTTCATCACTATCTACAAAGAGAGATTAAGTTTCCCGTTTGCTGGGCAGAACTTCAGTTGTAGTGTAAATCACGACTCCTACGCTGTATGAAAGACACGACTTTAAATACAACCCTTCACTGAACACACAATAAAAGAACCCAGGCAACGCGCAGGGGGAGGGGCTCGGGGGCTTTAGTCCCCCCACTTTTCAACAGTACAATGTCTCGAGGGCGATCGTATGTTGAGTTGAGCTTTGTGGATACGTTACTAATTGCCAGTTGTGATTACTTAAGCGAAAAGGTTTTAAAACACCGCTTTTTGTTGCTGAAAGTATATTTTTAACCACACCATGTTAGTTTTAAATGTATCTCTAGCCATTTCAGAGGACTTTAAGTTTAAAATTTTCAGCGAGAGCATGCCTCCGGACCTCCCGAGTTGACTCACGCTAACGCGTTCGAAGTGAGCCCCTCACTTCCAAAGTTACTGCGCGGCTCCTGGAACCGATTTAATTTTTTTAACGAAACTAATTAACTAATTAATGTCCTTAGCAACAACATCATCATTTCGAAAACCAACAACAAAAATCTTTATGCACTCAGCTATACCTATAAAAAAGCCAGCATGAACAAATAAAGTACAAATTAAAACGTTGAGGCCAATGTAGTAGAAATGTAAATATGTTAAACAGCCGCTGTTGTCCTGCTACAAATTTTCAGATATAGACGAATGTTCTCTGAATCTACACAACTGCCACGTCGATGGAAAGTGTACTAATACTGAGGGATCGTATGACTGTACTTGTAATATTGGATACACAGGCAACGGAGTTTCATGTACTGGTAAGAAAGCCTACTTAGGTGAAGAATTAGAACTGCATGGTTTTAAGAACATATGTTTGCTGCAATACTGCATTGATTTACACTTTCCAATCGAGCTTTAGAAAGCGACTCGAGCTCTGTAAAGCACTGACAATAGATTGAAAGAAAGTGCACAATGTCTTATTCAGCAAACACAATATGGATCAGGAGTTACTCGCACATCACCCATATCAGTTTGCAATTCGTTGATTCCATCACTTTGTACTACTAACATTCAGCAGGATTTAGACTCAAGCCGTTTCGTTTAAGGGTAAGTTCAAAACTTGTTGAAATTCGTTCTCATTTAATCGGCCTTAAAAGTGCAGCTAACATTTTATAAACTTACTCTTTCCGGAAGTTCGTAGATCAGTGGATTGGCTATATGTCCAGACCCGGCTCAGCGTTCGTGGGTGTCATGTATTCGCTGTACTTGTGGCAGTGGAAACAACAGCAAGGGCTCATGCGGACGGGACTAATACAAGAAGGTGAGTGACAGTTAAGAAAGGCTACGAAACAAATGTTGTAAAATTAAAACTAATTGTAAACAAAAATATTTCTGTCTTCATTCTTCCATCTTCAAGAAGCAACCTTAACACAGATTTTTCTGCCTACTGCAATTCTAGGAGGTACAATGAACACCTGGGCAAAGAAAAACATGGTTGGTACCTTAAAAGGAATCCAAGCGAAAGTTTATTGTGACCTGGGAAACTAAACGGTAGTTTATTATGAACCTTCTTGGGCGTTTTCTCATCATCAATAACGAAAGATACGACCACAACCATATTCCGGAATATTTAAAATAATATAGATATTTATATTAAGTCAACATTTCTCTTTTTTTCCCTTTTGTTAAGACATCAAAGAATTAAGAATTGCATGATATGCAAATTTTGACAAAAAGGCTAACGAACCCTTTCAAACACAATCCTGGGTCCGTGTGTCATTCGTCCATTTCATTTTCAATTTAGAACGAAGATGAAATTTTGCCTTTCGTTTTTCTTATTTATCAATTCGTCTCGTTTTTTTTTTTAATAAAATTACCATATTGTAGAAAAATACTGATATTTAAATACTAAATTTAAAATATTGCCTTATTTAACACTATTTTGCCATTTCGAAGGTTTCATATGAACAAAAAAAAAATAGATTATCGTTCCAAGAAAGAAACAAAAATTGAAAATTTGATTCTATTTTCAATTGGGTTCTCTTATTTCAGAAAGTTTGTAATGGATTGGTATCGAACTCCTCTCAGATTTACTACATTCGGCATCATGAAACAAACTATGGAGACGAATTTTTGTTTAAAAATCAAAGTGCAGGAAAATAAAATATTGCGTGACAATTTTTCATCCGCAAAAAAGGTCTCCTACTCCCTGGGGCTGTATCATTTCCCAATACAACATTGGCAGTTAGGTGTTAAGAACATACTTGTTTAATTTAAATGATAAACCGCACGAGGGACTGTCAATTATGATCAATTTCAACGTGGCCTCATTAAAAAGATGTCACAGGTGCGTGACCCGGCTCAAGATGATGGACTTAATTTTAGTTTATGGCAGACACTACATAGTATACCATACCTACCTCTAGCTCCCTCGGTATCATTGACTTTTAGACCATTGGAAGTGAAAAGCTCAAGTCTTTCGTCGCCGCAGGTCTCTCGAACTTTGGATGTAATATACGTGACGTTAGCTGTGTCTTCCGTGATGTTTACATATGTTTGTCCTAGTTCGCGAAACGATGTTCCACCTTTGTCGGTTTTCTTTCCTTCTGCGAGAATCACCTTTGCTATCGCTTTGTTCTTTTTAATGTTTCCGGCAAAAAGTGGTGCCCTGTAGTTGGCTGCCAACGGCATAGTGCCAGCTCTAGAGCCAGTGTAGGAAAATCCCGAAAACACCGGAACTTGCTGCGAATGTTGCAATTGGCGACTGACTTCTGGTTGCGACAGATCTGGTTGTAGGCCTTCCCCCATAACTTGCAAAGACGTTCCATCGGTTAAGTGCATAACATTGACAGAAACGGCCTCCATCGTTCGGCCAGTAGGCCATGTCTCCAAATTCTTCCTTGAGGTAGAGAGAATTTGATTCAACCTTAAAGAAAATCGTTCCATGTTAACAAAATATTTCTGCTGAATCCCGCTCCGAACAAAACTCAACAGTGCGTTGTTTACTTGCCTGAAATGCACGGGAGAGTCTTGCAACTGTAATGTCTCCTGCCTGCATTCGTATTCGTAAGTCTTTTCCCTCTCTACTTACATCGAACGCCTTTATAGCAGCCATAGCAAACTAGATTTCGCGAAACGAAGACAACAGTTCTGTCAAAGGCGCGAAATGCAACGGGATGGTTAAAAACTGAATAAATGCCATAGTTTTGCTCTTAGATTCCAATCCTCTTTACTCCTACCTACCAAGGGCCCCAGAAATCTCAACAAATCATGGTTTTAGCAAGTAGAGTACACTCCCTTCCTCTCCTTGCCACGTAACTAATGTCCTCTATGTCAGGGTGGTACAGTCACGAAAAGTTCAGCCCAGTACGGGTAATCAAGCGACCAAGTTAGCCTACCCCTACTGCGTCAACTTTTGTTCTCGGTCCGCGCTGTCAATTTTCAATTTAGTATTCGAAATACAAAATTGAAAATTGAAATCAATTTTCTATTTTTCATTTTCGTTAAATGAGTTTTCGATTTTCGACTTAAAACAAAATTGAAAATAGAATCAAATTTTCAATTTTTGTTTCTTTCTTGGAACGATAATCTATTTTTTTTGTTCATATGAAACCTTCGAAATGGCAAAATAGTGTTAAATAAGGCAATATTTTAAATTTAGTATTTAAATATCAGTATTTTTCTACATTATGGTAATTTTATTTAAAAAAAACGAGACGAATTGATAAATAAGAAAAATGAAAGGCAAAATTTCATCTTCGTTCTAAATTGAAAATGAAATGGACGAATGACACACGGACCATCCTGCTGGGACTCAACATACCTGGAACAGCTTATTTTAATGTGTCGTATGGTAATGTTTTTTGTTCCTTAGTGACTCCTTTTGTTAGGTGTATGTTTAATCCTGTTTTTGTTGACAGACAAGGGTCCGTGTGGTTTTCGTCCATTTGATTTTCATCCAATATTAAAAATTGAAAATCAAAATCAATTTCCGTGCACCTTCCATTCATTCCATTTTTAACAAAATTGAAAAAGAAAAAAATCAAAATTGAAATCAATATTTTTGATTGTCAAAGTGTGGTGGCTGTTGCAAATGGGGGGAGGGTCATTAAATTTTATGTAACCAAAGAGGGGAGGGTCACCAAAAATTCCAAAGTTGAACTGAACTTTGTACCTCTTCCCTCAACATATTAATTTTTTTTTCTTGGGAACCTTGCTTTTTCAAACAACCAAAAGATGGTATGAATTCTCCATAAAGAACTAAAAAGCAAGGTGGAAAAGCTCAAGCACATGAAGTTGGAGGTCATGCAGCCAAAGATCAAGAATAAATCTGAACATTCAGCTAGTGAATAAACCATACTGGATCAGTCCACATAAAGTGTTACAGTCGTGATTAATTACAAATGCAGTCTATTGAGTCTAGAGCGCTTTTCAATTGAGTGTCGTAAAACCAAAACCAAAGCAATTACTCCAGCCAATCACAACAGAAGTAAGCAGTGCAATGAACCAATCAGAATACGAAGCAATCACATGTAGCCAGTGTAAAGCGCGGGAAAATACGCGCGTGCAAATCACAATTGGTTTTGGTTTGGCTTCTCATTGGTTGAGAAAGTGGCGCGAATTTTCCTGGCCAATCACAGAGTGAACCAATGCAAAACCAAAGCAAAACCATAATTACTTTCGACACTCAATTGAAAACCGCTCTATTATGTATGAACTTGGTTATGTGGAATAAGGGGGGAGGGGAGGGGGCTCAAAAGAGATGGGCAGCTTAATAACTTTCTTCCTCTGAAACGGGGGGCTTATTTGAGAAGGGGGGGGGGGTGTTAAATGGAGGATTTATGGTATATTTTTCATGGGGCAAATGATCGGCCTTCCTTTCAAAAGTAATTTTACACCAGATGGTCAAGAGAACAAAATAGGAGCAGCATCATAAAAGTAATTAGGGACCAATGAAAGGGTAGGGATTTCACGACTTGAAGTACATAAAAGGGTAGGGAGTTCTGTCATTTAGGTATTTAAAAGGGCCTTTCATTAAAATATTATGAACACACCTTATGACTGTACTGTTCCAGTGGAAGGTATATGAAAGGGGTACCATTTGTCAATGCAAGGTATCGTCATCATCACCATGCTTTATTTAACGTGGATATACACTTAGCCTGAGAGCTAGTTTACAGGTATTCCACCTAATAACTTATGAAAACCTAACAACTAAAGAACGCTAATAACACAATTCATCAGATAAATTAAAACTTAAATACTGATTAAAACTATTATTACAACAGTACCTCCACAGTCAAAATACTATTAAAAAACTAATGTTACAAATTTACTAATCCCCGAAACTTAACGATCTAATTTTGTTTACAATTTCATTGGTGCCTACTTTTATTCTAATGTCAGTGTCATTTGATAGTTCATTCCATTTCTTGGCTGCAAGAAATGGAATACGAAAGGGGTACCTTTTCTGTCAAAAATGGTATACAAAAGGGTAAGAGGTTGGACCTCGGGGCAGAGAGCCTCCCCGTGTAAAATGTTTTTAGTGCCCCCCCCCCCCCCCCTGGGCTTGTATGACCCAAAATTGTTATGACCCTCCCCACGCTAAAAGATATGACAGGATTATTGAACAAGATCAACTTTTACCTTGTGCAGTTCATAATAGAAAGAGTGTTACTGTAGATCACAGAAATAGGACAAAAGGAAGAGCAAAGTAGGAAACAACAGAGATAAAGTCAAAATTTTAAACTGCTTCATCAGCTTTTGTCAGCAGGATTAAATTCAGATGTTATTGACAATGTGAATGTAGAATCTCTTGCAAGCCTTTCAGTTAGACAGGCCAGGTGGCTGACAAAAATGGTTGAGAATGGTCACTTGACAGAAAGAGCCATTATGCACGTGTCATCGGCTTCCCCATGGGGTCGACCCCTGGGCCAACCAGGGGGATTGTAAAATCAGTCAAGCAAACTTGAGGAATTCCCGAGGGGGTCGGGGAATCTCTCAAGACAAAGTCCCCTGGGTGGGGTGTCTCTCACCTGAAAATCCCTGTGACATCCTTTTCAAACTTGTGAATTCCCCCACCCCCTAATCTTTGATCGTAAAACAATGCCAAGATTTTCCCCTACCCTTGGGCAAAGAATCCCATCCATCTCCTTGTATTCCCCACATATCTCCCTAGTATGCCTGGGGGTCAACCCCACAGGGCAGCCAATGACATGTGCATTACAACAGCACAAGACTATCAGTAGAAGGTTTTATGGAAGAAAGGATACAGATGAAAGTCTCTCTGGGGAAGATAGTGAAGGCTTGGTGACTAAACCTTAAATATTGTGATGCTCCATTGAGGGGTGTAATGTGGGCTTGATTAATTTACACTTTTCCAACATTAATATGTGTGGATTAGTTGGTCCTAACAGAAAATCTTCAAGAAAGTTTAGATATAAGATGTTTTGTTTGATATGTAAGGACCACTTTCTATGCAATAGTTAACATACATGTATGGTTATTGTATACCTGCCAAGTGTCACGCCTAAGGCGTGATTTTCACGCCTACGGATTGAAAACCTCGATGTCACGCCTACTCCCGCCTGTGTTCCAATTTCTCACGCCTAGTAGAAACGTTAGAGCCATTACAGCATTAACTGACACATTTTGAAAAATTTATTAATTATTTAAAGAAACTGAAACCAATGAGAGAAAAAAAAAGTCCATGTGAATGATCGACTTTCTCCGAATTCTGTTTTTTTTTTTCAGACGGAAGTCTTCCGAACATCTTCGGAAGTCTTCGGAAAGTCTTCGGACGTCTTCGGAAAATCTTCGGAAGTCTTCGGACATCTTCGGATATCATCAGAGCCCTACGAAAAATCCTGGCACTCTAAGGATAAAAATGTCACGCCTATAAATTAAAAAAAATTGGCAGGTATATTATTGGGTTGTTCAGGTTGATCATTATTAAAGTTTAAACTACTGCTAACTCTAATCAATGATAGGTCTTGCTATTGCAAAATTTTGATTAAAGCTTAAGCTTAACAAAGTGAAATGGCCTTACGCTTACAGTAGGCCAGGACCTCAAGCTTATCGCATGAAGAACTTGGAAGTACGGAAGGACATCACTTGCTCACCAATTCGGTCATTCTTGACATTTATTCCGTATATATTAAAGTCTCTTCTTCTTCCTGGTGGGCCCACCTCCTTTGAGATTGAAGATTCTTGTGAGCGTATGTCCCTGCGTGAGTGTATATCCCTGCAGTCTGATCCTGTAGGTATGTGCATCCGGCAAAGGTTTGAACTTGTACCAACGGAAGCACTTTTCTTCGCACCGATTTCATAAGGAATTTTACGGCTTTCGTCGGCCGCCATCTTTGTTTACTTAGTAACCGAGCCTAACAATGTTGGCAGTGCCCTCCCCTCCCCTGCAAGGTGTTTTTGTCCGGTATTCAATTTTTGATTTTCATCGAAGACCAAAATTGAACTGGGGATTTTGATTTCCAGTTTCTCACACGTGAGCGGTGTGATCTATATTCATTCAATGAGAAAAAGATCTAGAGTACGAGGGATTCAATTTTTCTAACAATAGATTTTTAGAATAATGGTGGCAAGTTTCGTTTTCGAATTAGACGGAAAATAAGAAAATCGAAAAAAGGAAAGTCGTTTTTATTTTTTGTTTCGTTAGAAAACGACGAAAATTAAAAACAGATCTGGACAGTGATTTTTCTTTAATTCGACAATCAAAACTATTGATTTCAATTTTGATTTTTCCTTTTTCAGTTTTGTTAAAAATGGAATGAATGGAAGGTGCACGAAAATTGATTTTGATTTTCAATTTTTAATACTGGATAAAAATCAAATGGACGAAAACCACACGGACCCAAAAAGCCTAATAGAATAGTATACAAAAAAATGATTACTGTGAAACAACAATGCCCAGCTCAAAGTCAAGAAAAATGGGTGCTGGACTGCCATCTGAAAACTCGTGAAGATGCTGATTGGAAATTTGTTTACCAAGCCCCATTCAAATACATTAAATTAACTAAATTAATCACTTTCCAGTTTAAACTTTTTCATCGAAGGTTAGCTACAAATGATTTTCTTAAGAAAATAGGACTCAAGCAAAGCGATATTTGTACCTTTTGTGAACTTGAAATTGAGAGTCTAATTCATTTATTTTGGTCCTGCAGTGTAACCTCCTCTTCTTGGAGAGATTTTAAAGGCTGGATTACAGATAACCTTGACAACACAACGATTTTAGAGAATATTAACCTTGACGCAGCAATTGCTTTAGTCCTCCGGCCGAATCTTTTTCACAAACAAATATACCTCTACTTCCTACTTGCCAGATATTTTATATGGATCTGTAAGACACAAGGTAAAGCTCCTAAGCTTGAACATTTCCTTAGCTTTTCGACACTCTTCATTTAGTTTGGTCCTCCTATGTCACGCACCATCATCAACTAGAAAGCAGTGTAATCTTCTTCTTAGTTCCTTTTTTTTTTCGTATTGGTATGTCTGGCCTGTCTTTCTGTTTATATGTATGTACATATTCATGTATTGTTTTGTATGTATTTAATTAAAGATTTCTTCGTTTAGACAAGTAGCGTTTAGTGCTGCAAGATCCATGGCTGTATTAATTAACTTTTTTGTAAGCAACGTTTCTATTGTAACGTCTACATATAATGTTATATTGTAATAAAGGTTTGGATATTTAAAAAAAAAAAAGAAGTTTATTATGAACCCACCCGTCAGCATTTTTGTTGTAAAGCATTGAACTACTCTTTTTTTCTTTACTTTTAGCCTGGTATAAACTAGTAGAAAGAACACAGAGAAGTTATGTTTTTCGTTTGTTCTTTATTGCTAGGTTAATATACGAAACGTAGAAGAAGACATAGATATTAAATTCGAGCTCATTTTGGTCAGCAATATTCCTTTGTGTTGGTAGGGAAGGTATGTATAATTCACGAGAATTCAAAAAACGTTGGGCAAACATGGATCAATTTTATAAGGCTAGCGTAACATGGAGAAAATTTCAGCAACTGAAGTAATTAACTGTAAAAGCACAATATAGTGTTCATGCTACTGAAGACAGTTCTCTGTAAGTTTGCAGGCTGTCGTGTGATAACGTTAGCTTTGTTACTAACATACTAATAATAACGGTTTGCTTTCCGACAGACTTATACAAGGCAGAAAGGCTTCTAAGTCTTAAAAGGCATCATAAACCGCTTCTTGTGTCGTGTTAACTCATCTGTAAGTCACCTAGCCATGTCAAATGTAATAGAATATTCGTGTTTTCGTCGTCACGTGGTCGTATTTGCGTTGGCTCCTGATCCACTTTGCACCTGACGGTTGTTGCACAAGATACCACGCAAGATCTAACAATATAATTACGCCTGCACTTCTAGGTTAACTGGCTGATACATTTAACACCCCTAATGCAAGCAAACTACCGTAGAAGCTCTATTAAGCCCCCCCTCTCTTTTAAGCCCTCCTCTCTAATAAGCCCCCCGTTTGGGAGTCGGTTTTTGTAATAAGCCCCCCTCTCTAATAAGCCCCCCCTCCCCCACCTCTTTTGGGACACGAGATTTTGTAATTATTCTCTCCTATTCCCTCTTACGAAATACACTTTATGCGGCCCAGTTGGTTTGTTTTTAAACTAATATATAATATAACACACAATACTGTTTCCTGCTCGGTATTAAACAGATTAAATAATTTATAAAGTTTTACTGCAGTTGTTTGAAATTTGTACAGAAACTATTTAACACGGAAACGGCGTGTTCAAAGATTTGAAATAAGTCCCCCCTCTCTGTTAAGCCCCCTTCTCCAATAAGAGCCCCCGTTAAGAAGGATATAAAGTTTTACTGCAGTTTTTTGAGATTTGTACAGAAACTATTTAACACGAAAACGGCGTGTTCAAAGATTTTAAATAAGCCTCCCCTCTCTATTAAGGCCCGTTCTCCAATAAGAGCCCCGTTAATAAGGCCTGAAATTAAATAAGCCCCCCCGCGGGGGGGGGGGGCTTTATAGAACTTTTACCGTAAGCGTTCAAATATCAAAGGCCAATAGGCGCAGGCTAGGGCGTTTGTTTCATTTTAGCCCTATCTAAGTACATCGTTAATGAATGTCTTACGGCAATCTCCCTGTACGTTTTCGTCTTTCTTTTGAGAGGGTGTCGAATAAAGAGGGGAGCTTAATAGAGTCCCTAAAATATTATTTTGGAATGACCCTTAACTTGCTAAGAGCTCCTGAGCCATTGTTTTCACTCGTTTTGTTCGTCATCTGGTAGAAACGAATAGGTACGCAACTTCAAATTCTGACTGATTTCAATCTTTATAGCTGCTTGGACCATCCAAAACTCTATTTTTTCGTTTTCGCTAACGTTCCTTGATCTACAGATATTCAAGAATGTGGTACAATTGCTGACAACTGTCATACTGATGCCAAATGCACAAATACCGAAGGCTCTTTCATCTGTACTTGTCATACGGGACACTCTGGAGATGGAGTTACGTGTGACGGTAATTATGATTATGATTATGATTATGATTATGATTATTATTTGTTTTTTTGAGAAGTGTTGTAATTTATACAACGCTAATACACCAAATTTGGCCAAAATGTCCACCAGACTGTAATACATGTACAATTGTACCAATACCAAGGGCTAATTCTACTGTACTTGTCGCCATGGTTACTGCGGAGATAGAGTCACGTGCAATGGTGAGTAATGATAGGCTTCTCAAAAAGGATCGAAATTCGGTTTCATAGGGAGGCCATCACGACGCAAATAACAGGAAAGAATAAAGAGGCCATGCCTTCGGTTTTTGTTTGATATGACAAATTCTTTTAACATATTTATTTTGACATTTCTAGCACGAAATCAGTCATTTCATACACACACACACACACACACACACAAAAAACGTTTTGGCGGCAAATTACACAACAGATCGTAGTCGACTTACTTCCTCTCACAGGTGTAACCCTTTACACATGCAGAGACATACGGTATACTCCCTTTAGTCTACACGCGGCAAAGACGTATTACATTTCAGAGGCTTTTGGTTGTTAATCCTTGGCCAAACGGACTCGCAAGTAGTCACAAGTAACCGCAAGTTTAACTTGCGTACAGACTTGCGTTGGGTGGCCAAACGGACTCGCAAGTTTCCTCTCAAGTCGCAAAAAGACCATTTTCATGACTACATATTTTGTATTTCATTGGCTAATAGGTTGCTATAACAACGAATGGACATCACTCAACTTGCGTTGACTTGGGTTGGGTGGTCAAACGGTGAAAAACTTGAGTCGACTTGGGTGCAAATTTGATCCCGACCAAAGTGAGCCCAAGTCATCGCAAGTCAACCGCAAGTGCACGCAAGTCCTGGCCCAACGGACTTGCAAGTAGAACCAAGTTTTTTATGTTGGTGTAAAAAAGTCTTGAGATCGAAATGAACCTTTTAATTAGCTTTCCTGTAGCTCAAAGGAATAAAATCAAGTCCGGTTGTCATGAAGACTCTAAACTTCGTTCGATTTTAGAGTTGGTTTTTACTTGCTTATGTATTATCAAACCTTTGCTTTTATGATCATACAAAGGATATTGAAATGTGGAAATCTAATTATTCGAACTTGTCGGTTTCAGACGTAAACGAGTGTTTACCTGATCAGATATCTCGAGGGTACCGTCATCTTGCCCACAACTGTCATGTTGATGCCAACTGCACCAACACTAAAGGCTCATACCTCTGTACCTGTCATACGGGATACTCTGGAGATGGAGTGACGTGTGTCGGTAAGTGGTGTTTGGTCATGTAAATATTATAACGATTTCCCACCAACCGTGAACTTTGTTTTAAGTTACAACGGATTGTCTGTTCCAAGAGAGACACATGTTTCTCATTATATCGACTAATTTTTTTTATTCATCTTTTCAACTTATCCAATGAAACAAAAGACAATTTACTGGCTATTCGTGGTGTTAACATCATTCAATAGATGGATACGATACTCGGATGCAATAAGGTGAATTTCAACACTGTCACTGAAAAAAATAAATAAAATACTGTAAAACTATCAGGTCGATGGTTCGACATATCATACGCGTGGACGATTTGCTCATTGCGTGGTATTTTTTTCGAACTACGTACGATTAATCGCCTGTGTGCATAAAATAAAAATTGAGCGAAAAACCTAAACAACTCAGCTTGACCAACATACGAGACACGTCAGCCCGACGGTTTACATTCTATGAATCTATATTAATGCGCATCTATAATTAACTGCGCGCCCATATCCACTGACACTGACTGGAGAGCAGGGTTGGCGTAGTGGAGAGAGTGCTCGCCTTCCACCAACTTGCATTATACGATCGCTTTTTGTTTCCATGCTTTTCTTTTTGTCCTTATCACAAAGTATCTGGAATAAGAAACAGGCACTGGGAGTTATGAGTTACTAATGATGGTCTTAATAAAGGCGGGCTACCACCCGATTGTGCTGTCATAGAAACAACATCTTTTTTTATCACGATTTCACAGAATAATGCACAAAGATAGCAATAGAGTATAATAGATCTCAGCTGGCTCTTCCCTAAAGCAGAACGATTATTCTTTCTGGATAATCTAGTGATGTACCCTTTTGTTTACTTGTGCATTATTTTTCCTTAACGATGATTGTGCTCTATCCGCCAACTGCCGGTGTGTGGGGTCGAATACCAGTCCAGTCGTCCATTAGTTTTTATCATTGTCGAAAGAAAATAGTGATTTCAAAAAGATCGGCATTTGGGTAAATAATCCTTTAATTTCAGACATTCCAGAATGTGCCATGAAAATAGACAACTGCCATATTGACTCCAACTGTACCAACCCCAAATGATCATTCTACTGCACGTGTCATACAGGGTACTCTGGAGATGGGGTCATTTGCGAGGGTATGTTTGAACATTGTCTTGCTGTTCAATTTTCCTCCCTGTGACTCAATTGGCTTTCATACGAATGAGACCCTCTGAACACGCTGCAGGTAGTTCTCAGATTTTCATTGACAGACTTTATTCAAAACAGCATAAAATAGTATTAAGTGTCCAAAAACATGTTATCAGGCCAACTATTCTGGGCGAGGACATGTTGCCCGGTAAGCTCTTTCGCTTCGCTTGTCATTCAGGTCAATATAATCGCTGAATTAAAACTAGAATTCCGAAAGCTTTTAGCTTTTGTAACTTCATCTTGAAAGGAAAAGGCGATTGGTTCAGACAAACTATAATAAAAACATGAACGCTGATGGTTCAGAAGGATAAGGACACTTAAAAATGTGCGACAGTTCTACACACGAGTTCAAACAAAAAGTTTGCTCTTCCTGGTTTGGACTATCTTCCCTTTCGTCCTTTACTTGCAAAATTAGTCAGTGCTAACTGAATTGTGTTGAGTAAAACGGTGATATGAGATGCATTTTTTAATCCCGATTTAACTACTTCTTTTAATGATAATTATCGACATGGATAAATAATACACTCTTGGAGAAATTTAGTCTCTAAGGCCAGGAAAGAGTAACAAAAACCTAATTAAGAGGAATAATAAAAAGCCTGATGTGCGTTTGAAACTATTCAAAATTAAACGAAATATATTCCATTGTACTGCTCCTCGTTAACGCGACTCATAGGGTCCATAACTGCATTCCCTTTTCGTGTAATAGATTACCAAGTATGTGGTTACTATGAATTGTAGGTTTTCACTTTGAACCTTTGGTACTCAGCGAGTAAGCCCAATATTAAGTCAGATGAGACCTTGTAAGAGCTGCGAGGTGACCCCTCTAACCGTTTGGCTAGTTTGCCTCCGAAGAAAGAGTTGTTTATGACGCTTATTCCCATCTCGTCTACAAACGCGTCTCATGTTTATTACAAACAAGGTCCTCTTTTAGTTAGTGATCTCGCCAAACTCCAAACTTTATCTTTTTCGTAGATATAGACGAGTGTTTTCCTGATCAGCTATCTGATACATATCATCATCTTGCTCAAAACTGCCATGCTCTTGCCAACTGTACCAACACCAAAGGATCCTTCTACTGCACGTGCCATACAGGATACTCTGGAGATGGAGTCACGTGTGTTGGTACGTACTCATTGATAAATTTACTTCTTTCATTTTCAAACTTAAGTAATGATGTAATAAGCTAAAACAATCGTAACATACTTGCTGAATGGACCTCTTGTACAAAGTACTATAAAATGGTATGAAGGGTAAGGACGCTTTCAATCTATCAGAGCTTGCCAGCCAATTGGAAGGACGTGTTATATTTATGTTAAGGGTTATTTACCTGGAACGGGGGGGGGGGGGGTATGTGATATATTCACTTGGTACCGCTCCGAGGGCGTAGCTCGAGGGGCGGTGCCAGATGAATATATCACATACCCCCGAGGGACAGGTAAATAACATCCTTATTTGTCAGTTGATGAGGTTTTCTAAAAGAAACAAAAGCCCATTAAATATTCGAGTTTTATTTTAAAAGTACTTTTAATGGTTGATTGTACATAGGCGGTGAGGTTTCGACTGTAAACATGTTTTTCTGATTTGCGATTTTTGGATTTTGTTTTACAACAATGTGTAGGCGTGTTTTGTTTACTGGTACAGAGTGGGATGGAATTTGGTTCTGTATTATTTACACAACAATATATAGACATTTTCTTTTGTCTGATGGTATGCGTGGTAAACATGTTTGCTACTTTTGCATAAAAAGTGCATTCAGTACACTACAGTCACGTAGTTGAACGACTGCTGTTAAATTTTGGGAAAAGTGAGCTCTCGGCTAGCATTGTTTGTAAACAAAGATGAGCGATAGTGAAGATGAAGTCTTCCAAAACGGCTGTTCAGGGTCTTTGGAAGCTCTTTCTCGGCATTTGGTTTTCCTTTGTGCAAGGGAAAAGTCAGACTCACAGCCAGGATGTTCAGATTTAGACGTTGAAAATACTGTCTCGGATTTTAACACTCCTGGAGAAAATGATTTATTACTTGAAGGTGCACCCTCTACCAATGTCGATGCAGCGAGTAAGCCCCACGATTAAGCTATGGAGGAGAGAAAGGGGAAAAACGCCGTATACAAGTCGTTACCGACGAAGAGGTTGCTAAACGAAACAGTGAGTTGATACACACGAAAGACCACCGCCTGGTCGGTAACTGTTTGACATGTCGTCTGTGTTTGTTTGATTGGAGACTAAGTCGAGGGGAATATGAGCAGGAGACTAAGTC
>JAEMWC010000630.1:72500-150000 GCA_016490735.1 Pachyseris speciosa
CCGCAGTTCAAATATATGATTTTCTTATATTCATTCTCATATATTCACCACTCACGGGTATATTACGAACCAACGAAACAACCAGCTCCCAGATGGCTTGTTAGCTCAATCGGTAGAGCGCTGCACCGGTATCGCAGAGGTCGTGGGTTCGAATCCCGTACAAGCCTGAATTTTTTTTCAGGCTTTATTTTCACTACTGCTTAAGTAGTGTTCATAACTGCGATGATCAGCCACATATTTAACCATTAATCCGCAGTTCAAATATATGATTTTCTTATATTCATTCTCATATATTCACCACTCACGGGTATATTACGAACCAACGAAACAACCAGCTCCCAGATGGCTTGTTAGCTCAATCGGTAGAGCGCTGCACCGGTATCGCAGAGGTCGAGGGTTCGAATCCCGTACAAGCCTGAATTTTTTTCAGGCTTTATTTTCACTACTGCTTAAGTAGTGTTCATAACTGCGATGATCAGCCACATATTTAACCATTAATCCGCAGTTCAAATATATGATTTTCATATATTCATTCTCATAATGTCATCATTATGAGAAGCTAATGATCATCTTTAGCTTCTTATAACTAAGTGAAGGTAAGGTATACTTTGAAATTCTGGTTGTAGTACTCCTGGCGACACATTCCTAGTTAACGTATTTGCACGAGTACTACCCCGGGGGTAGGAGATGCTGATATACGATGCACCATCATGATAGAACCAAAGATACAAATTACCCAGTTTTGTTGCGTTGGTTCCATTTCCCAATGGTTTGAAATTCTAGTAAGAACGAATCTAAATTGGATTTTCAAATCAGATAAATTTAAACGCTGCGAAGTAGCATTTACCTGCATTGCGATTACATCGAAAATTGGACACTTTTCTTGATTACTTACCCATACCTTTGCATCCAGGCAATATTTAATACTTATATTGGCAAAACGCTCTTTTAGCAGTAATTTTTCTCATATTGCATTTCAAAATGAATTTAAACTGTAAAGCATTAACCATTATACAATGAAAGGTGTAAAGCTCGCGTTTTGATTGGTCTAGAAGAGTATTAAAGTATAGAAGCATGAATGACAACATGAGCAGAAGAAAGTCAAATAGATTCTATTTGGCAGTGTGTGTTCTCTGATAACTCACGAGGACGTCAAAACGTCGTAAGAACATAAGTGACGCGTACTTCCTTCTTCTTGCCACGTTTTAACTTCATCTGTCTATTATCAGAGTACACACGCCCTGTCAGATGGAATCTATTTGTTAATTGTTGATCTCTCAATTGGCCCCACCTACCGTGACTGCCATGCATTGTTCTCGTCTATCTAAAGGGGAGTCAAAGTGCGTAGAAACTCTTGATCCATATTTACTGGTACGCCTATTTTAATGAAACATTAAAGATTCTAAATCATGTTTTGGAGACATGGTTTAGAAACCAAGTTTTCGAAAACAGAAAATAACTTAATGGCTTGAGATTTTGCTTAGAGATCAAAGACCAACGCTAGACATAACCATATAAGTGCATCTGTTGTAGTTCAATTTCATCCTTGGTTCAGTTTAAACTTTTTCTCCCTTTGTTTTGGGTATGGTAATGTATGGTAATGTGGGATACTTAGATTAAAACAAAGGGAGAAAAATTTGATCCAATGATAACATTGAACCACAACATATTCCAGTTTATAGGGTTGAGGCCAAAGACCTGATCTTGTGTAGGTTCTCGGAATTAAAAAATGCTAACCAGAAAATTACGTTGTCCTCTTCTAGACATCGAGGAGTGTGCCACAGAAAAAGATGACTGCCATATTGATTCCAACTGTACCAACACCAAAGGATCATTCTTCTGTACGTGTCATAAGGGATACTCTGGAGATGGGGTCACGTGTACAGGCAAGTTAATCTTTATCTGTTACATATGTTACATGATAGCTACCAACAAGAAGAGCAACTGAGACTTCCGTAAATGGGTAATACGTTCCTACATCGGCCCACAGACTTGGAGGACCAGGGCAGCCGTTCGCTTCTATTTCACGCTACCTCGTAACATACAATCTCGTACCCAGAGTCCGCAGCCTCTTTGGCCAACGGTTAGTCGCCAGGAGAGACTGGGATAATGGGAAAAAATCAAATTTTTTGATTGGCTGGCCTGTAACGGCTTCCATTGTTTTACCTCAAATTTTCTGGGAAAATGGCGGTCCATTATCCCAGAGTCTCTCCGGGCGTCCACCCGCTGACCAAACAGCCAGAGGACTCTGGGTACGAGATTGTGTAACATAGGAATTAAAAATGTCGATGACTTCAGTATCCACGCACTAATTTTGACACAGGTTTTGCTCTTTATACTTTCAGATGTGGACGAGTGTTTTCCAGATCAGATTTCTGATGAACACAGTGGTCTTGCTCACAACTGTCATACTGATGCCAACTGTTCAAACACGAAAGGATCATTCTACTGTACTTGTCAAACAGGATTTTCTGGAGATGGAGTGTTATGCGTTGGTATGTGGGTTTCTCTAATTAGCCTCGAAGATTTTAAAACCAGGGTTAAAACAAATAAATTGGCTACCTTTTGATAAAAGAAATGAATCACATACGAGGAAATGCACAACAAGAAACCAGCTTTTCCATGCGAATGGAATGTTTGTCATTATATATATATATATATATACGGTAACCTTCAGGTCTTTGTGGATTTACTTTGAGTATAAGTTTCCACTTTTTCCCCTAGATGTAGACGAGTGTGTCCCTGATCGGATACCTCACGATTATAGTCATCTTGCTCACAACTGTCATGCTGATGCCAACTGTACCAACACCAAAGGATCGTTCTCTTGTAATTGTCATACGGGATACTCTGGAGATGGGGTCACGTGTGTTGGTAATTTCATCTTGTTTGTATATAACGTCAGCAACCACTAAGGGGGCATTTTTCTCTTTCTTGGTTTAGAGACGAAGGATGATAAAAACATATAGATTACATTGAGCCTTAGGAATTTTGTTTCCTGCCGTTATCGCCGATGGAATTTTGATCTTTTGCACTTTTGATCATTTTACATCACTATGTCAGGAAACAAAACGCAACATTTTTATTTGATCCAACGTTAAAACGTATTTCGTGATATCACTGCTGAGAGCGAGGTATGCGTAACTGAATTGAAACGAGCATGACTTGCGCGGTGTTGATCATACTAGCGGAGTGCAATTAGCCATTTCAAAATTAAGTCAAGCGTGTCCTCTTGCAAAGCTTTTCACAAGGCTGTTAGTTATATTTGCATATCCCTGGAACTCATTTTTAATAAGAAAGAGTATGCACTAAACCTCGCTTTAAATAGGAGGCTAAAATCAATTCGGAAATGGCTTACTACTATGCTTTCTGAACTTATATTTTACTTATCCTTTCAGACATCAACGAATGCAATCCATCAGGGTTATCCGTTGAGTACCAGCACTTGAGCCATATTTGCCACGATGATGCCACCTGCACAAACACGAAAGGATCTTACTATTGTACATGTCTGATGGGATACTCTGGAAATGGGAGGGATTGTGATGGTAAGTCACAATATCAAAAACGGCTTTCTTTAAAACTAAATACATTCAGATTAATAACTTCTCGCACATAATTCCTCCATGTTCCATGGATTAGTAGATCAGTTTGCACCTCGAGAGATATTATAGCACGTCTCTTTATCTAAAGATGACAGACTCCCCCTAGGCTTTTGGGAAGAATTTTCCTACACACAGCGTTAAATATCGGGAAATAACTAGCATTTAACAATTAGATTATGAGCTCGAGATTTCTATCGCGTGATAGCTGAGGAGGGCGCAGCCCGAATCGGCTATCACGCATAGAAATCGAGAGAGAATAATCTAATTGTTTTAGTATAAATCTACTAGTCGTTCAAAACTAAACAAGTAAATTAGCTAATTCCTCCTCGCAGACACTTTAAAAACCCGAAGAGGCGGCCGACATTTCGTTGGCAACCGCTACTCACTATCTATCACAGAACAGATAGCGAGTAACGTAGCCAATCAGAGAACGGCATTCGTGATAGAACGCTAGTAGATTTATACTAAAATAAAATAGACATTTTTAAAAAGTTAAAAAATGTAGTAGCGGATTCAGAGCCACCTTTAATTTTCAAAATATTAAGGTGGCTCTGAATCTGCTCCTACAAACTACAAACTTTCCAAAACGTTGGATCTTGACAACCTTATTACTCTCAACCGAGTGGTCACCGAACTTGTTAAAATTTGGAGTGTTTCTAACAGGTTATAGTGTTACTATGGTAACCTATTAAGTAAAAAAAAAACGTTTTCATAACTTATTCGCAATTTTTGGGGGCATGTGTTTGATACCACTAAGAAGGTAGCAATTTATAAAGATTGGTAGTGATGAAGTCTCAGTGGCACATCCTTAATGTTCAATTTAATTTCCAGGAGGGAGGTTGCAGAACTCCACAACTCTCTCCCTCCAACCCCTCGACCCACGCCTGTTTAAGTTGAAAGAGCCCATCGTAACTACGGAAAACCTTACTTTTCCGCGGCCATTCCGAGTTATTACTTCGGACCGTAAGGCACCGAGTCTAAGAATAGGCGCTGTTTCCTTTTCTGGTTCTGGAGTTACGAATTTCCTTACGCACCATTGCACAGAAGGGCGGCCACCTTAGAAGAAAGTTTTCAAAGCTCGCGTTCATTTCTTTCTCAGTTTTATTGGAAAAGGATGCTTCGATGAGTCACTTCGGAGGTTTCTCTGACCATATGCTGAATTTCTAAACCGTTCGATAAGTATTTCCTATCTCAAACAGTGAGAAGAACTTCTCTATCGATCGCCGCGAGTATTGTATTTAGTCATTTGGAATAAGTAGACTATTTTCATGTAATTATTTAAGCTGGCTTTATATGGTCAAGCGCACATAACTGTCGCCTTGCGCACGGGAGATACTTGTTCGAATTCTCGCTGGGGCAGCATCAAGTCTTTTTCTTTTCTCTTGTTCTGATTTTATTTTAATTGGTGTATCAAGTTCTTACCAATGCTTGTGTTTACTATTTTGCAATTTTACGGGGATATAGGGTTGAAAGGGATTCTGTAGATATTCACTACAAACAAACAAACACAGACTCGAACATCATTATAAGCGCAATGCGCGCGATGTGACAAGGACAAACGTTCCTTTTTTTGCCCTATTGTAATAAGGACTACATTATTTTGCACGCCCGAGTTAAGGCTAATTTTAGCCTCTTGTTTTGGTTATCAAAAGAAACCTTTTCTTCTTTACAGATGTTGATGAATGCACAGCTGGAACACACAACTGTCATGCTGATGCTAATTGTACCAACACCAAAGGATCATTCTACTGCACGTGTTACACGGGATATTCTGGAGATGGAGTCACGTGCGTTGGTAAGTTGCCCCTTAAATAACTTTTCATTTTACAGTTTAGTGTTTGAACGCTAGTAAATCGTAATAAAATAGCGTTTCTTGATATATCGCAGAGCTCTTGGGGCTTTCACAGGACACTGGACATAGTAATCATCATTATCAGTATTACTCAACGTCAGCAGTGATATGAAACTAAGTGGTGGTAATTTATTAATGTTACGAAGATTGATTTTAGCTAATCGAATTTTCTTTTATTCAATCCTTATTCTTGTCATTTCCATTTTCAAAGATATTACTGAGTGTGACGATAAAAACCTAGCACCTCATCACAGCAATTATACCCACAACTGCCATGATGACGCCAACTGTACCAACACCAAAGGCTCATTCTACTGTACGTGTCACACGGGATACTCTGGAGATGGAGTTACTTGCGCAGGTGAGGGAATGTTCTTCTTCGTACAATTGTACAATTTGGTTTAAAGCCATTGAAGCTCAACCAGTTAAATTAAAAGAGCACATGTAACCAGCATCTATCTTCGGCAAGTGCACCATATAGCAAGTGCACGAGCAACATACACGTTTCTTCTGCCTTTTTCTGTTTTGCAGTTTTCTGTTTCGTTTAATTGTACAATTCGGTATAAAGCCATTTAAGCTAAACCAGTTAAATTAGAAGAGCACTTGTAGCCAGTCATACATGTATGTTCCACAACACACACGTCTCTTTTGCGATTTCCTGTTTAGACGTGGACGAGTGTTTTCCTGATGAAATATCACAACAGCACCGTCATCTTGGTCACAACTGCCACATTGACGCCAACTGCACCAACACCAAGGGATCATTCTATTGTACGTGTTTAAATGGTTATTCTGGTAATGGAGTAGACTGTGTAGGTAGGTGATACTGGAAATCGACTCACGTTATGCCTCTGGAGGTATAAATTAACCATATCGTGATCATTGCCTTTTTCTACATTTCTTATGCTATCTTGTGATAACAACAAGGACAACAGCAAAGTTGCTTTTTAGTGGTCGTGTGCTGATATTAGGTAGAATGGTTCCACCATGCAGGAAAAACGTTCGAAATTAGCTACTTTAATATGGAGTGATCCTCGTATTCAGCAACCAAAGGAACTCCTGATCCATAATCTTAAAGCCTATGTACAATACATAATAAAACAAAAAAGCTGGATGGATATTGACAACGATCACCAGTGTTTCTCTCTTTTGTTTTTTTCTTTTTTTCAAGTTTTGACTGATGATGCCTTTAACCTCTGGAGTTATTTTTAATCTATTTCAGTAACAATTATCCCGCCAAATCGCGCGGAATATCGCCAGATACTTAATCGACGAGGCCGTAAGCCGAGGTGGCCAATATCAGGGGATATTCCAAAAGATTGAGCAGGATAATTGTTTTATTATTCAGCACATTGATGACAAATGACAAGTTACTGAGTTTACTGCAGAAAAGCTTTAAACCCCACCAATTTGCCCCGCGATACACGAAATTACGTATATCGCAGCATCCAGGATGTACGTTGAGCGCACACGACGAATATTGCGAGCGCCATGGCCATATTTGGACATTGTCACAAAGTGTTGATTAATAAGTGTTGATCTATACTCTCCCAAGAGCGCACGGCTAATTGCAGCTTCCAGAACGCTTTATACTCATCAAATACTGATCAAATTGAAAGAGCAGTAGCAATTACATGCATAAATTCCCAAAAAAAGCGGCAAATATTTCAAATAAAAAGCTTAACTTGTAAAAACTAACCCATGCTTTTATTTCTATTTCTGCTTTTCCCTTTACCCATGGCTATCGTGAGTTCTTTTGCTTCGATACTGATAGCACTACTGTCAAAGACAGGTTAACAACAACGGGTTCACTAGTGTCTGTGTATTTAAAACCATGGTTGCACGACATTGGCAACTGGAAGAAATATTTCATTTCTCTTGCTAAGCCAAAATTTTATAATTCGGTGAAGCACGATCGCCTGGGTGAGTGCAGTCATGAGAAGGACTATTCGTGGAGACATTGACTGACGTTTCGACATCCTGAGAGAAAGCCATCATCAGAGTCAAAATTTTAAATTACCATCCACGCCAATAACCATCCTTCCTTCTTGACTGTGTTTTATTATGCACCGTTAATAGAAAAGAAACTGTCAGCAGGTTCTCAAGGCCCACGTTTGACAAAGCCATGCATCCAGAAAAACCTGTACAAACGATTGTTTTAACCCGACTCATCATTACATAACTCTAGGCTTCTTTGTTTTTGTTTTTTGTTTCTTTTTTTTTTTTTTTTTGCTTTTAACAGCCATCCTCGGCTGCTGGGTATCTAAACACAAAGTAACCTCAGCAAACCAGTGCTTTGTGAAGAACCATTTGAGACAAAATAAAATGTAAAATAATATTATTATTAAAAGGTTAATTTGGTTCAAAAGTCAAATACCCTTGAACCTATAATTTTTATTAATTAAAATTCTTAGTCTTTTAAACCCAGTGACGTTTTACTGTCATTTTATATCATTCTATTTGACTCAACATGATATTTCAATAAATTTTGAATTTTTAACTTTGCTGTGAAACTTATGCCACGAATTTCTGGCCACAGACCCAAAAATATCGGAAAAACATTGACGCGAGACTGATTGGATCAAGGCTCTGTCAACCTGCAAGGTTTGAATTCAATCACACCAAAATCGTCACGTGTAAATGGCCGCCTCGGGGATGTGCTATCATCATGTGTTACATATTCTGAGTTAAGGAGATGTTCGGAAATACCTTTGATGGATTTTTCATTTTTTTTCTCGTGGGCAAATCCATTTCAAAGTCCAAATAGTGATGTACTTGTATTTTAGACATCGAGGAATGCGCCAATGAAAAAGACAATTGCCATAGTGATGCCAACTGTACTAACACCAAAGGATCATTCAACTGCACTTGTCACACGGGATACTTTGGTGATGGAGTTATTTGCGAAGGTATGTAAGATTTGATCAAGTTAACCTGATGAAATAAATCTCTGAATTCTCCGCCATATGAACGTTGACTGAAAGTGTAAGTGAATAATTTCTGTGCCACCAACAATGCTTCTGCCTAGATCAATTCTGGCCCAGTTGAATTGCTTTTATGAACTTCATAATACTGGTACAAGGGCCTTAACTCTGAATGTGTCTTGGTTAACATCAACGTCTTCCCAAAATTATTTTATTACTTTCAGATGTTGACGAATGTGTTCCTGACCTGATACCAGATGACTATCTTCATCTTGCTCACAACTGTCACATTGACGCCAACTGCACTAACACCAAAGGATCATTCTACTGCGCGTGTCACACGGGATACTCTGGGAATGGAGTCACGTGTGTTGGTAGGTGGTCACAGTCTCTTTTTTTCAGAGCGAATTTGATAAGGTTGTCTTGAACTCTTGTTGCACCGACTTTAAGTTTCCACCTGTACTGATAGTGATTATAAGATTCTGCACACTACTTACTTTATTTTGGCGGTTTCTAGTTATCGGGGTTATTATTTACAGAAACAGGAGCTCTAAGACCGGCTTTATTGACCACGGGTAACCCTTATGGGTCTTTTCTTAAAAGTGAGGTGGCACGCTTTTACTGAGTTAAGACATGACGCTATAACGGGACTGAAATAAAGGGTACCAGCGATAACAGCAGCAACAAAACTCTATTTAAACACAGGGAACTGAACTTTTCTGGGTCCTAACGTTCATCGAACAGCTAACTATCCGAGTGCAAAAATAAAATGTATGTAAACGTAAGAAAACAAAATTTGATATGCAAGGCATTGGCAAAATATATATATATATATATATATATATATATATATATATATATATATATATATATATATATATATACATATATAATCACCTGACTTATATAAGCTAGGACCTCAGACTAGCACAACCATTGTAAATAGTTTTTAGTTCTTAGTTTTTAAACTTATTAATCTGAAGAAGGCTGAACAGCCGAAACGTCATTACATTCGTCAGATCAGCTAGAAGTTCGCCCCACTGTCCTTATCTCTTATTTATCTATCTATCTATCTATCTATATATATATATATATATATATATATATATATATATATATATATATATATATCATTGTTACTATTGGGGACATAAAAAGTTATGAAAGGCGAAAATGTTGGGAAAAGATATTAACAATATAAAGTACAAACTAAAATTGGTTGTAAAAGTTTTCATATCTGTTGCCGACCTTATTTTGTCTATGAGAATGAATATATGAAAATGTTATATATAATCGTATTTTGTCTGTTAAACTTTTCCAAATCTTTGGGGCTTCGTATCTAAAGGAGTTCAATCCATACGTTGTAGATGAAAAAATGAAATCAAAACACATGATAACTTACAATGCCAGTGTTAATTCTCACGTGATGTCCCCCACCGTGCTCTTTCTTTCAGATGTGGATGAGTGTTCTCCTGGTTTGATATCTGATAGATATCGGCATCTAGAACACAATTGCCATGTTGATGCCAACTGCAGCAACACCAAGGGATCATTCTACTGCACGTGCCGTACAGGATATTCCGGAGATGGAGTCACATGTGTTGGTAAGTGCTTTGAGTTTTTTACCTGCTTTCAACTTGTTCTACACATATGCTTCCTGAATAAGATCCATTCATGAGCTACTTGTTGTCTTTTTCCAGACATCGACGAATGTGAGCCATCTGGGTTATCATCTGAGTACAGGCACCTGGCGCATAGGTGCCACAAGGATGCCAACTGTACTAACACTAAAGGTTCATACAATTGCGGGTGTCTGGAGGGTTACGTTGGAAATGGAAACCAATGTGGTGGTAAGATGTTGTGATAATAGTGTCCCTGGAGTATTTTGTAATGACGTTTTCCCTTTTGTATGGCGGCGGTACCTTTGACGTGTTAGGCGATTTCAACAAGGAATTGAACAAAAATATCCTAGATATGAAGTTATTTTTGGAAACCAATTAAGGAAAGACGGTTCTCTTATTAACCGATTACGAGGTACTTTGGACATTACAGAGATCTGATACTATAGGGCAGTCAAAAAAACTCATTCCTTGTGCTGCAAAAATACCCCAAATTGTGTTGTACAAATGATAGCAATTCATAAAACAGTCTGCCGTCCCCGCTAACGAGAAAGACCTGCATGATATTAAGAGCAGTCGCCAGTGTAGCTGTAGCCAGCAGTGTTCCTGTGGAGAGAGCGCGGCATCTCTTTTTCTGGTTGTTTGCATGCCTCCTTTCACTAAACTGACTTCGTAAACTCCTTTATTCAATTTATTATTTTCTCTCTCTTTACAGATGTTGACGAGTGTGTTTCTGGAATACACAACTGTCATGCTGATGCCAATTGCACCAATACCAAAGGCTCATTTTACTGCACTTGCCATACTGGATACTCTGGTGATGGAGTCACATGTGAAGGTAATGATATGCCATTATCTTTAGAAAGTTACAAATTATACTTATCTTTTCGGTAATTGTCGCGATTTTTGTTCATCCAGATATAATTGAGTGTGACAGCAAAAACCTATTACCACACCACAGCCGTTACTCTCATAACTGCCACGCTGACGCCAACTGTACCAACACCAAAGGCTCCTTTCACTGCACTTGTCATACTGGATACTCTGGCAATGGGGTTGATTGTATTGGTAGGTGATACGATCATTAATCGTCCTCTTAAAATATTAATTTATGAGTCTCAACTATCTTTGATATTTGCAACTTTTAAAGTGTAGCATGACTCCTGTCTTTCTAGCAGTCTCTTTAGTAGTGCACGTTTCACGATTAATATCGTCTTTCGGTCAATTTCATCAACTTCCTCATTGGGGACGCCAAGAGGACGAAGCCAAGTGCCCGTAATATAGAAAGCTGTATTGTAAAGGTCATTCATACAACACCATTTAGAGGTTTCATTGTGATAGGCAAAGAATGATTCCAATTTAATAATTGCTTAATAATTAATCTTGCGTCTGTCCGTACACTATCTTCAATGTCAGACAGGTTAAATTAAAGCTACATGAATTTTCTCCCTTCGAGGCAGGTTTAGTGTCCGTCGTACATATTAGCGAGGGATAGTATTGTCTATATCTGGTTAGTTGACAATATAATAGATTTAATATTTTTGCCGAAACGGAGAGCACTGTCTATAATAGATTGTTGTGCTCCTTAGATTAGTGTCTGTAAAGAACGATTTGCTTGTAAAGAACGATCCCGGAATCCATTCTTTTCCTTTGATTGGAGTTTTAATAGCAGCTCTTTATGCTGGCATTGTTCTTTAGATGTAAACGAATGTCTCCCGGATCAAATACCCAGTGGATATCGCCATCTTGCGCACAACTGTCATGCTGATGCCAGCTGCACCAACACCAAAGGATCGTTTTACTGCACGTGTCTAAATGGTTATTCTGGTAATGGAGTAACGTGTGTTGGTACGTAAACAGAAAACTACACAGCGAACTCTTCAAAGACAGACGTTTCGGTTTTTGAGGCCTGAGAACTCCTGATCCAAATGCAATATGTTAAGTAAATGTGTTAAGTTAAATGTCAAGGTAAAAAACGCTGGTCACAAGTAAAGCAGGCATTTTCTGCACAAACATTGCCTTTTAGAGTAAATCTACTAGCGTTCTATCACGAATGCAGTTCTCTACGCTACTCGCTATCTATTCTGTGATAGATAGTGAGTAGCGATTGTCAACAAAATGCCGGCCGCTTCTTCGCGTTTTCGAAGTGTATATGAGGAGGATTTAGATAATTGACTTGTTTAGTTTTGAACGACTAGTAGATTTATACTAAAACAATTAGATTATTCGCTCTCGATTTCTATCCGTGATAGCTGATTCGGGCTGCGCCCTCCTCAGCTATCATGCGCTAGAAATCTCGACCTCATAATATAATTGTTAAGTAGAAGATTATCTGGTAGTCTGTGATGTGAATTGAATGTGTCTGTGAATTGACCGTTACAGTTAAATATAACAGGTAGGAGTTTCGATGCTGCAGCATGTTGCAGATTGTCGTTAACGATAGAACGTTTCTGTCACCGGACTATCGGTCTAATAGGTCCTCCTTTAAAAATTGATGTCATTAAAATTAGCATGCTTTTAAGAACATCAAATTTCCGTGGGGCAGCTATCGGGAGAAGGTTCCTCGACAGAAACACTCGTGACTAAATTGCTTGTTTGGTATCCTTCGATAAAAAGCACTATCAGGTTGTCGAGAATTCTGAATGGCATTTTAGTGGAACTGAAGCTTGTAGTGTTGCCTGCACTAAGCGTAGTGTTTGTGTTAGATAAGAACGCTTTGATGGATATAAAAAACAATGCTAGCACCTTGCTTGTGTTGGCCTAAATCGTGTGGCATTTCATCAAACTGTAAATGACTTTTACAGCAAAACGAGTATATATAAATGAAGTTGACCATTACTTGGTGTACTGATCAGATATAAGTACGTTGCGAACTTTCTGGTTTAAAGAATACAAATGCTAAGAAGAAATAAAGAACGCTTTAAATTTTCATCTCGATTTTCAGAAGTCTACTGGTTCTTTCTTTTATATGTTTAGACATAGAGGAATGTACTACTGGAACGCACAACTGTCATGTCGATGCCAATTGCACCAACACTGAAGGATCGTTCTACTGCATGTGTCATACGGGATACTCTGGAGATGGAGTCACGTGTGTAGGTAAAAGAGAAGTTACAAAGCTCTTTGTTAGCCATATCTTGATAGTATCATTTCTCGTCAGAATTTAATACAGGCTTACGTGTCCTGTACATTTCATTTGTTTCAAATCAAACTCCTAGTCTTTGTTTATAGTATTAAAGTCTATTTGCGGCTAAAAAATATCACTGAATAATGCCTTTTGATTGGTTCCTTTTATATTTGTGCTTCAACAATTTTTCAGGGAAATCTAGCCCTTAAAATGGATCAAATGAAAAGCATACCATCGTGAGAATCTCTAGTTGATTTATCAGCGAGTGTTTAATTTTATTGATATTTGGTGATAAATGAAATGATAAGGAAACTTGTTCTTTATTGACACACGGCGATGTGTTTTGGGCAAAGGTCTCTCTTCTTTTTGATATTTTGATTATGTGCATGTAGATATAACGGAGTGCCCCTCTGTGAAGAATATCAAGAATATCAATCGTCGTCAATTTTCAAGCTGATGCCAACTAACAAGAACAATAATGATAAGTGAGTTAATCTTTTATCTCACGATTGAGTCACAAAGATGTGGATCGCGACGTTTCGACCGCTATACTGCTGGTCTTCATCAGGCGATGGTGTCGACTGGCTGCGTGTGAGTATAATAAGCACCGTGGCTGGTGGTGATTGGTGTGTTTCGATCCTCGCTTAGGCTGTTCTTGATTTCAATAGTCAACAGCTGACGATCCGTTTCACAATGGAAACTGAGAATCACAACACAATTCCTTTCCTTGATACGTTGATCATCAACGATTCGAATGGATACCTCTCTACCAGTGTTTACAGAAAGCCTAAACACACTGACCAGTACCTAGTGTATGATTCACACCACCCGCAATCTGTAAAACGCGGTATTGTCAAGTGCCTGTACGATCGATCGAAGCACCTCATAACGAAACCATCAGTTATCTCTCATGAAAAGAAAGACCTCTCATCGGTCCTTGTTTCCAACGGTTATCCGTTTACGAAAACCAAGGGACGAACAAACACTAAAGAACCTGAACCCCAAAATAAATCTACTGTGGTTCTGCCATACGTCAAAGGCACATCGGAGGCTCTTCGCCGTTGCCTACAACAACAAGGCATACGGACTGTTTTCAGATCTGACACAATTCTTAGATCACACCTAGTGCGACCTAAGGACATTGTCGATCCAGTAAAAAAAGACGGAGTAGTCTACAAGATTCCCTGCGAATGTGGTAAGGTTTATATTGGAGAGACGGGAAGATCTATGTATGTGTTACCCTTGTCTCATGCGTCCACAAATAAACCGTAAAACATTTTTACACTTCACATGCTTCACATGTTTATTTCGTTTCTTTCTCCTCTCGTCGCTCGTTCAACTCGCGCTCTCTTTTTTGATAACCCGGATGAGTACGTCATACACAAGACTCGTTTCCGCTTCCGGTTGTTTTGTTTTTAGTACAATCTCTACATGTAACATACATCCCCTCCGAGGAAAAGTGTCGTCCCTGACACTTAATGAAAATGTGAAAGAAAAATCACGACAGTAAACTAGAGAGATAATTCTCCTAAGGAAATGCTACAAAACAGTCCACGTTTCCCGTACAATAAAACTGACTTAAAGGATCCTTTCTTCTTTGACTCATTTCATCTTCTACGTAGTGACATTGGTACCAATAATCCATAAAGGCTGCAGCCATTCAGTGTTCTGGTAACATTTCCTATCCTGAGGGCTCACCCTCCTTAAAGAGCAAGAAAAAGAAATCTAAGTGTTATTTTTTTTTCTCTTTTTTTTTAACAAAACGGAACTAAGGTTTTTTTTCGAACAGCAGCACAGCAAAATGTGGAGCTTCGCATTTGCATGTGTCCATAGGTCACTGGATATAGTCCATGGCAACCAACGTTCACTGGATAACTAAGGTTTGCTGGAGGCATCCCCTGGTAGCCAAAGATCATTGGATAATGAAATGAGGGAAACGGCTGCAATTTCATTGGGGGTACGGGCTGCCAGGTAGCTGGTAAACTTGTTTGCCAGGCAAGAGGAGGACCTTGGGCATATGATGTAGATTGTAACGGTACACTGTCATTGGTAAGTGATTGCACAACAGCTCTAGCCTGGTACACTGGGTTTCTAAGAGTGTCATAAGTCAAGACCGCTGGGGGACGTCTGTCACGCTGAGGTCTAGACTCTGCTATAGAGGCGCCTTCCTGGCTAGTGTTACCTGGGGTCGATGGTCCTGCCTCATTCTCACTTGCTTCAGGGAGGGGTGATGTCTCCTCTACAGGGGGGTGATGTTCCTGCTTTTCATCTGCCGAGCAACCATCTTCTCCCTCTCCTCTGTCTCAGACGGTCGCTGATTCCCAGGCAATATCCTCAGACACTGACTCCGCGGAATGGTCAGTTTGTAGTTCTGGTTGCCGTTCAGGTTCCAAGTTCAACTCGTAATGCTCGCTTTCGTCGTCTGACGACTCTTCCACAAGTGTTGTAGGCGTCTGATTTGTCTCTCTCCTAATTTCTTTCAGAGACTTCTGTCTGTGAGGGGTCTTACTCGCAACATCTACTGGTAGATGGTTGCATGGCAGCAACAGGTTTCTGTGCAGAATTCGTGCTCCACCTGGACCTGTCTCAGGTTTGACCTCATAGACTGGACTGTCCTCACCTTTACGGCTAATCACCACATGAATTCGGTCTTCCCAGTGCGAGCGAAGTTTACCTGGGCCGCCCCGTTCGCTTAAATTCCGCACAAGCACTCTATCTCCGGGTTGCAACACTGAACTTCGGACATGATGATCGTAGCGTTGTTTGGCTCTGTCGCTCCCATCATTTGCCCGTTTGTTTGCTAGTTCATAGGCCTCTGACATCGCCTTCTGCCACTGCGCTGCATATTGAGTATGGCTGCCTTGGTTAGCTGTCCTGTCAATGCCAAAGATCAGGTCGATTGGCAGACGAGGGTGGCGGCCAAATAGCAGATAAAAAGGAGAGAACCCAGTAGCCTCGTTCTTCGTGCAGTTATATGCGTGTACGACTTGATTAAGGTGATCTGCCCACCGTGATTTCTGTGTCTCTGGTAGGGTGCGGAGCATATTCAACAAAGTGCGGTTGAATCGTTCAACTTGTCCGTTCCCTTGTGGATGATAAGGGGTGGTGCGGGAGTGTCCCACGCCGCACAACTTCTCTAGCTCTCGGTGAAGGCGATTTTCGAACTCTCCTCCCTGGTCATGGTGAATCTTTAAAGGAAAGCCGAATCGAAGGACGAAATTATTGTAAAGCTTCTGAGCAACTGTTCTGGCTGACTTGTTCTTTGTAGCATAAGCTTGCGCATAGCGGGTAAAGTGGTCCATCACAACAAGAACATATTCGTACCCTCCACTGCTCTTCTCCAGATGGAGAAAATCGATAGCAATCAGTTCGAACGGTGCAGTAGTGGTGATGGGTTGTAATGGAGCCCTGATCTTGAGAGTCGGAGGTTTACGTTTAACACATTGACAGACATGCCCAATATAGTGCTCAATGTCGCTCTGCATGTGTGGCCAATAGAAGCGCTCTCTGGCTAGGTGTAAAGTGCGATCCGCTCCGAGATGACCCATTTTCTCATGCAACTCCTTAAGAATCAGTGAGCGCAGTTTTTTTGGAATGATGATTTGAGTACGACTTCTTGTGCACCGTTGTAGTATCCCATCCTTGTCAACTGACAGGCTATTCCATTCATGAAGGAGCAGCTGCACATCCCTTGGCTCTTTCTTTTTCTCGGCTGTCGTTGGGCGCAATCCACACTGAATCAACTCTCTTACTCGATTGATGACTGGATCCGCAGTTTGTGCTTGTTTTACGTCAAGTTGCGGTACACTAGGTTTTCCTCCACCAGACATATCTGATTCGAGTGTAGCAGGGTCCCCTGAAAGAGCTGAGATCCAATTCACTGTTCCTTCCTCTTGAAGCTTTGCAGAACACACGACAGTCTGGAGGACTTCATGCGGTATAACCTCTGTGCACGACTCCATATAAGCAATGTCATCAAGCGCCATTCGCGACACTGTATCAGCATCAATGTTCGCTTTTCCCGGTCGGTAGTGAATTGTGAAATTAAAATCAGCCAAGTCACCTATCCAGCGGAGGCCTGTGGCGTTAAGTTTTGCCGAGGACAGGACATAAGTAAGCGGATTATTATCTGTGTACACTTTGAAGCTTGGGGCGTAATAAAGGTAATCTCTAAACTGGTCACAGATGGCCCACTTTAGTGCAAGGAACTCCAACTTTCCCGAATGTAAGTGGTAATTCTTCTCGGCAGGAGTCAAAGTGCGTGACCCATAAGCAACAACGCGAAGGATATCATTTTGGTGTTGGTACAGCACAGCACCAAGCCCATCCTTACAGGCATCTGTATGAAGGACAAACGGTTTCTCAAAGTTTGGGTAGGCCATGACTGGAGCACACGTCAGACAATCAATAAGTTTATCTAGTGCGGATTGGTGAGAGGTGGTCCAGACGACTGGGTGCCTTGGCGATAACTGTGAAGGGTTCCTCTTTCCTTGCCTTGGTTTTCCTCTCATGGACTCTTCAGAATGTTGATCTGTTATCTTGATTAAATCATAGATTGGTTTTGCAATTTTTGAGAAGTTCTTTATATATCGACGATAGTAGTTTAAGAACCCCATTAGTTTGCGCACTTCATTAACTGTCTTTGGAGATGATTCCTTGAGAGAAAGCACTGGCTTGATACTGGAGGGATCTAGTTTGTAGCCCTCCTCAGACACCACGCGTCCAAGAAATACAACTTCTTTTTTGAACAGTTTACACTTCCGCGGTTTGAGTTTGACTCCATGCTCTCGCAGCCGGCGCAGGACTTTGCGTGTATGTTCAACATGTTCCTCAAAGGACGCACTGAATATGATTATATCGTCCAGATAGGGTATACAAACAGTATCTCGTAAGTCTCCTAGACAGTTCTCCATAAATCGTTGGAAAGCCCCTGGGGCTCGGGAGAGTCCGAATGGGATCCTCACCCATTCGTAGAGACCCCATGGAGTGATAAATGCTGTATAAAGCTGACTTTTAGCGCTCATGAATCCTTGATGGTAAGCTTTGCCCTGGTCTAGTACTGAAAACCAAGAGTTCCCGCCGAGATTATCTAAAGTCTCTTGTATCCTCGGTATCGGGTGGCGATCAGGTCGCGTTTTCTTGTTCAGTGCTCTGTAATCCACGCATAGCCGCAAACTTTGGTCCTTCTTTCTGACACAAACAACCGGTGAACTGTAGGACGAGGAGGACTTTCGGATGAAATCACGATTTAACAAATCTTCAATATAAGCCTTTACCTCTGGGTATAGTGGTTTTGGCACTGCCACATAGTTCTTCTGAACAGGGGTTTGATCCTCAAGATCCAAGTTTAACTCAAGGTCTCTAATACAGCCAACATCACTGTCATCCCTTGCAAATGAATCTGCTTCCTCGGTAAGTAATTTAAGTGCCACGTCCCTCTGATGGCATTGAGACCACTTAGGTCTATGTCCCTTATGTGTGATGGAGTACTCAAAGGTTCTTCAGCTTGTGGGGGTATAAGCGGAGGGCCTCCGGCGTTTCCAGTACATGTTGTAGCCTGATCAGCAACATTTGCTTCTGTACTCTCTTCATCAGGTGTTTTCATGTTCCCATTAGAGTCCTTTAACCTAACTTCTACTGGTGTAACTGATTGTACAAGTTGTGGTCGCCCGAGCAAAGTTCGTCCCGGAAGTCTGATATCATGGTTGGTATTGTTAACAATGTCAATTTCCACTTTACTTGATTTCCCTTTCTTTACAGTCAACAAAGTCTCTGTAATCTCCAACCCGCTAGGCCATGGGTTAGACTCATCCGGTTCAAACAGTACTGGAGTAGTTCTCTCTACAGGTCCCGTGTTTGCTCTGCAAGTCACACTTTGACTTTGTCTGGGAGGTATAATAGTATCATGCTTCATGGTCTTGATCAAGCAGAGATCACTTTGATTACGGCTCTGAATAAAATTCACTAATGCTGAAGCATTTTTGCCATTTCACTCAGTAAAACTTGAAGTAATTTCTTGATGTAGCATAGCATCCTCACTACTGTTTTTAACAATCTCCTCAATCACATTAAAGCCGATTATTGGCGTGTCTAATGACTGGTCTGTAACAAGAAAGGGAACTGTCAATTCCTCCTTAGACGACAGTAGTCTAAAGTTAAGCTCCACCCATCCTATGTATGGCATGTCACCACCATTGGCTGCGGTCAGGTTCAGTTCAGAATTTAACAACTCTGATATGTTCTTAATAGTGATCCCAGGGAAATTCCTTCTTACTAACTGGTAAGATATTAAGGAAACCTGGGCCCCAGTGTCCCAAAGTACATCTACCTTTTGGCCATTGATCTCCCCCCTAACAGTACACCTCTTTCCTACCAATCCTACTACTGTGGCATGCTGCTGTGGTGTTAGGTGACTGACAAAGGTGCTACTACTGGGATCCGCATTCTCTTGTTTTGCTTTGTTTGACAGGTACTCAATCGCATTACACAACACTTTGTGTTTCTTCTGACAATTCCGGCTACAATACTTCACGACCTTGCACTTTGAACATTGTAAGAACTTTGCCTTTCCTGACTGAACTTTCCAACAACCATTACATCGGAGGGACTTGTTACTACTGTTGTCGACTATTCCGCGTCCCGCCGGAATAGTCGTGGACCGTTTCCCTGTCGACTACCCCGGTTCTCGTTACGGTAACATTCCCGAGCCACATGTCCCGAGTCACCACAAGCAAAGCAATGATTACATTCCTCTCCTCTTCCCCTCTGCTTGCAATTCTGACAACCCCAACTTGTACGGTTTGGCTGATAACCACGCCCACGACCCCTGTAGGATGGCCCACGCCAGCTAGGATTTTCTGCTCGGCTCCCTCGACGATTGACTTGATCCTTGAGATCATTTATCTCTGACTTGATCTGACGAATCTCTAGCAAAAGCTGCTGACCTCCATCTGTAGTTGCATTCTTAGCTTTTGCTTCTCTCTCGTCTTTGCCTACCTCACATGTATGAACTTTGGCAGACTTTTGGCGTTCACTAGCCAGCTTGGAACTCCTTTCTGCTTGCTGCGAGGCTAATTCATTCACCTGCCGCATGACCTCTTCATCGGTGAGTCCCGAGGTGCGTAAGGTGGGTCTTAAGTTAGATGCAAGGATGTCATCACGAAGACCAGTTTCAAATGATTTTACAAAGGTTTTCTGAATCAGGGATGCACCGTAATTGAACTCGCAATCTGACTCCTTACTTGCAAAATTAACCTTGTTACGCAAATCCAGTGCACGGAGAAGGAACTGTTGTGGGGATTCACCACTACTGTGTTGGCACACGGTGGCCAATTGTTGGTATACTTCTGAGGCTGTTTTCTCTCTATAATGAACACGAAGGATCCTTCGTAGCTTAGCTAGTGAGAGGTCACTTAGAGTCTCAACATAGCTCCGAAGACTACTGTGCGGAGAGATGGCACGAATCACTGCATCTACAATTTCATTTTCTTGGTAATCACGTTTTAGCTCTGAGTCTATCTGGTGCATTAAGGAAACAAAAGTTAGTTTCTCCGTTTGCCCTGGTTCGCCGATCTGACCAGAAATCTTAAATTCGCGACGTAGCAAAGATGAACTCGACTTTGTTTTCGCTAACTGACTCAATATATCTTCCACTCCCTTTTCTTGTTTAGGTCCTCCGTCAGAAGATTGTTTCTCCGTTTTTACTCCTGAAGCTGCTGGTTTTTGCTCTACCTCTTCGAGGGGCGGTACATTGCCGGTCACAAAAGCAAGTAACTGTTCGAGGCATGCTCGTGTTTCCTTTTCATCGCCCGCCATTTTGCTGTCGATGGTTTTCGTAATAATTTTGATTCTCTGCATCTTACTTTTACCCGCAGGGTCATCGTCGATTCCCAATAGTTCTATCATTTCAGACAAACCCTTCTCATCTTGTTCGAACAATCGAGACTCTACTTGGAGTTGTAATTGTTCCATAATTAATTCTAACCGCGAAAGTTTATTTCCAAACTGAACACAAGTAACCTGGCGCAAACGTTGTAATTCCGGTAACAGTGAGCCTACAGAATCAACTCGTCCACTTCGCCAAACACAAAACAACTAGCGAATGTACTCCACCGTCACAGAGCCCAATATTGTAAAGTCCTACCGTACGCATCTGACTGTTTTCGGTCGCCGCTTGTCTCCTCAACTGCAAATCCACGTGTTCATACCGCTCCACTCACAATCTCCTTAGCTCCAATTCTGACCATTTCTGCTTCCCTTGACAACAAATAACGTCCCACGGACTTGAGAATCGAAGTTCGTCCTGGCAGGGTCGCCAAAATGTTACCCTTGTCTCATGCGTCCACAAATAAACCGTAAAACATTTTTACACTTTACATGCTTCACATGTTTATTTCGTTTCTTTCTCCTCTCGTCGCTCGTTCAACTCGCGCTCTCTTTTTTGATAACCGGATGAGTACGTCATACACAAGACTCGTTTCCGCTTCCGGTTGTTTTGTTTTTAGTACAATCTCTACATGTAACATATGAACGGATTAAGGAACACGATAGAGACATACGGCTTGCTCGAACCCAATCCTCCGCCGTTTCAGAACGTAACAACGCGACCGGACATGATCCGCTCTGGGACGAAGTTAAATTTATTGACCGAGACCCACATTGGTACACCCGTAGGGTTAAAGAGGCTATTCACATAAGACTTCACCCTAACAACATCAACAGGGACAGTGGAATTGAATTTCCTGAAGCGTGGATGCCCAAGATCAAACAACACAACAGCCGATCAGTACCAAAGCGGACCGCTGAGGGAACAATTTCTAATCTGACCGACAAGGATCGAAATCCTCCAATCAACAACAGTTTAAGTGAGGATTGAAACGCACCAATCACCACCGGCCACGGTGCTTCTTATACTCACACGCAGCCAGTCGACACCATCGCCTGATGAAGACCAGCAGTATAGCGGTCGAAACGTCGCGATCCACATCTTTGTGACTCGATCGTGAGACAAAGGTTAACTCAGCTATCATTTGAAACCACGATGACGAACACCTTCCATAATAAGAATAATAATGATAATAACATTGTTTATTACCTCGTTACACTTTGTTCTCCCTAAATCTCGTCCATCATTACGGCCTTAATTGCTATGTACGTTACTCTGAAAACCAGCACTAAGAGGAAAAGTACATTCCACTGAACTATCCCATCAAATGTGATTCGCGTAGTTCCTGTAACCTGTAATCGTTTTACGTCACACCTTTCCCCAGATGTCAATGAATGCCATGTTGACGGTTTAGCTCCTGAACACCATGGCAACTACTCTAACAACTGTCACGCTGATGGCAACTGTACCAATACCAAAGGATCGTTCTACTGCACATGCCATACGGGATACTCTGGAGATGGAGTCACGTGTGTAGGTATGGGCAAACAATATTTTTGCAGTAACTTAAAGATGGACACTATGTAGAACTGGTAATCACTTCAATGCTACATTGCGCTTACCTCAAGTATGCTAAAAACTTTACCCTGAGGATTCACTGATCATACAACGGCCGAAAAACTCAATTACATAAACTTATAAGCAAATTAAAGAGACCTAGACATGTGTAACCTGAAGAGAAAATGTCATTTGTTCTTGTTTTTCTTACCTCAGATGTGAACGAGTGTCTCCCTAATGAGCTAGCTGCTGAATATCTCGATCTTTCTCACAACTGTCACTCTGACGCCAGCTGTACGAACACCAAAGGATCTTTCCAATGCTCGTGTCTAATTGGTTACTCTGGAGATGGTGTCACGTGTGTTGGTAATTACTTTTTCTTTCAAGTGCAGACTCGAGTCCTCTAATTCATATCTTAGTTTACTTTACAGGAGTAATAGAAAAATGGGAGTAATTTGAAAGTAACTGACGTTTCAATAATCGTTTTTCGACAAGAATAAATAAAAACATTTTGAGTTGAAGAAGACTAAGAGTTACCCCTTTCGATCATGTTATGTAATTTGTGATAGATATTGACGAATGCGACCCATCTGGATTATCGTCTGAGTACCAGCACTTGGCCAATATTTGTGACCTCGATGCAAACTGCACAAACACCAAAGGATCTTACAGTTGCGGCTGTCAAGAAGGCTATGCTGGAACTGGAAAAGATTGTTACGGTAAGGGATACCTGCACCATAATTAACTAGTTGAGACCTTAATATCTCTGTTAATTAATTATACGCTGAGGCTACAAATTCCCATTTCGATGGCAGCTCGTGGTGGGAATGTGGTTCCGTTGTTTCTGTGATTTTTTTTTTAGATTTATTGGGGACACGAGGGTTTTAGATAAGAAAACAATGAAATCAATTTTTGTATTACCCTGAAATAAGTCGAGGGCATACACCTGTAAAGTACAGTACAGTACAGTACAGTACAGTATAATGATTATTACTGAAACTATCCACTTCTTAAACTGGCATTTCCGCGCGCCAGCGAAGCACGCTTATAAACACTGTCTTGCAAAAAGCTTTTTCTTTCCTGTCCAAGATGTTGATGAATGCACGTTGGGAACACACAACTGTCACGCTGATGCCAACTGTACCAATATCAAAGGATCATTCTACTGCACGTGTCATACGGGGTATTCCGGAAATGGAGTGAAGTGCATTGGTGAGTGTTACGTTTCGAGCAGGAGTTTCATTGGTTAGGACTTACTAATATAACAATGGGTCGCCAATGCCAACCTGTATGTACAGTCATATTATTAAGGAGGTCAGGAAGAACCTTGAAGCAAAACTTAAATACTGGGATTTGCTTATATTGTATTTCACGATCAACGCACTTTTGCAATTTTACAAGCCATATGCTAGGTCAAAAGCAAGCGATAACAGCACTGGGAAAAGAGATCTTTTAAAGGACAAAGTAACGCATTATAGAAAAATATACTTATTTCCTAACTTGCGAAGTAAGGTTTCAAATTTAACGAGCAAAATTTACTTCTATAACTACTTCTCGTGGCTGGTTAAACGATTGCAACAACTGGCGCCGCAATAAATACTTAAGATACTTACATGACCCCTTTTTTGGTATCCCAATGTATATCATTGCCTTAAGGTCGCGCAGGACACTTGCCTATGAATACATTCATGAGCCAGCTTTTGCGTTAGGTGAATCATTTACAAGCCTTGAGGGTCGCTTCCGCTGAAATTTGACAGGAATCTTGGTACATGTTGGAATTACATCACGATTGTTGTTTTACTGGTGGATCTCGATTTGTGATGATATTTCAAGCTGCAAAAGTGGGAAAATCAGTAGTTGTGTCTGAGTTTTCTGAATGAGAAACGCAGTAAAGTGAATGGTCTTATTACTCAGTAGTGAAAAATTGAAAGTTATTGGCTTCCATAGAAGTAAAACTATGAAACTTATACTTTGAAGCGTCTGATATTCTTGTGAAGTTTGTTTTGCAATTTTGCTTCTGTCACATCACATCGGACGCAAAATTGCAGTATTTTCTGTCTCCAAAGATCGCATGAGTTTGCTATGTGTTAAAAATGTCCGCCTTTGAAAGCTGTCGATATAATTATGATAATTTGGCTTGCATTCCAGTAGATGCGTCAAAGAGCTGCGAATAATAACGTAGTTAATCACGCACTATTGAGTGAAAGGTGACATTTATTACTACCAACACGAGCAAAAAGTATAGAGATGGACAGTTTTTTGGTACCCTTTCGGCAGCATTCAAGTTTTGAAATTTGTTATATTAATTCATGCCCCTGTCGTATGGCGAATTTAACGATATATTTGATGGCAGTCATAGCAAGCCGTTAGAAAGCAACTTCAATTGCAGTTAAGCTTGGATTTTGGCCTTCTTGGGTTTTGGTTTTTCGCCACATTCACACATTAGCAATTTGATAAAGTACTTTATTACTAAGGGTAGGAAATTGCTTTAATTTAAATTGAACTTCAAAAATAGCGTTTTTTTAAACTTAGCGAGGTTTTGAATCGAAATGTACAAGTAGTTCGTACCTCGAGATTTCAATCACAATTAGCAATACGCCGAACACACAATATATTGAACAAATTTAGAATGTAAAAGAACTTCTCCTGAGGAATGTTCCGTGCATCGTCGAAATCAGCTGTTACGGCCTTCGTTCATAACAAATACATACATAATGCGATTAAGTGTCCTGCGCCGCCTTAACTAGCGAAATGTTTCCACAAGGTGTTATTGCTTTAGTTTTGAAATTCCATTGCTATGTTTCTTCCATAGACATAGTCGAGTGCAATGACGAAAGTTTAGCACCTCATCACAGCAATTATTCTCACAATTGTCATGACGACGCCAACTGTACCAACACCAAAGGATCATTCCAATGCACGTGTCACACGGGATACTCTGGAGATGGTGTTCTATGTTCAGGTAATATATTTAGAAAGAAATGGTTTCGAAAGAACATGGATCATGAAAACAAGTCATAAAAACACATGAAACTGTTCATGAGCCTCGGCAAATAATAAATAGCTTCATCCTCAGTAACTGAAATTACCATTAACAATACGTTTTTGGCATTTTTTGGCTGAATGCGTTTTACCATTATAATAATAATAATGTTTCCTCTTGTGTACCACTCCTTTCAGATGTGGACGAGTGTTTCCCAAATCAGTTATCAGATGATTATAGCCACCTTGCTCACAACTGTCATGCTGACGCCGACTGCACCAACACCAAAGGATCATTCTACTGCACGTGTTTAAACGGTTATGCTGGTGATGGAGTGGTGTGTGTAGGTATGTGATGGTGGTAAAAGACTCATCCGCATGTCATCACAGGTATATAGAGCTCTTTCATTAACTTTTAAAGATTTTCTAATGCCAAATTTTACAACAACATCAAAGAAAAGTCACCAAAAAAGCACAGAGACTTGGGCTTTTAGCAGCATAATTTAAGTAAATGATTTAACTTTTTTGTTTAGCCCCGAACTCCTGATCCATATGATTTAACATCCGAATACTTGCTTCTTCTTAATTTGAAGAATACTTCGCTCTATGAAGAGCGTTACTGTTATGTTGCAAAGCAAACACATTACTTGTAAATACACAGTTTATTACCTATAGGTTATGATACGACAACAAGCGAATAAGGACCTCATATGTGGAACATGTTTAAATGCAATGCAATGATCCACTTGCATTTCAGACATAAAGGAATGCACCAACGATACGGACAACTGTCACGCTGACGCGAATTGCACCAACACCGAGGGCTCGTTTTACTGCACCTGTCACCATGGTTACTCTGGAGATGGTGCCATTTGTGTCGGTAAGTGGGCACTTTGAATCACATTCCACGGAAATGACAGAACTGAAAGTGGCAAGGCTTATGCCACATTATTAATGAAGTTCTTTCAGTCTATGAAATCGAGAAATGAAAAGTATGATTCCCATGCAATGTTTTCTATTGAATTCTTATAATGCAAATATTGCAATTCTTCACTTTCAGATGTGGACGAGTGTTTCCCTGATCACATTTCTAAAGACTATATTCATCTTGCTCATAACTGTCATACTGACGCCAACTGTACCAACACTAAAGGATCATTTTACTGCACCTGTCACACAGGATACTCTGGAGATGGGGTCACGTGTATCGGTAAAACTTCTTGAGTTGATCATTCGTTCCGATTTTCTAGAGAAACATTACTCATACGCTATGAGAGCGGCTTCTATTGAGTGTATCTAACTAAAGCATATTTTGGAAGTCATTATGTTTAGCCGTTATACGTGGACCATTAGCAAAAAAAATACCTTGAAAAGTATTTGTTTCCAGTCCAAGGGCACTTTATGGTGACTGTAGATGATTACATTGACGAAAAGCTCAAAGGATTTTCACATTTACTTTCGATATATTTTTAGCAAGGAATTTCACTGTCATCGATACTGTCTTTTTTCCATTTACATCGCTTCCTTGGGGCTCAGTAAGCAGCAACTAGTGAATAATACGTTTGTTGTCACTTATTTGTTGCCCCCTATGTTTTTTCCCGATTCTAGATGTGAACGAATGTTTTCCTGCTCAGATATCTCACGATTATAGTCATCTTGCTCATAACTGTCATGCTGATGCCAACTGTTCAAACACCAACGGATCGTTCTACTGTACGTGTCATACGGGATACTCTGGAGATGGGGTCACGTGTATAGGTATGCCATTAGACTCTTTCATGCCCTTGAAATCCGATGAACGCTGATGTGTAAATAGAACATTGGCGTTGCCACTTAGGCAACGCCATTTTCATAAACCTGTGATCGATAACCCAACCAATAGTGCTTCCATCTAACGTGCGATCTCAGAGAAGGCGTTCGAAACCCCTTCCTTAAATGGCCGATTAATGAAGCCGCCTGGAAAGAACATAAGCCGAACCCACTGTACATAACTTAGTGTAGTTATTTTTTTATTTGCTATAGACATAAACGAATGCAATCCATTTGGTCTATCTCCCGATTACAAACACTTGGCTCACATTTGCCACGATGATGCTAACTGCACAAACACCAATGGATCTTACTACTGCACATGTCTAGTGGGATACTCTGGCTCAGGGGAACACTGTGCAGGTAAACGTTCTTTGTTCTAATCCCCAAGACATCGAAGATAGAACATACACTTCTTTGCCACCTTTGCACGCTGTTCTGCTATTCATGACATAATAAACCGTGGAACTCCAACAACAACAACAGCACCCCTACTGATGAAAAGACATTGGGGAACGGAACGAATGTTGTTGTTGTTTTATTTTGTTTTGCTTTTGTTCGTTTGTTTGTTTGTTTGTCTTGCGGTTTTTCGTTTTCAGAACTAAATAAACAACCTGGACGTCTTTGTTTGTTCAGATATCGACGAGTGTGCAACTGGAACACACAACTGTCATGTTGATGCCAACTGTACCAACACTAAAGGATCATTCTACTGCACGTGTCACACAGGATACTCTGGAGATGGAGTTACTTGTGAGGGTAAGTTTCCATTATCTTTCTTGTCATCAACGTCACCCTTGTCACCCACTAAATAATAGTCAGTTGTGCTAAACAATGTAGCATTGTACATTTCGATGGTCTTCATGACGACAGTTGATGACAGATTAAGATTAAGCTACATCAACTGTAATCATGAAGACCATCGAAATTTATAAAATATTTAAGATACTATGCGCCCACTCATTGGTCAATAGGTGTGTTTAGATGAGAGTATGTAAACACAGTTGTGACGTCACGCTGTTTCTGTTTCCCGGTACAATTTGAAAACATTTCAAAGCTTTCGCAAACTCATAAAGCAGTTTCAAGTACAAATATCAAGGAAATAATAGTAATAAATTTCGATATCTCTTCCCCCGTGAGCCCGAGGAAACAAAACAAAAGAAAAACCACAGCGCTTCCCCTGCCTCGATGATCGTGAACTACACGACCTTAAGCAAAGCTAAGAGGACAAAATATGGAACAAAATAGGCAGTAAACGTTTTCCAGGGTAATTTTTGCATTAAGCACTACAATAAAATTCTCTATACGACATTCTTTATTTAAAAAAATGTACACGAAAACGTACACCAAACTAAGCTTATATGCTACAGACTGTAAATGCTTCAAATCAAACTTTGCGCGGCCGATCGGTTGCCGTGTTTTGGCTGTCAAATTAGCGTAAAATGTATTTTCTCTGAGACGTTCTTAGCTGAAAAATATACTACAGCCTGGATGCGCTGCTTGGGCTATGATTCCTATCCAGCAAAACTTCACAAGGCACGATGGGCGATTCAACTTCTCAACCTTGTTCTCGGGCTGCCAATTTCAGAAGCGGTCAAGCACAGTACAATTCATTTCCATCTTAAATAAACTTTTCATCTTCAAGTTCTTTCCTTACCGATTCGTATATTTTGAGCATTTCTCCTGGTTCTCGTCGAGCAATCGGTATTTTTCTGCACGATTTCAGAGAAATCAAAGTTTTGATCAACATGGCGCTCGCATGAGGCTTGCCAAAAATTTCAACTTGATTTTGACTGATAGCTGAGTTAATCTTTTGTCTCACGATTGAGTCACAAAGATGTGGATTGCGACGTTTCGACCGCTATACTGCTGGTCTTCATCAGGCGATGGTGTCGACTGGCTGCGTGTGAGCATAAGAAGCACCGTGGCTGGCCGTGATTGGTGGGTTTCGATCCTCGCTTAGGCTGTCGTTGATTGGAGGATTTCGATCCATGTCGTTTAGACTAGAAATTGTTCCCTCAGCGGTCCGCTTTGGTACTGATCGGCTGTTGCGTTGTTTGATCGTGGGCATCCACGCTTCAGGAAATTCAATTCCACTGTCCCTGTTGATGTTGTTAGGGTGAAGTCTCATGTGAATAGCCTCTTTAACCCTACGTACGGGTATACCAATGTGGGTCTCGGTCAATAAATGGCGCCACATTATGGGACAGTCTACCATGCGATATAAGGAACACAGAGTCTCTGGGGGTATTTAAACGTAAGATCAATGACATTCTTTAAGTCTACGCACGGCATTCACGGAAAACAGCTTTTAGTGTTACAGTACACAGTTTGAATTTTAAATAAATTAGCGTATGTGATATGTATTTTTATGAGCTGATGAATTGATCGTGTTTAAATAAAGATTATCGTATCGATAATGTCCGGTCGCGTTACTACGTTCTGAAACGGCGGAGGATTGGGTTCGAGCAAGCCGTATGTCTCTATCGTGTTCCTTAATCCGTTCATGCATAGATCTTCCCGTCTCTACAATATAAACCTTACCACATTCGCAGGGAATCTTGTAGACTACTCCGTCTTGTTTTACTGGATCGACAATGTCCTTAGGTCGCACTAGGTGTGATCTAAGAATTGTGTCAGATCTGAAAACAATCCGTATGCCTTGTTGTTGTAGGCAACGGCGAAGAGCCTCCGATGTGCCTTTGACGTATGGCAGAACCACAGTAGATTCAATTTCGGGTTCAGGGTTGTTCGTCCCTTGGTTTTCGTAAGATTTTTTACAAACGAAAACAGGTAACCGTTGGAAACAAGGACCGATGAGAGGTGTTTCTTTTCATGAGAGATAATTGATGGTTTTGTTATGAGGTGTATAGATCGATCGTAAAGGCACTTGACAATACCGCGTTTTACAGATTGCGGGTGGTGTGAATCATACGCTAGGTACTGGTCAGTGTGTGTAGGCTTTCTGTAAAAACTGGTAGAGAGGTATCCATTCGAATCCTTGATGATCAACGTATCAAGACCAGCAGTATAGTGGTCGAAACGTCGCGATCCACAACTTTGTGACTCAATCGTGAGACAAAAGATTAACTCAGCTATCATTTGAAACCACGAAGACGAACACCTTTCATAATATTGATTTTGACTTTTATAACGCGAATTCTGATTGGTTCATGTGTTGTCAGTTGCGCGTTATGATTGGCTAGTGGGAAATACGATTGTTCAGAGCGTGTATTGAGAAAATCATTTCAATCAAGTAGTAAATAAACAAATGTTTCCTTCATTTGTCGAATTACTTCTTAGAAATATTTTATAAAAGCAATAGCGGACTTTTTTCCGTGTTTACATAACCTCATATAAACACTCGGGGATTGGGAGAATTCTCGAAAGTTATGCAAACCCGAGACGCAGTCGACGGTTTGCATAACTGTCTCGAATTCTCCCAACCCCCCTCGTGTTTATATGAGGCTATGAAAACATGCACGGAAAAAGTCCTCTATTGCTTAAGTACAATTCCTCTCTAACCCGCGCTTTTGGCATCATGTGTATTACTGACTATTATGCCGTGTATTCTCTTCCTAAAAATTTAGACATAATGGAGTGTGATGACAACAGCCTAGCGCCTCATCACAGCAATTATTCCCACAATTGTCACAACGACGCCAATTGTACGAACACCAAAGGATCATTCTACTGCACGTGTCACACGGGATACTCTGGGAATGGAGTTACTTGTACAGGTACACGTGAATGGATGTGTTCTCTCAGTCATGAATTCCTTGCTCCAAGCATTTTCCCTTAATATTTCAGTGAAAAGAGCATAGTTTACAAACCTAAAGACACATTGCCCTATCCTGTGAGAAAAAGTGGCCGACTGACTGTCTGAGTGATTTGGTGATTATTTATCAGACTGTCTGACCCACTGTCCTAATTTCTACCACGGTCTTTATAACTTTTTACACTCGTTTCGACTGACTGAAGAACTTTCTTTCAACTGACTTTCTGACCGACTCGATGTCTAGCTGACTATTTGAATGCCTGATTCTATGACTGACTAGATGACTGACTGACTGGCTGTCTGAATAATTTGGTGAACGCTTCTTTGTCTGAGAGTCTGTTTCACCAACAGGGTGAGTTATTAACCATATCTATATGTTTAACTGAGAGAGTAAATGTAGGACTGACCTTGCCCTGTCTTACTGATCGTTTGGCTGACTGGCTGACAAGGTTGAGTTGTGTTGTTTAATTTTTGGCCATTCAGAGGAAGCGAATACTAATTTATCGAAGATATAAATAACTGAATCATTGACGAATGACCGCTAACCGGTTATGAAGTTTGTTGGTTTTATTTAAGTACTTATCTCATTTCCAACCTCTAATGATTCGTTTTCTAATAACAATATTGCATATCGCCAGTCTCTGTGTTTTCAGTGCAATCAATTATCAATTATAACTTAAGATTTCCAGGAGTTCGGTGAGATCCATTGAAATGTTTGAATGTTCTGAAGAACTGGAGGAGTGTTTTTCTGACCTGATATCTAATAAGGAGTACTTGTCTTGACCACAACTGTCACGCTGGTACTAACTGTACCGTTTTGTAGTCATTTCACTATTAAAGTCCATGTTATGAACTGCTTCTTACAGATATGGACGAGTGTTTTCCGAATCAGTTATCTGATGATTATAATCATCTAGCTCACAACTGTCATGCTGATGCCAACTGCACCAACACCAAAGGATCGTTCTACTGTACCTGTTTAAATGGTTATTCTGGAGATGGAGTCACCTGTGTCGGTATGTAGGTGTTATAGTTGTCGAATTTAGTAAACTGTAATAAACTCCTGATCCATTACTTACCAAACTAAATTTACATTATAAGAATATGCTATATTAATTTTAGTTGTAAGATTTCTAATATGAATGGCACCCATGCTATCACTGACGATTGCAAAAAGTACTCAGTGATTCCCACGCTCGCAAGTGATCTCCTGGTAGCTATTATACAACAAAGGAGAAAACGTATACCATCCTTTTATTTCTTGGAATTGCACGCCAATCCCTTATTTTGTGAAATTTGGATATTTTACAATATACTGATACCGCATCGGGTTTTGAAGAAGGAAAAAATTGAATTTTACTTTGATAAATGCGAGTCCATACGGCTTTAACCACATTAAAAACAGAAACGGATAACAGAATAGCGATACCATTTTTCCAGACATTGAAGAATGCGCCACAGAAACGGACAGCTGTCACGCCGACGCTAATTGTACCAACAATAAGGGCTCGTTTTACTGCACTTGTCACCATGGTTACTCAGGAAGTGGAGAAACGTGTCACGGTAGGTATGAAGTTGTGATGTGTCTGGAGATCTGCTTAAAGTCCATTGACAAAATTCGGTTTTGTTGTGTCTCAGTAGATTAATGATGGTGTTTCTGCAATAATCATGACCACCCCCATTTCTAAATCTCCAAAACTGTAGTACACCATTGTTTCCTTAAGGGCAATAATTTTTGCCCAGTAGTTTCAATATAGCCGAATTTAACACGCTTTTATACATTAAGAAGTAACTTTTCGAACGGTATGTAATTTATGATCAAATATGCAGTCAACATGTACATCCTGTTCACAACTGTCACGCTATTCTTCTTTCATATTTCAGACATAGAAGAATGTGTTAGTGGAACACACAACTGTCATGCTGATGCCAACTGCACCAATACCAAAGGATCTTTCTATTGCATATGTCATACTGGATACTCTGGAGATGGAGTCACGTGTGTTGGTAACTCAAATATTTGTCTGAGCAGTAATTAACCATTATCATCCTTAAAACATAAACTGTAGTGATCATAAAATACACAAAACACATAGATGGGGGATGGACTGTATTTTCTTAGAAAGAAAGCAGTCGTGGAAAACAATTAACAATAGTTCTTTCAACAAATTTTTCAAACAATGCCCTCACGTTGATTAACATAGAACGTTTTAAGAATACATTTATTAATAGATTAACTTATAAATACGATCTTCATATGTGATCTAACACTATATTTTATTATGATTCCAAATATGTAACATAAGATATGTAGTTTTTATCTTATGATGAATAAAGACATTTATTGTTATTATTATTATTATTATTATTATTATTATTATTATTATTATTATTGCAATGGCAAAGAAGGCTAACTGTGCAATATTAATTTAGATGTGGACGAGTGTTTCCCTGATCAGATATCGAAGGAGTACAGTCATCTGGCTCACAACTGTCACACTGATGCCAACTGTACCAACACCAAAGGATCGTTCTACTGCACGTGCCACACGGGATACTCTGGAGATGGAGTCACGTGTGTTGGTATGGCCACCTTTTCTTGGAATGATAAGTTAGATTTGGATTGAACTGCAATAATGTAAGGGTTTGCTCTTATTACTGAACAAATAGGCTGCTCATGCTGAATGAAGTTTTAGCAAACGGTATATTTTGATTCTCTTGTTTCTTGAATGCTTAGAATAATTAAAATGGTATCAATATTTATTTCTGATAGATATCAATGAATGTAATCCGTCCGCATTATCCTCGGATTACGAACGCCTTGGTCACATTTGTCACGATGATGCTAACTGCACAAACACCAACGGATCTTACTACTGTACATGTCTGGTAGGATACTCGGGAGAAGGGACTTTCTGTGAAGGTAAATAAAAATAAATGGTATTTAGAAATATTATTACGTTAAACATGTGACACACCCTCTAAAAGATAGCCAAACCTTTTCGAGAAATATTATCATTATTATATTTCTTTTCGGCCTTGTCTTTTTATGACATCTATTAAAGCATAGCTGTCAGTGATGATTATTCATATATTCATTCTTTAATCCGCAGTTCAAATATACGATTTTCTTATATTCATTCTCACATATTCATCACTTACTAGTATATTACGAACCAGCAAAATGACCAGCTCCCAGTTGGCTTGTTAGTTCACTTGGTAGAGCGCTGCACCGGTATTTCAAGGGTCGTGGGTTCGACTCCCTTACAAGCCTGACTTTTTTCAGGGTTTATTTTCTGCGATGATCATTCACATATTCAAATAGTGGTTTGCTGCACACCGACTTGTATTTAAGAAATTGTTTTAACAACTAATGATTTTAGGTAAAGCGTTATAGCGAATCATAGTGTTTAAAGACTATTTCTAAAATTTTACCTATTGATACCGAGTAAGTAAAAGAACATCTTTGTTTCCATCTTCTATAAGATATTGATGAATGCAAGACAGGAACGCATAACTGTCAAGCTGATGCCAACTGTACCAACACGAAAGGATCATTCTACTGCACGTGTCATACTGGATACTCTGGAGATGGAGTTATGTGTGTCGGTAAGGGTTCTTTTACTAATTACTCGTTGTGTGCGCTACAATGCGTTCACTGTTATTTAAATTGCTATGTACGAGGTCCAGAAAACCAACGTCACTTATAATTGTTGCACGTCACTTCTTTCCCCAGATATCAATGAATGCCGTGTGGACAGTTTAGCTCCTGAACACTATGACAACCACTCTCACAATTGTCACGCTGATGCCAATTGTACCAACACCAAAGGGTCATTCTACTGCACATGCCATACGGGATACTCTGGAGATGGAGTTACTTGTATAGGTGCCAATTAATAGACGATATTATTATGAATAATAATAATAATAATAATAATAACTACTTATGTAGTGTTTATCCAGTTCTGTTCTAAGCGCTTTACAAAGATAGGAAAAGAATTTATACATGTTAAAAATAATTTTTAAAAAGATGAGTCTTAAGTTTACGTTTAAAAAGATTTAAATTGTCACAAGAACGAATGTCATCAGGTAGTTTGTTCCACAGTTCAGGGGCCGAAACAGCAAAAGCTCTGGAGCCATACGACTTGAACTGGATCTAGCTCGAAGTCGAGGCCATTGTGCGGAATACATTTACACGTGAAAAGATTCCTCCGTTTAAGCCTCCTGTGCAAGCTAGTTTCAGCTCATTGCCGAGTTCTTTTTTTCGGACGAGGAGAATGCAATATTGTACCGAGCTTGTATTGTACCGAGTTCGTAGCATAGTTTCAATGTTTCCATTATTTTATCAATTTTGTATCAGACGAAAGTTTTATAGGTTTTCGTCTATATATTTTCCTTCAGATGTCAACGAATGCCTCCCTGATCAAATATCAGACGAATATGATCATCTTGCTCACAACTGTCACGATGACGCCAACTGTACCAACACCAAAGGGTCATTCTACTGTACTTGTTTAAGTGGTTATTCTGGTAATGGAGTGAATTGTGTGGGTGAGTGTAATATTAGAGAGTCATTTGGGCTTCTCAATTTTGACTGATGCTGATATTTTAATGTGGCCATGATTTTGCACCTTACAGCTAATCAAACTAACTCCTGATCCATGTCTAATTTAATCCGCTAGAAACGAGTAGTTATAACTTTGTTTGTCAAGTAATATCTGACTAGTCTACTTTTACGCCATTTTTTCTGTATCTTTATGCTAGGTTCAGTTATACCTAATTATTTATTCAAATATCCCAATAATTATACTTTAACCGGCGGTTAAATGTCCTTTAAAAAATACTTGCAAACAAGGTGAAAGGGTCCACGTAATAGAGAATGACCCAGTTGCTTCGTTTGCTTCTCACTGTCTCGCCGCATTATTCGGGCAAAAAGATTGTCACGTAATTAAATCTTTTTATCAAAAAGCTTTACCAAGACAATATATAACTTTCTTTTGCATGTTTCTTCTCAAGGCAATTAAATATGTTTATCAAAAAGTCGTACCAAGAATACACAACTTTCTGTTGAACACTTCTTCTTGATGTGGATGACTCCGATTTTCAGCACTTCCAAGTACTTATGCTTTAATTGATTAATACTAGAACGCTTTATAAGTTGATGCTATAATAATGGTATGAAACATACCAGGTAACAGGTCACCATCTCTGTGCTTGGCTGAGATGCTGATGGGGGCTCCCAACGGTGCCAACAGTCGACCTCCATGCGCTTCCAAGCTTTGCGGTCCTGTATCATACAAACAGTATAACCGGTTAGGACACCCTTGTCTTAGCTATAAAGTTATCATAACTAAAAAATGAGTTAGGTCTCACCCCATTTTTTTTAATAGAACAGTAATTAGCAAGTCAAAATAAAACTCTTTGCCTCCTTAGTTGGCTCTAAATATTCCCTGCCTTAAATTGTTTAAAAGGTTTTATCTTAATATGCTGCTTACATTTCTGTAAGAACATAGGCATCAACGACCTTGTGGTTTAGTTCTTATCACTTAAACTTTAAATTAGGAGTGTTTCTTACAGGCTATACTGTTGCTGTGGTGACTTATTATGTCACGAAAAGTACCACAGCGTGTTTCCCAATGGTAATGTTTACGTGCTTGAAAGTGCTCGAAACCAGATTTAACCACCTCTCAAAAATTGAAAGCCCTCAATACAGGAAAATATAAACAACTTAACTCTTGGCAAATAGTGCCTTATGAAAATAATTTGGTAATACTAAGTAGATTAGAAAATTTCTTGGGACGAACAAATAGTCTAACTTCACCCTGTCTGTAACTGGCACTTGTTACCTTGAAGATATCGAAGAATGCGCCACAGATACCGACAACTGTCACGCTGACGCCAACTGTACCAACACCAAAGGTTCATACTACTGCACTTGCCACAATGGTTATTCGGGAGACGGAGTCATCTGCAATGGTAAATATAACAAAAGAAGTAGCCTAGTAAAATTTTTGTGAGTAATGTTCGTCGACAATCAATGCATTTTACAGCAAATAAAAGTAAATAACTGTGCTTTCAGATGTGGACGAGTGTTTCCCTGATCAAATACCTAAAGGCTACAAGGATCTTGCTCACAACTGTCATGCTGATGCCAACTGCACCAACACCAAAGGATCGTTCTACTGCACGTGTCATACGGGATACTCTGGAGATGGGGTCATATGTGCTGGTAAATTGACCGCATGCGTTTATCTATAAGTATCGCACGTATTAGGTGATCGATATTGCCAGGACCGGTGAAGCCACAACAACACCAAAGCTGAATGAATCGGTATGAATATGTTACCATCGCGCCGTTCCCAAATGTAGTGAGAGAATGTTTATCATTTTTATTTTTTTATTTTTCAGATATTGATGAATGCTTCCCTGATGAAATATCGGACAAGTATAATCATCAAGCTCATAATTGCCATGTTGATGCGAACTGTTCAAACTCTGAGGGTTCCTTCCATTGCACGTGTCATACAGGATTCTCTGGTGATGGCGTCACGTGCGTCGGTAATGTTCTGCGACATCTTACTTTCCTTCACTTTTGAATGCACTTTAATGAAACCTTTTTCAAAATCGTTATTACACAGACATTGATGAATGCGACCCATCTGGATTATCGTCTGATTATCAACACTTGGCCAACCTCTGTCATAAAGATGCCAACTGTACAAACACAAAAGGATCTTACAACTGTGGCTGCCAGGAGGGTTATTATGGAGGCGGACGAGAATGCATAGGTACTACAATTCATATATGTGAGATGCAGCTTAAGCAGATGAGAAAGCCTGATATCAACTTCTTGAAATGTTTTTATAACTGTAATTTTCCTTTCTGTCTTGAAATTTACTTTACATAGACATAGACGAGTGTACATCTGGAACACATAACTGTCATGCTGATGCCAACTGTACCAACACTAAAGGATCGTTCTACTGCACGTGTCATACAGGATACTCTGGAGATGGAGTCACGTGTGAAGGTATTGTGGTGGTCTTATGGTGTCTTATGATGTAGTCTCTTAACTCGTTTACCCCCGGCGATTTGGTCACCTTTTTTGCAATTTCTGAAGGGTAGGAGGACAAATCGACCTAGCTACTCCATATAAAGGGTTACCACGAAGATTTCGCTGGTCCACAACACCGAAGGCTCTGTCTTTGATGTCACGCTCGTCACGCTTGCTGTCGTTTATTTCTAAACGAACACTACAGCTACAATTCGTTGCGTATTTCGTTTATAAGTGTGTTTTTCGAGCCATTTTCCACTCCAGAAGCCCCCTGCCTGGCATCATAAAGCTGGGTTGATGGGTAGAGGCAATCCTTTGAAAGAAAACAGAGGTGAGAAGCAATTTCACACGAATTGGGCCGCTCAACGTATCCGAGCGAGTGATAGAAATTCACGGAGTGAAGTTACGTCTTAAGCCCTTTTGTGAGTGGATTACGGGACCTGGCATGGCAAATTTGGCTAGTTTGAACTTGTAAATAATGCAATCGGTGCAATGTTTTGTCAGCAGGACCGGGTGGCTCGACACTTGTAAAAAATATCTGAAATGGAAATTGGCGGACTGTCATGCGCCCGTTATCCAAGAAAATCCCAGAATTCCTTTGGGTCACAAATGCGAACATGGCAGACCAGTGAGAGCAAGTGAAATGAAATAGCGTTATCGGAGTGGCGCTAAAATGAGTGAGCAGGAAAATGTCAAACAGATTGCAAGAAATGGAGTCGAAGTTTGCCGCCATTGTTTTCAAAACGTCATGACAAAGTTGCGTGAATTTTGCGGTTGTCCGAGGGCGATTTTGGTTTTGCAAGAGAATAAACAGGTATATTAAATGAAAATTGGGAGTTTAGGTCAGTTTCCAGGGTGATGAAGTCTACAAAAATGACCTTTTGGCAACGACAGTAGTTCATTTCAACCACAGTTCGGGATTTGGGAAAGTTGCAGGTTTTCAAAGCCATCGTTCCCACAGGAACGATATTTGGTAAGCCGGAGGGGAAAGAGTTAACGCGTCTTCCTATGCTTTTTCTTTGCTACCAATATTTCCATTTCATTCAGATATCAGTGAGTGTCACAAGGAAGCACTGGCCAGTCACCACAGCAATTTTTCCCATAATTGTCATGACGATGCCAATTGCACTAACACCAAAGGATCATTCTACTGCACGTGTCACACGGGGTACTCTGGAGATGGAGTTATTTGCAACGGTAGACGATACAGAAACTGTTTTTTTTTTTACCACAATTGCTAGTAATCTCACAATCTTATTGGCTAATTTGCCGTTGTCGATAAGAGTCTAGACAACGCTGCTCGCGTCAACGTGTCTCGCAATGCCTGTTTTCAGCTCGCGCTCTGAAATTAACATTTTCTTTGACGCTGATATTGTGGTAAAAAACAAATCGAATGTGGTTTAGCGCCTCGTGAGTCCACAACATTTTGACCAATGTGATGATGAATATCGTTGTCGATAAGAGTATAGACTAACGCTAAACCACATTCGATTTGTTAAATTTATCCTATTAATTCTGTTTTCAACCAAGTAATTTGAAAAGAACCTTTATTGGACGTTACATGTTTCTTGTTGATATTGTTTTGCAATATCACAAATAATTAAGTGGGTTTCTTTCTTTCGATGTAATACACCGAAAGTTTGTCAACCTAATGGTAAATTTTAGCAAAGTTAACCTGTCGCGAAGTAATAAGAAGGCCGGATTTAGGTATCTGCTTTTATTACTTGAAAGTAGTTAGGCTAATAATTTGTAAATTAGGTTACCTTATTTTGGCAAAGTAAGGAAGAAATAGCACTATATGCACGAATTAATCGTTATGGGCTCTGTTGAGCTAAAGTTATGAATATATTTATTTGTACTTCTTAACAGATATAAATGAATGTTTTCCGGGGAAAATATCGTCGGATTACGCCCATCTTGGGCACAATTGCCATGACGATGCCAACTGCACCAATACCAAGGGATCCTTCTATTGCAGGTGTCTCAATGGATACTCTGGGAATGGTGTGTCTTGTCTAGGTAAGTAAAGTAGCCATTTTAAGTAGGCGGGTGCCGAAACTTAACAAACTGAAGTTTCCAATCTGTTATACGTGGCTCAGTAGCTTATTTAGACTCCTTGTCTTGACACAGAAAAGAACCGGCATGGCATAATATTATTATACTCACTTCTAGTACCCAAATATGGTGCCCGATCATTTAGAATGGCTAACAAAGTTAACTGACGTTAAAAATCACTTAACGTACTAACTCCTGATCCATAACAAATAACAAGCACTTTTTAATTTCATTACAAAGTTCAGACAAATTAAACCTTCTAACAATTCTAATACTGCCACTCATTTATTACCGCTTGCATACCGGCTGCGGCCCGGCAACTATTTGGGTTTTTTCGGTTTATGGCAGACATTGAGGAGTGTCATACAGATACCGACAATTGCCACGCCGATGCCAATTGTACCAACACTAAAGGGTCATTCTACTGCACGTGCCAGACGGGATACTCTGGAAATGGAGTGCTGTGCTTAGGTAAGTAGATATCTTGGCTTTCGGCGGGTGAAAAAGAAATTTTTGGGATAATTTCGACACTTTTCATGAACTTCAAGACTGTCCTTAGAAAAACAAACATCTGAAGTATTCATTGTCAGTAAATTTAATTTTAGATGCAACCGATCTTTGTTTCGGTTGTACATTTATTCACGAGACTTTAGCGCCTCGGGATTTCGGCTTAAATTGTGTTAGAAAATATCATTTCAGGTCCCGTAATTATTTCTTTTCACTATTTTCGGAGAACCAGACGTGTCATAAGAAGGTGAAATAAAACGTTTAGTATGTTGGAGTAGCGATATAAGCTCAGAAATCGGGCACATGGGATTCTGTTTGCTAAAACGTTGTGCAACTTACTATTTAATCCAGGGAACCCTTCAGAGAAAATTGTGTCAGGTCACATAAATAACTGAACAAAAAAGAATTTTGCTCAAATTCTATTACTGACTACCCCTGAAATATATATTTATAGGCCAAATTGTCTGGCCCTCAACGTTCTTCTTGACGAAGTTCTAGAAATACTCGGATATGGAACCTGGGGTAACCTTACCGACACTACATTTGCTTATGGTTTGAAATTAAAATAAAGCAGTTTTGTGCAATATCCCAAGCAGTTTGCAAGTCTAATACATTCTTGTGTTCCAGATATTAATGAGTGCGCTGTTGGAACGCACAACTGCCATGTTGATTCCAACTGTTCAAATACAAAAGGATCGTTCTACTGCACTTGCTTGACTGGCTACTCTGGAAATGGGGTCGGCTGTGTTGGTACGTGTGTAATCAAAATCAATAAATCAAAGGCGGATTAGTTTGGCAGACGATACTTAAAAGGAAAACCTAAAAGCGCAACCCATATAGCCATCAAGCAATGAAAATGTAAAGCTTGTGGGATGTGGCTGGAGTGACAAGGATACTTCACAAATTAATGTGATCAAGTAAGCTGAAGCCACTCAAAAGGCACTGAGGCCACAAGGTAGCGGGCATTACCCCTTAAATCTACCAAAGCAAAGATTGAGCCCAAGCATTAGCAGCCATGGACAGCTGTTTCGGCCTTGTTAGGCCTCATCAGCATGGCATAGCTAATGCTCAGGCTCAAGTACCCACATATCAATAAAACAAGCAATGAAAATGTAAAGCTTGTGGGATGTGGCTGGAGTGACAAGGATACTTCACAAATTAATGTGATCAAGTAAGCTGAAGCCACTCAAAAGGCACTAAGGCCACAAGGTAGCGGGCATTACCCCTTAAATCTACCAAAGCAAAGATTGACCCCAAGCATTAGCAGCCATGGACAGCTGTTTCGGCCTTGTTAGGCCTCATCAGCATGGCATAGCTAATGTTCAGGCTCAAGTACCCACATATCAATAAAACAAGCAGTGAAAATGTAAAGCTTGTGGGACGTGGCTGGAGTGACAAGGATACTTCACAAATTAATGTGATCAAGTAAGCTGAAGCCACTCAAAAGGCACTAAGGCCACAAGGTAGCGAGCATTACCCCTTAAATCTACCAAAGCAAAGATTGACCCCAAGCATTAGCAGCCATGGACAGCTGTTAACGTTTCGGCCTTGTTAGGCCTCATCAGCATGGCACTTGAGCCTGTGCATTAGCTATGCCATGCTGATGAGGCCTAACAAGGCCGAAACAGCTGTCCATGGCTGCTAATGCTTGGGGTCAATCTTTGCTTTGGTAGATTTAAGGGGTAATGCCCTCTACCTTGTGGCCTTAGTGCCTAGCTAATGCTCAGGCTCAAGTACCCACATATCAATAAAACAAGCAATGAAAATGTAAAGCTTGCGGGATGTGGCTGGAGTGACAAGGATACTTCACAAATTAATGTGATCAAGTAAGCTGAAGCCACTCAAAAGGCACTAAGGCCACAAGGTAGCGGGCATTACCCCTTAAATCTACCAAAGCAAAGATTGACCCCAAGCATTAGCAGCCATGGACAGCTGTTTCGGCCTTGTTAGGCCTCATCAGCATGGCATAGCTAATGCTCAGGCTCAAGTACCCACATATCAATAAAACAAGCAATGAAAATGTAAAGCTTGTGGGACGTGGCTGGAGTGCCAAGGATACTTCACAAATTAATGTGATCAAGTAAGCTGAAGCCACTCAAAAGGCACTAAGGCCACAAGGTAGCGAGCATTACTCCTTAAATCTACCAAAGCAAAGATTGACCCCAAGCATTAGCAGCCATGGACAGCTGTTAACGTTTCGGCCTTGTTAGGCCTCATCAGCATGGCACTTGAGCCTGAGCATTAGCTATGCCATGCTGATGAGGCCTAACAAGGCCGAAACAGCTGTCCATGGCTGCTAATGCTTGGGGTCAATCTTTGCTTTGGTAGATTTAAGGGGTAATGCCCGCTACCTTGTGGCCTTAGTGCCTTTTGAGTGGCTTCAGCTTAATTGATCACATTAATTTGTGAAGTATCCACATAGCCATCAAGACTCACTAGCTACTACTGAACGCTAATCTATTAAACCTCTTTTTCTGTGGCTATATGATGCGGGTTCTTTAAGCAGCAATACTATCACTTGGTATCGAAGATAATTTAATTTTCCCGGTGGACTCTTAGTCTTGTTTCTCTGACATGAGAATCGTTGAGACTTGGCAAATAATAATATTTGAAAACATTGTAATAGTCGATACCTTTACTTTGTTTACTAGCATATTTGTCAGTACCTGAAATCAGAATAACTGTATATCCGTGAAAGACGTCCACAAAATACGCCCAGAGGAAGGTCACTAATTTGCACTTATCGGTATTGAATAAAACAGCTGAAGGTAGTTAAACATTCGTCATAGAGAAGTATCGTGACCGACATTATTTTTAATCAGTCATTTTAGTATACACAATTTGGTAGAATAGTGTTGTGAGGCTTTTTCTGTATAACGAAACATTTGGTAGTATGTGTGATGAAAACATCAAATGGTTTACTGGGGATAAAATATAAACATAAGAATGTATAATCTGTAAACATTCTACAGTTCTGAAACGAACATTAAGATATTATGGTAGGCTTGCGATACCTCATAAGCTTGGTACCGGACACAAACGAGGTTCGATTCTTAGTAAAATAGCCTGGGGCCCCTCTTTCCAAAATCAACAACTTGTATTACGGTGGGAAACATATAAAACCAGGTGTGTAGTCGTACTCACAATCTTTTCTTTCAGATGTCAATGAATGCTCTCCTGGTGACATTTCTGAGCAGTACAAGTATCTTGCTCATAACTGTCACGCCGATGCCAACTGCTCTAACACAAAGGGCTCGTTCTACTGCACCTGTCATACGGGATACTCTGGAGATGGAGTCACGTGCGAAGGTAGGTACCTTAAGCCTGTTGAAGCTTTTCATATTTTCCTGTTTGGTCGTTTTACTATAATTTATTTCCTTCATTTTTTTTTTAGCTAGTTTTCATGTCTTAATGTCTCTAATAAGTAACGCTAGGCATGAGAACTGGTATTTAGAGGGTGTTAACTAATGACCTATTGGAATCCTCTTTCTTCCAGACATAAACGAATGTTTTCCTCGTGGGTTGTCTTCCGATTATCGGCAATTGGCTCATATTTGTCATGACGATGCAAACTGTACCAACACCAACGGATCTTATTACTGTAGCTGTTTGTTAGGATATTCAGGAGATGGAGTTATCTGCCAAGGTAATCAACCGTTTTTCATTCATTACACTCCATTTCTTTTACCTTGACGTTTTTATTTTTCTTATAAATTGGGTAATCCGGCCGGCATTCACATTTTTTGCACATGTCGTTTCTTGATGAGAAAGACGACCACACCTATGTTTTAGCGGAGCTCCGGCGGCCCGAAGGGCCGCCAAGCGGAGCACCATACCTATAGAAACCCGTCAACTGCTTTTCTCATGGTAATCATGGCTAGCGGTATTGCTCGTGGGCGCGCACGACGACGACGGCGGAGTTGCCCAATAATTAATAATATCCTAATAATAATCATAATAATCCAACATGGGGGCCATACTTCACATGGCCCAGGTGACCAGCTAGTTTATAGCGTACGTCTTTGATACGGGACATCCATCTTACAGCCAATTGACACCTGTCAAAACAAGGCCTCATCGAGGTCAGCTATTTTTTTTGAAGTTGACCGCTAACCAGGTACTTGCTTTCGATTGGAAGGCAGGCTCAAATCAGGTGTGGGACACCCAAACCAAGTCGTCCATTGGACGCAAAGAAGTAGTTGAATTGTTTCCTTGTTTTGGTGCGTCGTTTTGTTTGCAAGCGAACGAGTATTTTTACTCTGCTTGGCTGACTGGTTTTGGACCTCGGTGCCTCAACAGCGTTAAGAAACTGTTGCCCTTATCGTATTAAGAGGCAGTCCCGCTAAGAGCGGTCCTCTCGACCTAGCGACCAAAAAAAGTTTTCCTTTATTTTTTGCCCATGAAAAGGGTTTGGTAAACATGTTTTAAAAATGCTATAATTATTTTCCAATTCTTTGTTTTTGCCCCGCCACAGGCCCAAATTGAATTTTGGCTCACCTGACCGAACTGATAGCGATCGAAAGTGTAAATTTCATAGATTTTGTCAAGCGCCCTCTGACTGCAAAAATCTAGCTCACTGAATTCTATTTTTCTACAAGTTACAAGGTGTATTCAGTTAGTTCACAGACAAAATATGGAAACTTACAAAAACATCTTACGCATTCCAGCTTGATTAGAAGACACCCTTCTATTGAACCTTAATTTGCATATCGAAAACTAACCAAATGAAAGGAAAGAAATCTCAAAAGTTTGGTTTAAATCGTGATAAAAAACCATATCAGAGCAAAGTGTATACTCCAATGAACTGATGTATTGCTTCAAACCGGCGGGTATCACCTTAGCTTCCACACGCCAAGAGCTCAAAATTGACGAAAATCCATGTGTTTACATAATTATCGTTGGTGTCAAAGCTCATTTGCATAATTCTAAAAATTAACGAAAAGGCATTTTTTTTACCGTTCAGATTCTTTTACTGGCCTTCTAAACAATGGGTCTTAACTTCCTTTAATGATTGTATGGAATAGAAATCTTGTGTTATGGTAAAACGTTGCATAAACGTGATCAGTCTACATGGATGGCTTGCGAGGCCCATAAAGTAAACATTGGCGGGCCGGTTGTAAGTAGTCTATTGAATAAATTTCGTTTATTCACGTTGTAAACCACGAGATGGAAAATATCAAATTCAAAAGTTAAAATTTTTCAATTTGGTTATTGTAGACATTATATGCATCTTGAGGGGACACACAAACATAAAATACATTATGCTAATATTAAATTTTGAAACAACCACATGCAAACATACACTCACGGCCTGCCCACTGAGAAAATGCTCTGAATCTGGCTTCCAGCAAACACAAGCGACCCGATTCAATGGTACTACTTTCTGCAAATTTCTTTCCATCATTGATGGTTTTCATGCGGCTACGGTCTGCAACGTTTCCAACCTACAAACTCAACATCGCGGACCGTTATAACCAACAAGAGTAACTTCGCCTGCTGTCTTGCGTTACATTGAACGTGACTATGCTAATTGGTTTGTTTGTTGTGTTATGGGATGGGAGGGGAGGGAACAAAATGTGGGAGGGGACGGAACAAATAAATAAGAAAAAATTCTGTTTTTTTCAATACCTGTATAGATAAGTATCTAATCGGTGAATAGCAAAAAAAGGAATTCTTTTAATATTATTTCAGTCCATCACACTGCTGTTACTCGATCTCTCGGCACCATTCGACACCGTAGATCATTCTATATTGCTCTCAAGACTACGTCATCGATTTGGAATTGACGGGACAGGTCTTAAATGGCTACACTCATACCTTACTAATCGCAGTCAGTTCGTATGTGTTGAGAATGGATATTCATCTAGACGCGATCTACTTTACGGAGTTCCACAAGGATCTGTGCTGGGACCAATCTTATACTTAATATATACTGCACCCCTTGCAGATGTTATTAAACAGCATAATATTTCTTATCATTTTTACGCGGATGATACGCAAATCTATATATCCTTCCAGCCTTCCAGTTACATCGTCACTCTTAATGAGGTTAGGTCAACAATAGAAGCTTGTGTCTGTGATATCAATGAATGGATGACGGGGAACAAGCTCAAATTGAACAATGATAAGACAGAGCTGCTGATACTTCATTCTTAAAGGATTTACATTGTACATAGTTTATACCTGGTTTTTTTTTTTTTATCTTTTTATTTAGGCAAACATTATAGGGTCGACCTCTAGCTTTCCTTTTCAAGATGTTTTATAATTTTTAGCTCCCCCATCTTGAATAAATACGTTATGTTATGTTATGTTATGTTATGTTATGTTATGTTATGTTATGTTATGTTATGTTATGTTATGTTATGTTATGTTATGTTATGTTATGTTATGTAATGTTATGTTATGTAATGTTATGTTATGTTATGTTATGTTATGTTATGTTAAATTCACATCACAGACCGTCTCCATCTCTGGATTCTATGTATCCTGGCACTGAACTAATTAAAGCCTCTGAATCTGTTAGAAACATTGGAGTCTGGTTCGACAAGACGCTACTGATGAAGAAACATGTTAACTCCGTCTGCAAGACTTCCTTTCATCAACTTCGACATTTAGCTACAATAAGGAGATTTCTATCTTATCAACACTTTGAAATACTTATACATGCGTTTGTGACTTCTAGACTTGATTATTGTAATTCGCTACTATCCGGACTGCCACAAAACCTCGTTCAAAAACTTCAATATGTACAGAACTCTGCTGCCCGTTCACTATCATTCACTCAGAAAACTGAATATATTACTCCAATACTTAAAGAACTCCACTGGTTGACTGTTGCTGTCAGAATTGAATTTAAGATCCTAGTACTAGTTTTTAAGGCATACCACGGCATTGCGCCACTCTATATATCTGACATGATCACTAAATATGAACCGATCAGGTCTTTACGCTCTTCCTCCAAAAGACTCCTCTTTTTCCCGGGGTACAACCTTAAGACATATGGAAGAAGAGCTTTTTCTGTGAATGGTCCTATGTTATGGAACAGCCTTCCTAACAATATTAGAGAAACTGAATCTTTAAGCACCTTTAAGAAGCAGATCAAAACATTTCTTTTAAAACGTTCTTTTTAAGAAGCATTTTAACTCTTTTATTATTGTTGAATTATTTTTCTTGTAAATATTTATCTTGATTAGTTATTCATATTATAGTCTTTTGTATATTTTAGGTATTACTATTATCTATTATTTTCATGTATTATTATCATATATTTTATACGTATTATCATTGTAAAGCGTTATTGGTTTCTTAATAGAAATAACGCTATATAAATAAAGATTATTATTATTACACTGTCTCCAATAATTATGTCGAATTTCCTTTCATTTGGTTAGTTTTTGATATGCGAATTAAGGCTCAATAGAAGGGTGTCTTCTAATCACGCTGGAATGCGTAAGATGTTTTTGTAAGTTTCCATATTTTGCGGCTGAGTCTGTGAACTAACTGAATACACCTTGTAACTTGTAGCAAAATAAAATTCAGTGAGCTAGATTTTTGCAGTCAGAGGGCGCTTGACAAAATCTATGAAATTTACACTTTCGATCGCTATCAGTTCGGTCAGGTGAGCCAAAATTCAATTTGGGCCTGTGGCGGGGCAAAAACAAAGAATTGGAAAATAATTATAGCATTTTTAAAACATGTTTACCAAACCCTTTTCATTGTCAAAAAATAAAGGAAAACTTTTTTTGGTCGCTAGGTCGAGAGGACACTTCTTAGCGGGACTGCCTCTTAACACGTAATCGCAATGAGTCCTGGTAAAATCAAGGTTTAACCCATTGACTACCGCAGGTTTTTACATTTTCGGAGTGATTTTCCACCTATAAACGATGAATAGCAATTCGTGACTCTTTATTTGAACTACCAGGGAAAAGTGGTGCTGTCCTAAGGCACTGGAGGCTCAAGGTTTCTGAAAACGTCATTTTGACGTAGCTATTGTTTATCCGTGAAGCGACAACAATGGCCCAAGTTCGGTTTGCCTGCGATTTCTGCTAAATTTACAGCCATTTTTCATCTTTAGCGGCTGCCTGATGAGCATCATTAAGCGTGACGGTAGCTAAGAGTCCACTTTCTCAAAGAATCGAGCAAGGTGATGTACTTTGTTGTTGAATTTGGCTTGTTACTCGACGAACTGGGAATTTGGCCGGTCGAACACTTAGTACCTTTGGGACTCGACTATTGATGAATTTCTCGACCTACCGCCACATATTTTGGAATTTCTGTGTACTGAAGATGACCACGAGCAGGAAAATTTGGCGGTAGGTCGGAGTGGCTGTAGACTTAGTTTATATGTGAAAGAATTGGGGGATGGAACGGGCGCTGTCCAAAATTCTCGTTAGTTCCCAGCATGCAATGCGCTCAAGATGTTGAAAATGTCGGGAAGGCCCGAATGCACTGGAACAAAAGGCTGTATCTACGCTCGGGAGAAGAATATGAACAAAAAAAGTCATTTCTAAGCTAGAAAAAGGACTGAATTTCGTTATGATGGTTGAATTTTGGTTTTTCGACGATGATTTCCCTAAAAAACATGAAGGCAAAAAGGGGCATTTTTGTTGTTTCTCTTTGACGTTAAAAACGGCCAGTTTCGTTCTTGTCCAAACTCAAAAGGCCATATTTGGTAAAAATCGCTACGTTTCTTGCATTTATTGGATATCCAAATTTAAAGGGCATTCCATTTCGTGCTGACAACTAACAGCTAAGGCAATATTCGTGCGATTGAGAGAGTTGCAATGTTTTGAAGCATGGGAGTTTTTTACGGCCGGTTTTGGCCGGCACGGGTGCCAATGGGTTAAAGCCCCGGCTAAAGGATCACACATTTTCGTTCAACATCATCAGTTGTCAAACATAACGTTGGGCGGCTAAAAAAAACGCACAGACAATGTTTGACCAAACACTACACAGAGTGAGTCCACAGAATGATTTTTTTTTTGCGTATTATCGCTGAAATTTCGGCTTTATGTGGTTCATTTGGTTGCTTTTTACCGGCTGTGGACGTTTTGTTGGTTGGGGTGGCTAAATTAAACGATCAAACATTTGTTCCTAACGCGAAATGTTGGATCAAAATGTTTGATCTTGATGAAACATGGAAAGCCATTTAAGAATAAATGCCATGTTGAAAGAGGTGGCTAAACGGTCAAACACTTCGTGTATTGTTTTCTTGTAATGTTTAATGTTTTAATATCTTGAGGTTTTTGAACCGCCGTCAATTCCTGTTGACTGCTCTAAACATAAAATATTGGCGCAAGGAAAGCCATGCGAAGTTGCTCAATACCAGTAAAAAATAATAATCGTGGAGCTCCGCTTTTAGGCTTGGCTAAATCTATATATCAAAATTCATTTATTATGGAGGGCGTTTTCAATTGAAAAAGATCCATTTTTGGTTGTTGGAAACGTTATTTATTTTTATTTATTTTATTTATTTTATTTGCCACACTAATTACAAAAATATAGGAAAAGAAGAGAAAAAAAAAAAAGAAGTGGCGAGGAGACCTAACAGAAACTATAGGAGCTTATGAGAGGTTAGGCCTCCTCGAACTATGAGCTAGAGCTGTTTCACATCAATTGAAGAAAAGAAGGCGAAAAGTCGAAGATGGAAAGATTTATAAACTGTTTTCATACTTACTCAATAATTTAATCTTCAGTTTTTTCTTAAAAGAGGAGAGGGATTGAGAGTTGATGATCTTGTTGTCAAGTGAATTAAAAAACTTAGGCCCTTGAAAAAAGGGCGAGAACTTTTTCGTGTTTGTACGACAAAACGGTAGACGGTAGGCCTGGGAATTTCTTGTATTGTAAGAGTGGAATTGGTTGCTTTGAGAGAAATTGTTATTAAACTTTGGAGGTAAGAATGAATTTTTGCAAGAATACATAAATTGGCCCAGTTGAAGCAAATGGATATCATTAAATTTTAGTATACCGAGGTCCTTAAAGATGGGTTCAGTATGAGCATTAAAATGTGATTTATTAATAATTTTAATAATGCGCTTTTGCAGGATAACAAGGCGGCGAAGATTAGTTTTATAGATATTACGATATTGCAGTAGTGAAAATAAGGATAAATTAAAGAATAGTAGAGCATACGTAAAGACGATTTAGGAAGAAAGAAGTTGCATCTAGATATTATACCGACTGACTTCGCAACTTTACTTGCAACGTGAGATATTTCCGACTTCCAATTTAGGTTTTCATCCAAAATTACGCCTAGAAAATTTGTCTCCTTTACTTTAACAATATTTTGATTATCTATACTTATTTGAATATTACAAATTGAACGCTTTTGTCTTGGTTTAAAGACCATAAATTTAGTCTTTTTAAGATTTAGAGAAAGCTTGTTTGCTTTAAACCAGATTGACAGTTTGTCCATCTCCAAGTTTAACATATCTGAGAGATAGTTCAGATCTTTATGTGACATGAATACATTGGTATCGTCAGCGAACAATATCAGATTTAATAGATTAGAAGCATTGTTGATGTCGTTAATGTACAGTAAGAAAAATAGTGGTCCGAGGATGGAACCCTGAGGGACCCCACAAGAGATTTCATTTCTTAACGAACGGTGGCCATTATATTCAACATATTGCTTTCTGTTTGAAAAGTAACTTCTTATCCAGTCCAGCGCTAAGCCACGAATACCGTAATGTTCGAGTTTATCAGAAAGGATGATATGATTTACAGTGTCAAAGGCTTTTGAGAGGTCAAGAAAAATACCTACGGAAAATTCACCTCGGTCAAAGGCAGTGGAGATCTTATCATGCAAGTCGATTAGCGCGAGTGCAGTGGAATGATTTTTCCTGAAGCCGTATTGGTTACTACAGAGGATGTTGAAGTTCATCAGATATTGCATTAAACGACTGTAGATAACTCTTTCAAAGAATTTTGAAAAGCTGGGAAGCACCGAGATAGGTCGGTAGTTGGTGAAAAGCGACTGATCATCAGATTTAAAAATAGGTATCACGCGAGCGATTTTCATTTCATCGGGAACAATACCATGCTGGATTGACAAGTTTATGATATGGGTGAGTGGTTCAGAAACAAGTAGAATGGACTCCTTAATGACTGTCATTGGAATCTGGTCGTAGCCAGCTGCTTTGCCTGGAAGAAAAGTTTTCGTAATCTCAGTGATCTCATCTTGAGTTGTAGGGTTGAAGAATATTGACTGTGTAAAGGAACCATTAAGAAAACAACGGTGTGAAGCTGACGACTGTATACCCCTAGCTAAATTAGGACCGATGCTTGAAAAATAACTACAAAACTTGTTGGCAATTTCGACAGGATCAGTAACTTCACGATCATCAGCTTTAAATGTTGAGCATCTATTGGAATTTCTTTTGCTTCTGTTTAGAATTTCATTTAAAACTTTCCAAGTAGCACGAGTATTAGATTGAACGTTATTCAATTTCTTCTCGTAGTAAAGACGTTTTGCTGTCCGCAGAGAATGATTTAATTTGTTTTTATAACTTTTGTAAACTGATTGACGATCCATTGTTGGATTTCGCAGATATTTTTTATTAAGCCTATTTTTCTTCCTAATACACTTAATAAGCGCATTGGATAGCCACGGTTTATTTAAACGGCACTGTTTTCTGGTTAATTTTTTTTACAGGGAAGCACACATTATAACTTTCAGAATGCTTCTTTATAAAGCTATTATACGCGTTTTTGGGGTCATGATAACCATCAAGGGAGGACCAGGTAATTTGTTTTAGCGTTTCGAGAAAACTCGCTAAGTTTTCTTTATTATTGTCTCGAATGACCACTGGGTCATGAGCGTGGCTGTTGGAAGAGTCATTATTTGAATGAATCGAAAAAACAGGTAAGTGATCAGAGATATCAGTAATCAATAAACCATTTCTCGAGTGATCAAAAAATGTGTTTGCGAAAATGTTATCTAGCAATGTTGCGGTGTGAGAAGTTATTCGGGTGGGACGTGTTATCATGGGAAAAAACATATACGAGTGCAATCCATCAAGGAATTCGCCAGTGTTTTGGTGATGTTGAAAGTTAATTAAATTCAAATTGAAATCACCCATAATAAAACATATTTTGTTCTCTCTAGAGATTTTCGCCAACAGATCATTGTGTTTTGACACAAAGTCACCAACTCTCTAATTAGGTGGCCTGTAAATAACACCACCGATAATATTTTTCCCATGGGGTCTTGATATTTCAATAAACAAAGATTCTGCAACATCAATATCGTCAACTCAAGTCAGCGCGAATTTTAAAATCGAGATTGTCAGAAATATATAAGCCAACACCACCGCCAGTTCTATTTGGGCGATGTTTGTGAATAAAATTGAAACCATCTATGTCTACTGAATGGGAATAATCATTTAGCCAAGTCTCAGAAACGCCAATTAAAGAAAACTTAATATTCAAGCATGTCAAAAGAATAGAAAGGCTGTTTAGATTACGTTGAAGACTACGAATATTTAGATGTAGAAGCGAAAAATCTTCATCACATAAATTATCATTTCTCAACATTTCGTTAAATTTATCTTCAATGTAGTAATCACAATGGACGTCGTCTGTGCAGAAATTAACATCAGGATCTATATCGTCAGAACGAGTTAGGGAAAGATTGTGACTTGAAAATAAAGGATCGTAATTTAGGCTGGAAAGTGTGTCAGGATCATAACGGACCGGGCCATGTTGAAGTTCGTAAATTGCAAGGTTAAAACTATAATCGTCTAAAGCATTAAAAGGTTAAGTGTGATCAGGAATCGAAGCCATGGCTAATAAATAATAAACATATAAATACACACTATAAATATTATAGAAAGCTAAAGCACAAAAACTACACAGCTACTTAACTGGGACGCTCAATTCTGTCTTTAATAACCAGTCGGTCTAAAACGAAATAGGCTATTTTCCCATTTCTTCTCGCTTCTTGAAACTTAGGACGCTGCTCTTCCCTCTTGTCAAGGGTTTCTTGTGCCAGGTCTTCATTAACAAAAATTCCAGGGGGCTTGATTCTCCTTGCACTTCTGATGATCTGTTCTTTTTGCTTCCAATCGCGGAGGCGACAAACGATGGTCCTTGGACGTCTTACGGAGCCAGTTGTAGCATTTGCTCTTCTGCCGACTCGATAAGCCCGCTCGATATCCGGTTCTTCATCGAGGTTAAGCTTCTCTTTGAGTATCTCCTTTACTTTGGTTTCGGTGTTGTCCCAAGTTTCTGCTTCTTCCTCTCGAATGCCGTCTATTCGAATATTACTCCTTCTACTTTGGTTCTCCAGATATTCGATCTTATCAGTGTGGTAATCGAGGGAACCGCACATCTTTTCAATCTCTTCTTCGACCTCATGCCGTCGGGATGAGCATGGTTTCAAGTCCTTGATATCTTTCTGGGAGAACTCGAGGCTCACCTTCAAGTCGCTAGTGTCTTTCTCGTAAATATCTAGTCTAGCTTTGATTTCTGCGACTTGGCCGATGACGGAATCTAGCCGTGCGTTTACGTTGGCCAACAGTGAGTCGAATAAATTCTTAAACATTCTTTCTTGCACTTTCAACAACTCCCTCAGTGTCGCCATTGTGACAAGTTCAGATCCCGCGGAATCAGCTCCTTGAGTGCTAGCAGCCTTCGTGGTACGAGTTTCAGGCATAGTTAATTTAGTTAGAGTCGTGAATGGCAAATAGCGATAACAAAAATTGAGTGTAAAACAAGATTCACTAAGAAATTAAAGCAATTATCGCGGAGTAAAGAAAGTACGACCGTACGCCACTCTTCGCTTCGCCAACCAACTCTTCGCTTCGCCAACTTATTATAAGAGACGTTGGCGGTGCGAGCCTGTACCCTTGATTTAACGTGGAAGGAAAGCCCAACCCAAGAAAAGAATTGCGTTTACAATCTTCGCGGATTGCTGAGGACGACTCCTACTAAGAAAGTTGCGATAGTTCTAGTGCTGGACGAAGTCCACTTGGTGGTGGAATAATTGTACGGTTATCTTTGTTTTCCGATGTCAGCGCGAAGCTTGGTTGTTGGTTATGCTGCCTGTGTTACCGCACAAGTTCGGCGAGGGCATGTTTAATTTAAAAGTATCCCGTGGTCATCAGTTCGAGCGATAGTTGTGGCAAAAATGAGACAACTGACTTGCGATGGTTCCTCGTGCTTTGCAACATCATTGGCCAAGTATTTACCGACACTAAATAAAGAAAAGCATGGGATGTTTTTTCCAGTATATGCGAGACGTCTCTTGAACATTCGGCGTGCAGGATGACATTTCGCTGATCTTCACACTCACGCAAGAAATCCTAGAACGATTTAAGTTAGTTGACAGATTGGCACTCTGAGTGTAGAAATCCAGTTAAAGGAGAATATGAACGGAAGAGGTTGCTAAAGAAAATCTCACAGAATCTCTTTCCTCCCCTTCCCCTTTCCCTCACCCAGCCCGCTAAATTTACTTCGCTCATTCTCCCTCGCCCCAAATATCTGAGAGCCTCGACGGGCTAGTTGGATAGAGTCTCCCAGTCTTGGACACTGGACTACCTTTTTTCAGACACTTAAAAGTTTTTTAACTTTTAATTCTTCCTTTTGTTATTTTTCAGATATCAATGAATGCTTCCCTAGTGGCATTTCTGATGAATATTTACACCTAGCTCACAACTGCCACACTGATGCAAATTGCACCAACAGCAAAGGATCATTTTATTGCACATGCAAATCTGGATTCTCTGGTGATGGAGTAGGATGCGTAGGTACGTTGCCAACATTGTGCTAATGTTAGAGTCCGTTTTCGATTTCAAACTATGGTTCTTGAAGGGTAAGATATGTCGACTTTAATAATTTTTCTTCCATAGATATCAATGAGTGCCGGCCGGACGATTTAGCCTCAATGCACAGCCATTACGCCCATAACTGTCACAGTGACGCCAACTGTACCAACACTAATGGCTCATTCTTCTGTACTTGTCATACGGGATACTCTGGAGATGGAGTTACGTGTGTAGGTACGAAACATACTTCGGGATTTGACCTTACCCGTTCTATTGTAGCTCCTGTGATAGGAGCTGATCTTAAGGTTATAATCAAGCCGCAAGCATATTTATGTACAACGGATTTCTGTAAAATTATTTCTTATAAAGAATGTTTGTCTCTGCTATGTCCTTGATAAACAAAATTTCTTTAATTGTTTGGTAAATCCAGTCTAGATATTGTCGTTGTCTAACAATTATCACTAAACGTTGCCCGCTAAATCAAGCAGGCTACTCGTCCGCATTTGTCTATGAGGGATATTCAACCAGGAAGGACTCAAATGGTTGTTTCACTTTCTTTAATTATGTAGAGCACACCTATTATTTTTCTTGCAGATGTGAACGAGTGTTTCCCTGATCAAATATCAGATGAATACCGGTATCTTGATCACAACTGTCACGCTGATGCCAACTGTTCGAACACAAAAGGATCGTTTTACTGCACGTGTCTTAATGGTTATTCTGGTAATGGAGTGGAGTGTGTGGGTGAGTTTTTCCCTATGGAGGAGGGTCATCGAAGCTCGCTTTACAGCGGTTAACTTGGGTTTGCAACTGCATCACAACTAATCTAACTAACTCCTGATCCATTTCTAATAATTATAACTTATAATACGTTTCATGCATTCTTTACGCTGAGCATAACTCAACGTTTGACATGTAATGATCCTTTAATTTATAATATCTTTAATATTTATCAAACATAATCTTAATCCTGTCTTTCTTCACCACTACTGGCTAGTATAAATGGTGTTGTATTATACGACACAACATTTCATAATGAAAATATGACACCAGGATACGTTCCTGGTCCGTGTGGTTTTCGTCCATTTGATTTTCATCCAGTATTAAAAATTGAAAATCAAAATCAATTTCCGTGCACCTTCCATTCATTCCATTTTTAACAAAATTGAAAAAGGAAAACTCAAAATTGAAATCAATATTTTTGATTGTCGAATTTAAGAAAAATCACTGTCGAGGCCTGTTTTTTAATTTTTCGTCGTTTTCTAATGAAATGAAAAATAAAAACGACTTTCATTGTTTCGATTTTCTTATTTTCCGTCTAAATCAAAAACGAAAATTGCCACCATTGTTCTAAAAATCTAATGTTATAAAAATTGAATCCCTGGTACTCTAGATCTTTCTGTCATTGAATGAATATAGAACACACCGCTCGCGTGTGAGAAACTGGAAATCAAAATCCCCATTTCAATTTTGGTCTTCGATGAAAATCAAAAATTGAATACCGGACAAAAACACCTTGCAGTGGAGGGTAGGGTACACTGCCGACATTGTTAGGCTCGGTTACTAAGTAAACAAAGATGGCGGCCGACGAAAGCCGTAAAATTCCTTATGAAATCGGTGCGAAGAAAAGTGCTTCGGCTGGTACAAGTTCAAACCTTTGCCGGATGCACATACCTACAAGATGCACATACCTACAAGAATCTTCAATCTCGAAGGAGGTGGGCCCACTAGGAAGAAGAAGAGACTTTACTATATACTATACGGAATAAATGTCAAGAATGGCCGAATTGGTGAGCAAGTGGTGTCCTTTTTCCGTACTTCCAAGTACTTCATGCGATAAGCTAGAGGTCCTGGCCTACCGTAAGCGTAAAGCCATTTCACTTTGTTAAGCTTAAGCTTTAATTAAAATTTTGTAATAGCAAGACTTATCATTGATTAGAGGGGTGGGGGTGGGGGGGGGGTTGGGGTGGGGTCTGGGGGGGAGTCATTAAATTTTATGTAGCCAAAAAGTGGAGGGTCACCAAAAATTTAAGCTGGGCTTTGAGGAGGGCCATATCATATTTTGTAAACATTGCTGTTCACTTAAACTAAAAATAAATAATCAAATAAAATATATTATTAAACAAATAAGTCCCTTGCACAGTTAGCATTTTAAACTTTAATAATGATCAACCTGAACAACCCAACAACCCTACATGTATGTTAACAGTTGCATAGAAAGTGGTCTTTGCATATCAAACAAAAATCTTATATCTAAACGTTCTTGAAGATTTTCTGTCAGGACCAACTAATCCACACATATTAAATGTTGGAAAAGTGTAAATTAATGAAGCTCATGTTATACCCCTCAATGGAGCATCACAATATTTAAGGTTTAGTCACCACACTTCTCATTCTCTGTCAAGCTGTCTCCATCTTCCTCAGAGAGACTTTCATCTGTATCCAGTTCTTGCTCACTTTCTTCCATAAAACCCTCTACTGATAGTCTTGTGCTGTTGTAATGGCTCTTTCTGTCAAGTGACCATTCTTTGCCATTTTTGTCAGCCACCTGACCTGTCTAACTGAAAGGCTTGCAAGAGATTCTACATTCACATTGTCAATAACATCTGAATTTCAGTCTGCTGACAAAAGCTGATGAAGCAGTTTAAAATTTTGACTTTCTCTCTGTTGTTTCCTTTTTTGCTCTTCCTTTTGTTCTGTTTCTATGATCTAGAGTAATATGCTTTCTGTTATCAACTGCACAAGGTAAAAGTTGATCTTTTTTAATAATCCCTACCTATTTGTTTAGCGTGGGGAGGCTGATAACGTTTTAGTGTCATACAGGGGGAAGGGTTACAGTTTTTTCTGCAGGGAAATGGGGGAGGGCATAAAAAAATTTCACCTGGGGAAAAAATTGCAACAGCCCTCCCCTCTCTTATAAATGACAGGTCGCTAATTACTTTTACGATGCTGCTCCTATTAACCCCCCCTCTCTCAAATTACTCCCCCCCTGTTCCAGAAGAAGAAAGTTATTAAGCTACCCCTCTCTTTTAAGCCCCCTTCCCCCCCCCCCCCCTCCCCATTATTCCACATAACCAAGTTAATAAATAAGGGACTGTATTTGTTATTAATCACGACTGTAACACTTCATGTGGAATGTTCCGGTATGGTTTATCCACGTGCTTAAAGTTCAGATTTGTTTTTGATCTTCGGCTGCATGACCTCAACTTCATGTGCTTGAGCTTTTCCACCTTGCTTTCTAGTTCTTTATGGAGAATTTATACTATCTTTTGGTTGTTTGAAAAAGCAAGGTTCCCAAGAAGAAACAAAATTAATATGTTGAGGGAAGAGGTACAAATCTAAGCTCTCTCGATGAGCACTATCTGCTCTTAGAGCAAATACTGAAAAAGATATATTGTTTAACCCATTGACTACCGCAGGTTTTTTACATTTTCGGAGTGATTTTCCACCTATAAACGATGAATAGCAATTCGTGACTCTTTATTTGAACTACCAGGGAAAAGTGGTGCTGTCCTAAGGTACTGGAGGCTCAAGGTTTCTGAAAACGTCATTTTGACGTAGCTATTTTTTATCCGTGAAGCGACAACAATGGCCCAAGTTCGGTTTGCTTGCGATTTCTGCTAAATTTACAGCCATTTTTCATCTTTAGCGGCTGCCTGATGAGCATCATTAAGCGTGACGGTAGCTAAGAGTCCACTTTCTCAAAGAATCGAGCAAGGTGATGTACTTTGTTGTTGAATTTGGCTTGTTATTCGACGAACTGGGAATTTGGCCGGTCGAACACTTAGTACCTTTGGGACTCGACTATTGATGATTTCTCGACCTACCGCCACATATTTTGGAAGATGACCAGGAGCAGGAAATTTTGGCGGTAGGTCGGAGTGGCTGTATGTGAAAGAATTGGGGGAAGGAACGGGCGCTGTCAAAAATTCTCGTTAGTTCCCAGCATGCAATGCGCTCCAGATGTTGAAAATGTCGAGAAGGCCCGAATGCACTGGAACAGAAGGCTGTATCTACGCTCGGGAGAAGAATATGAACAAAAAAAGTCATTTCTAAGCTAGAAAAAGGACTGAATTTTGTTATGATGGTTGAATTTTGGTTTTTCGACGATGATTTCCCTAAAAAACATGAAGGCAAAAAGGGGCATTTTTGTTGTTTCTCTTTAACGTTAAAAACGGCCAGTTTCGTTCTTGTCCAAACTCAAAAGGCCATATTCGGTAAAAATCGCTACGTTTCTTGCATTTATTGGATATCCAAATTTAAAGGGCATTCCATTTCGTGCTGACAACTAACAGTTAAGGCAATATTCGTGCGATTGAGAGAGTTGCAATGTTTTGAAGCATGGGAGTTTTTTACGGCCGGTTTTGGCCGGCACGGGTGCCAATGGGTTAAATAAATTTCAGTTCAACTTTGCAAGTTTTGGTGACCCTCCCCTTTTTGGCTACATAAAATTTAATGACCCTGCCCCCATTTGCACTAGCCCCAGCCCCCCCCCCCTCCCCCCTCCTCTAATCAATGCTCTAATCAATGATAAGTCTTGCTATTACAAAATTATTACAAAGCTTAAGCCTAACAAAGAGAAATGGCTTTACACTTACGGTAGGCCAGGACCTCTAGCTTATCGCATGAACTACTTGGAAGTACGGAAGAAGGACATCACTTGCTCACCAATTCGGTCATTCTTGACATTTATTCCGTCTCTTCTTCTTCCTAGTGGGTCCACCTCCTTCGAGATTGAAGATTCTTGTGAGCGTATATCCCTGCGTGAGTGTATATCCCTGCAGTCTGATCCTGTAGGTATGTGCATCCGGCAAAGATTTGAACTTGTACCAACCGAAACACTTTTCTTCACACCGATTAAAAGGAATTTACGGCTTCCGTCGGCCGCCATCTTTGTTTACTTAGTAACCGAGCCTAACATGTCGGCAGTGTACCCTCCCCTCACCTGCAAGGTGGTTTTTGTCCGGTATTCAATTTTTGATTTTCATCAAAGACCAAAATTGAAATGGGGATTTTGATTTCCAGTTTCTTACACGCGAGCGGTATGTTCTATATTCATTCAATGAGAGAAAGATCTAGAGTACGAGGGATTTAATTTTTATGACAATAGATTTTTAGAATAACGATGGCAATTTTCGTTTTTGATTTAGACGGAAAATATGAAAATCAAAAACAGGAAAGTCGTTTTTATTTTTTATTTCATTAGAAAACGACGAAAATTAAAAACAGGTCTCGACAGTCATTTTTCTTAAATTCGACAATCAAAAATATTGATTTCAATTTTGAGTTTTTCTTTTTCAATTTTGTTAAAAATGGAATGAATGGAAGGTGCACGGAAATTGATTTTGATTTTCAATTTTTAATACCTGATGAAAATCAAATGGACGAAAACCACACGGACCGTTCCTATGTACCTTAAACTCAATGCTGCGGGGAAAGATAAATGCCATGGCAAGTTTTTTTCCAGTGGGTTAGAAATGTTATCGTGCTGGGCAATTTATTCCACAGATTTAAATTCTTTTCTCTCTTGAAGACGAGAGAACTTTCTGTAACTAGCAATAGTTAGTCTTTGCCCACTGGCAATCAAATCAAGCATCAAAAGTATACGAAGATCTTTGTGTCACTACTCGGCGTTACTGTCGAGTCTTAACGAAGCGTGAATTACTTTTTTCTTTTTTAATTCCTTTTTGTTTACTCAAGATATTAACGAATGTCAAACGGATACAGATAACTGTCATGCTGATGCCAACTGTACCAACACCAAAGGATCGTTCTACTGTACGTGTCGAACGGGATACTCTGGAGATGGAGTGACGTGCGTAGGTAAGCTAGGCGTAAATAGACACATTTAACATTGAAAACGAGAAAGGAGAAATGAACTCTTTTTGAAAGTTCTTTAAAAGTAAATTAGGAGGTGCTGTACAAAACAATGTGGACCAGCTTGGCTTTGTATTGTTTCAGATATAAACGAATGCAGCTCGAAAACCTTGTCTATCAATCATACACACTATGCAAATGACTGTCATGATGATGCCAACTGTACGAACACAAAGGGATCATACTACTGCACCTGTCTTAATGGCTATTCTGGAAATGGCGTCAGTTGCGTCGGTAAGAAAATTATCATTCATTCTAACGTTGGTGGCTTTGGTCTCCATAAACGTAATGCTTTGCTTCCTTGTTTTAGACGTAAACGAGTGCGAACCTGATGGAATCAGTGATTTCTACAAACACTTGACTCACAACTGTCACTATGATTCCAACTGTACCAACATAGCGGGCTCGTTTTACTGCACCTGCCTTGTAGGTTACAGCGGAGATGGAGTCTCGTGTAGTGGTAAGTAGAAACGTTAAATGGAAGCAAAAATTAGGTGATGGTTATCTATGATGATTAAACGATTCTTTGGTTTACTCTTTGTACGATACAAAATTTCTATGCTTATCTCTAGACATCGACGAATGCGACACAAACACTGACAACTGCCATGCTGATGCCAATTGCTCCAACACTAAAGGATCATTCTACTGCACGTGTAAAACAGGATACTCTGGAAATGGTGTAATTTGCGAGGGTAGGAAAATTTATCGTCTTGTTTTATTGATTTAGTACACAGTTCATCTAATGGTCTTGCTTTGTACAGTGATCGCGATCTCTGCGTTGAAGGGTGTGGCATGATAAACTGACATTACTCAAGAGTCTAATTAAGCCCAGATCTCCCATTAAAAGCTTCTTAAATCGATCATATGCTTTGACTAAAATATTGATTGAGAATTAATACTCTGAATATATGCTGAACTGAAGTGCAAAATGATAACATTAGCTTACCTGTTCATTTGGTAGACATCGACGAATGCACGCCAAATGGCGTAACAGCTCTCCATTCTCATTATGCACATGACTGCCATGGTGACGCTAACTGTACAAACACCAAGGGATCATTTTTTTGTACTTGTCACATCGGATACACAGGGGATGGAGTCACGTGTTTGGGTATGGAAGACCTAGCATAATAACCCACAAAAGTAATAGTTTCTGAGACCAGCTAAAGACAGTTAGCTGTGTATATAGCTTAGGAACATTGTACCAAAGTTGAGAGTAAGCCAGTAACTTTGAGTAAAGTGGCCAAGTTTGCTTAGCGAAATCAGATTTCTTAATTCATGAAAGCATCTATAAATTAAGTTTTTCATGCTAATTTGAACTGATCTATGCTTCCGTTATTTGGCCATACTATTTAGATTTTGAAAGGTTATTTGTCCTGTACAGAGAATTAAGTCGTCAAGCCCACCGTTAATCCACTATTTGTGTATCCGTGCTGTTTCCTTAAATAAATACACTTATTTCCTATTAGATATTGACGAATGTCTCACGAGTTCTGATAACTGTGACGTCAATGGCCACTGTAATAACACCAAGGGATCTTTTCAATGTACTTGCAACGTTGGCTACACCGGAGATGGTGTTGTATGTAAAGGTAATCTCTACATTCATACCTTGTTTTTTCAAGGATTTGGATATTTTTGTTGTGAAGACGAAGGTTTCAATTCAGTTTGCCATGATACGATGAGACAAAAAAACCTCTTATTTCTTAATATCTTCGACTGTGAGTACAACCGTCTTTTATAAAAGTAAGTGGATGGATTATGTAGCAAACTATTGCTTCATAGTTACTCTTTTAATAGCTCTTTAAATAAATTAAGAAATCTCTTAACGTAGCAAAACTGTTGGTTTTAAAGGAATTTCTGAAAAATTACTCTTCTTTGAAATATAGCCTGTTCCTCTGTTTGTATCAGATATCAACGAATGCACGGATGATTCGCACAACTGCCATGCTGATGGCTTCTGTACCAATACAAATGGCTCATTTTATTGTACCTGCAAAGTCGGTTATACCGGTGATGGAGTCAACTGCTCAGGTAAAGAAAGATAGCAAGAAATGCACATCATTTAATCTCGGCATAACTTAAAACCATTACATATCAAATTCACTTTTTTTCGTGCTCGGTGCGTTTTCGAATGTTTTAATAATGAGAATAGGACCTGTGACCGGAAATTGAAAGTAAGTAAGAAAGTAAGTAAATATTTTATTTAAGCATTTTATTTAACCACATTTCACCGACGAGTTCATCATGCAAGACTCGTTCAAACGTGAACGTGCCAAACATAAGTACAAATTAAAAGAGTAAACTTAACTATGTGCTTGCTAAAATCAATGAAACTACTTAAGGATAAAATAATTTAACTTAATACAAGGTAATGAGATAGAATATAATAATAATTCTTAACTAACCCTTGCAACTTAAATTAGTATTTAACGGTACATATAAAAATAAACCTAAGTAATAATACTGAATGAAGGTTTTTGCTACATAAGGATCGGGATAACAATTAGGAGCGTTTTTTGCGAGCAGTGTGAGAGATTTAGTTGAATTAGAGAGGATTTGATATACTTACCGTGAGAGGAGTTGCGTCATCTGGCTAAGGACAGTCTATTCGTACCTTCGAAAGCATTGACGGGAAAAACCTTTTAGCTCCTTTCCGATAATTGCTTAATTTTTCTTTATAGACATGGACGAGTGTAGCCTTGGCACCCACAATTGCCACCAACATGCTACGTGCACCAATAATAAAGGATCATTCATGTGTAACTGCAACCGAGGTTACCATGGCACTGGGCAGGGATGCGCAGGTGAGTCTGTAGTTGAGCACTTCGACCAGTAGGATTAAGCAAAGGTGACTGATGTGTATGAAATATAATCTAAACTCAGAAGAATGAACAATTCCTATTCGAAACAGTTAAGATGTGATAAATTATGCACTGTAAATTCGATATATACATATATATAGACAAGGTTAATTTGGGAACAGAAATCAACAACTAAGTAATTAAGTGAAAATGTGGATCACGTAAAATTCCCAAAAAGTGCTAAGACTTCACCCAAGCATTTGGTGCATATTTTGAAGTAACTAATTTGCGGAGAAGCATATATATATATAGTACAGTAAGGTAGGGAGGGGATATATTAGCAACTGATTGCCTTAATTACTTAGGATCACCAGCCTATTCCCGTTTGGATGGTGATTCATTAGCGATTTCTGAGAAATACAAACAGACAAGGTTAATTTGGGAACAGAAATCATCAACTAAGTAATTAAGTGAAAATGTGGCTCAGCCAGGAATCGAACCTGGGTCTCCAGATTACCGGTCGGATGCCTTAACCACTAGGCCACTGAACCAACCACACCTAAGTAATTAAGGCAATCAGTTGCTAATATATCCCCTCCCTACCTTACTGTACTTAATTAATTTCCAGGGGGATTTGGCCTTGCATCGCTGATCGATCGGGGAGTAGTGACGTGATCCTGGTTGCAGAAAATGTGTGAAATTGTCTCCTAGGACCTTACCATAAAAATAAGGCCACACTGTGTATGTGTTGTGCCGTAAAAATATGTGTCAACCCAGTGTGGTTGGTTCAGTGGCCTAGTGGTTAAGGCATCCGACCGGTAATCTGGAGACCCAGGTTCGATTCCTGGCTGAGCCACATTTTCACTTAATTACTTAGTTGATGATTTCTGTTCCCAAATTATATATATAACTCTTCACAAAACATGTGGGTTATCTTCAGTTGTGATAAAGTGCTAAGACTTCACCCAAGCATTTGCTAAGACTTCACCCAAGCATTTGGGGGTGCATATTTTTAAGTAACTAATTTGCGGAGAAGCATATATATATATATATATATATATATATATATATATATATATATATATATATATTTGGGAATTTGGGAATTTTACGTGATCCGGATCAGCTCAACTCGTTCTTTTTATTAAGATTCCAATTGTAGCAAACCTTTTTCTTTTTGGAGACTTTTTTATTTACGCCATATACACAACGGTGCTTACCCTACGGACAATACGTGGACTACATACAATACGGTACCTACACTACTTACGATACTTACACTACGGTACTTACACTGCTTACAATACAATGCTTACTTGCCCAACTTACAATACAATCCTCTAAAATTATCTACTATTATCAATTATTACTATACAAATATACAAGCGGAGTGGGGGTCTACAGATTACAAAAGCGATAACAAATATTAGTATATACCACACAAGTGAATAGTGCTTTTCGCGCGCTCTGATTGGTTAACTCGGAGGTGAATAGCCAGTACTATTCACCTCCGAGAAGCCGCCGCGCGAGATTTTACAATTTCCGACCGTTTGTCGGTATATTGTCACACATAAAGTAATGTTTTAGTCCTCTAATTATTCAGCTTGTGTGGTATATACTAAAACAATTATTCACCTCAGTGTCGGTGAAAGTGGTGGATATTTACCTCGCCGCTTCGCGGCTAGGTAAATATCCACCACTATTCACGTCCACTTCGGTGAATAATTGTTAACTATACAGAACCTCATGACTAGGAGAAAACTCGCTTTGTGATTGGCTAACGTTTAAGTCTTTCTGGCATAGGATTAATGTATATAGATATTAAGTGTGTATAAGGCATGGTTTTGTTATCTGTGATACCCCGGAGGCAGACATTCAATGTTTTCGTATGTTGTTGCTATGTAGTTATGGAGTGTCTATTTAATATCCCAGCTTCGCTGTGCGCGTATTTCTTTTGTAGATACTGATGAATGTAAAGATGACCTGGATAATTGCCATGCTGATGCGTTTTGCACTAATACTGATGGATCCTTCAACTGCACTTGTTTGATTGGCTACAATGGGGATGGGGTGTCCTGTGAAGGTAAGAATGACGAGCGACTGGAGTTACCATGTTTGATATTCGCATAGATCAACATACTCAATATGGTTCGTAATAATGTTAATTTACTACAGAGCCCAGTTGTTCGATGCTCGATTACATTAATCCTGGATTATTGTGAACTTTGATTAGGATTAAGTTACTATTCAATAAATAAAGATATTTCAAAATGATTCTTTTGCACTTACTTTTGACTTGAGCTATTCTTTACCGTGAGCTTAAAATGTTCTTTTAAAGACATTCTCCATGAGCGGGATGAAAAACTTGGATGATGTTTACTCTTATATTGATCGACTTTCAAACAAGCGGGATAGAACTTTCAATGCACTAGTGAAATCTGAAATAGCGCTTTTGTGCGTGCCATGATAAAATTACAAGAATCATCTCATTTGTTAACATTCCGTTGCGTCTACTAAAACGTTTTTCTAAAGACTTCAATACAGACAAAAGTCTTTATAAAGAGAAGTTCGTACGCTATACTAATTGAATTGTTGAGACTAGTTTCACTTTTTAATCCATTAAATGCTGTGACTTCTTACTTTAATTCAATTTCTGTCACTTTACCCTTCATAATCAGTCTTGGTGTGAATTAACACTCCTTACATTGTTTACAAAAAGGAAATCCAAGTTGTATAGTATCCTCGACTGAGTTAATCTCCCTTGCTCTCGTTTAAGGATTCTTTTTAGTCTTGCTAATCTTCCTACCTTTTTCCCAGACATTGACGAATGTGAAACAGACACACACAACTGTAGCTGGGGCGCATCGTGCTTCAACAATAAGGGATCCTTTTACTGCGTTTGCTCTCCAGGGTATTCAGGCGATGGTTTTACATGTGTTGGTAAGAATAGAGAATTATAGACCGCGTTAAAATTTATCTAGGACTAGTTTATTTGACTTGGAGAGCCTCGTTTTGTAAATTCAGACCTGTGAAGTTTCTGATCAATGAGATTTCAAGAGGAAACAAATCACCAAACAAAACAGAACAGAGATGATAATAATTAGTGTATGGTTGTTGCAGAATATATTCCAAACATTCTGAGAAAAAATGCCAAATTGCAATTGGTAAGATACAGCAAGAAAAAGCACCACAAGAGGCATCGCTTGAGAATTAATTTGAATTTCACATTTTAGAAGCTTACCCACAGAATCACCAAAAATACTCGGTAAGAATTTTGGGTTGTACGTTACCAGATACACGGTGTCCCTTATTGAAAAACTATGTGTAACGGTTGCTCTTGAAACTAACATTAACGGCACAGTTCTCAATGGTCTTAGTACCTATAAAAGTCTCTTCTGAATCTGACGGATAGAGGTTTATTCAAACAAACTGCGAATACTGAGTCATCTGTTTGGTATAACGATGAACTCTGGTAAGTTTCTCTGTCTGACATTTTTTTTCTGTTTTATCTCCGTGGTACCGCGGTAAAATAATAGCGATTATTCTTTCAGTTGCTAATTGATTTATACTCGTCTTTTCTAATTTGAGATATTAATGAATGCTTTATCGGAACCCATAACTGCCATAACGACGCTGAGTGTACAAATACAAATAGTTCTTTTTACTGCACCTGTTCTAATGGCTTCTATGGAAATGGAACGCACTGCAAAGGTAACTCATCGTTCATTTAATACCACTTTCTGCTTGCAGAGTTAAGTGTGTAAATTTGTAGTAATAGTCATGATGATGATGATGATGATGATGATGATGATGATGATAGTTTAATACTTATAGTGCGAAATTACATGTACATATGATCAAATACGTATAACGATGCTAAGATATAAAAATAACTATAAAAATAACCTATTTAAATATACAAAAGCTCATAAAACCTTATCTAATTGTAAGAACTATTAAACCCTATAAAATTAAATCCAAGCTAAAAGATAAGTAAAAAGGAGAGTCAATTCGATGAACGCTTAATGCGACAAGGTTGTGGAGTAAAATGAGTGGGTCTGAAGCCCGAACACTAAGTGCGAGTCACGGAAATCAAAATCCCTCAGAGCCCAAGAGAGCCCAAGATAATAAAACATTGTGGTTGAATGAACAAATAACTCTTTTATCTTTCAGTGCTTTGCAATTATTTAGGCAGTGATTCTTTTTATTAGTTTATAGGGAATAATAGCTGATCCACAGAATATAACACAATAGAACTTAGATTAGAGACATTTGTTCATTCATGATTATATAAAGCATTCTCGACCCCAGAGCTCTTCCCTTTTGCGCATGTCTAACGGACGTGACGGCAGGAAAAGCTCTGGGGAACTCTTCGCAAGCTCCAGCTCTGATTGGTTATCAGTTAAAACAATGAAATTGGTTCTGATTGGCCAACTCGGTACGCGCGAAAAACTGAACGGTTACTCTTGTGAAGCGAACTAGCTTCGACAAAAAGTTCTCAAAACAAACATGATTGAAACCCCTAAAACGCCCTTCCTTGAATAAACAACAGCTTCAATATACATTGATTTCTGCTCTAACTTTACTGCGATTTTCAACCGCCAAACCGCGTTTTGGCTTCCATAATCAAACTTTCCGAACACACTAAGGGACGAAAGCCATTTGCATTGAAAAGTGTTGAACTTTCATGTGCGCTAAAAACGAGGTTTAGACTCAGAATTCCCGTACATAGGAATGAGATGAAAGACGACGGCCCAGTTCGACAAGCATGAATTGTTATTTATTGATGTGATCTTCCGACGCAGTCGACCTTCAGTGTGTGTTCAGTGTGTGTCCATCGCTTAGGAAGTACGAAAAGGATCGTTTCAGAGCCGCAAACTTCCCCTGCTTTTATTTCAAAGTACTGTGCTACTGCTCACTAAAACAAATAAAAAATATAAACTCGATCAAAGACACCAAACTCAAGAAAACCACGTGAGTCAAGATTCGGTGAATTGCCTAACCTGATCATTTCCATTGTCGACTATCTGCGCTTCTTCTGATCATCGCCTCTCGGTAGCAGTCGGAAGCCGCTGGAAATTTGGTTGATGTCGGGCAGCGAGAATCGCGGTTGTCGGTTGAAATTTGAACTTTGGAGTTCGAGTGTTATTGAAAGACACAGTAAGCGAAATTTAGAGTAATACTGGTAAGGCATACTGCAGGGACTATCTCAAACAGCGGCGCCAGTTTGGATTCTGGGTAGTCGAGCATGCGCTTTGAAGGATTTGAAGGCGGTGATTGTTGTCAAATACAATTGTGTCGAAAAGTGTCTCACATTTCGTCATGATGGATGGCTAATTCCTTAAAGTTCATAATATTGAGGGCCTCATGATAGCTATGACCAGGGCAGATGATGGACATTGCTCTCTTCTGTACATGTTCTAATTCTTGCGTTAAATATTTAGGCAAACTGTAGTGAAAGACCGGTACCGCATAGTCCATAATTTATCTAATACAACTAGAATAAAAGAGCCCTAAATCAGTGCGAGCAATTTTTGCTCTCTTAAGTTGAATAAAAAAATATAGTCTCATAGAGGCCTTTTACGCAATTTATGCAAATTATCGATCGCCGACGATCGATAACTTTTCGTGCATGGTATTTGGAGGTAATTAATTGTATTTCAACACTGACAGTGCCAGTCACATCCTTAAATAAAGCAGTTTCCGGATTACAACTGCTTAAATGAAGTCACCGAAATGTTCCTTTGCAATTTCGGGTAAACCTTGTGCTCATGACGTTGTTGAAAACGAGAAAATGTAGGTGAAAACCATGCAATTTTCATGTACACCTAGGAGACGTAATAGACAAGACATTGTACCCAAATTTGGTCAGTGACATAAAGCTATCGCCACATTACTGATGCTTCCCGCAAACCGCTCTCAACTTAAATTCTTCAGCCACAGCGTAGCAAAAACTTTCATTTTGCCCTGGTTATAAGGTTAGAAAAACAGCACATTTGATGTCACAGCTCCCTAGGAAGTCACCTGTCCATCTACCAACAAGTAGTAATGGCAAGAGCTCTCTACGTTCTTAAAACAGTATATAATTATAATAACTTTCTGTCGACTTCAACGTTGCCAAATGACTCCACAACAAGGACTTTTAGAATCATCCAAAACAAAACAAAAAACCTTTAAGGGTTAATATAGATATTCCAGGTCAAATTAATGGAAATATTAAGACCCAATAGCTTTACATTTTCTACCATATCCAAAGCATTGCCAGCGATGAGAATGGGCTCAAATTCTTGCTGGTACTTTGTAAAAGATATTGGCATCTCTTTACACCCGAGAAGAGCTCTGGGTCGAGAATGTATATAAAGGTAAAGATATGTTTACTTGACATTGATCAGTTCGTCGTATATTTTTAATTTTCGTTTGAAGATCTGGACGAGTGCTTGACTGGTTCACATAACTGCAATGGATCAGCACTTTGTAACAACACCTATGGTAGCTTCTCCTGCTATTGTTTGCCAGGGTTTCGCTATAATGCAACCGACTGCTGGGGTAAGCATGACACTCCGTGCAACACCAGGCAAACGATATTATTTAGAGGGTGACTGGGTTCAACTTCACCTTCGCTGAATTCTCCATTCCTACCTTTTGCAGAAGGATCTGGAATAAAATTTCAATGACTGCAGAGCTTGTTAATCTAAAGTTTTATATCACAAGTCTCCGTCACTCAAATGTACTTCAGAAATATACCAGATGCTGACAGTCGATCACATTTAATTCTCCCTCATTTTGTTCTGTCGTTCACCTTATTTCGTGGAGAGCCTCTAGCTTTCCAGACGCGGTCTGTGATTGGAGACTGAGAACATAGATCATACAACACAACCATGCATATCCCTAGCTCTGATAACAAAAGAAGACACAGGGCGTAAGGACCAATGGAAATAGAGGTCTGGGAGGGTTACAGGATTACTCATTTCGGGAACGCTTGATAACGCATAAAACGATTAAAAAGCAACACTTCAAATTTTCAAAAGCCTGTTTTTTTTTTGTACTCGTAAAAAAGGTTTACCTCTTGGAAACTGTATCCATATTTTCCAAAAAACTTAACTTACAAAAGGCTCTTATTTCCTACCTTAAAATTATAAAATAAATAACGTTCGTAAATTGTTTTGTTGTTGTTCATTTCTCAGACATTGACGAGTGTAAGGAAGGGACACACAATTGTCATACGATGTATGGTATCTGCACCAATCAACGACCTCATTTTCTATGTACCTGCGCATTGGGCACTAAAGGAAATGGAACTTATTGTTTATGTTAGTTCTTTGTTTGTTTTTCTTCCATCCCATATCATTTTTTTTCCATGGACCTTAGGTTTGCTATATGAGCTTAGTTCACACCTGGTACTGCGAGGGGAGCAAAGACCTAAAATTGCATAACGCACACGTGGACCAGCACTAGACCGCTTGACGCATCTTTAAAATTGCACTGGATAGTAAGGCCAAGAGTTCACATAAGTGTTTTAAGTCTAAATTGTTACCCCTTATTTCCTCCCCTGTTAGGGGAGCAGGGTTGGCGCAGTGGTGACACCACTCGCCTTCCACCAGTGTGGCCCGGGTTCGATTCCCGGACTCGGCGTCATATGTGGGCTGAGTTTGTTGGTTCTCTACTCTGCTCCGAGAGGTTTTTCTCCGGGTACTCCGGTTTTCCCCACTCCTCAAAACCAACATTTGATTGTATTTGATTTGATTTGAGATTTGAAATAAATAGGCCACCTTGTGGAAGTACTACTAATAAATCGTTATTATTATTATTATTATTATTATTATTATTATTATTATTATTATTATTACATTTACAGTCAATACCCCGCCATAAAAAAGGGAAATAGTCATGTTTTTATCCACACAACATACCATCTAATATGTGAGCATATGAATAATTAATCTCGCCAACTGCGTATCAAAACTTAAAGAATAGACCAAACTTTAACAGGAATTTAATGGCACCGGTTGTAGAAAAGGGGTAACAATTTAGACTTAAAACACTTATGTGAACTCTTGGCCTTACTATCCAGTGCAATTTTAAAGATACGTCAAGCGGTCTAGTGCTGGTCCACGTGTGCGTTCGTATTATGCGCGTACTTACAAACACCTAAGAAAAGCACCAAAAGTACTACTGTTTTTTTTAGAGTGCTTGCGACGGTTCCGGTTCCGCACGTACCACTATCGCTAACATTACTCCAACACTGACTATCGGTGCTAAAATTGTTGTTCCAACACTGACTAATGGTCTGTTATTTGATATTTCAGCGCTGGACCTGGTTTACATGATTGACCTGAAGTTTCCATCGAATAGATGGCGTGAGGAGTATCGACTATCCAACAGCTCGCAATTTTTGAACCTTGCCGAAGAAATCGAAAAAGGGGTAAGATTGATATTTCATTAAGGTGGCTGTCATCCAGGGGTGCAGCGAGCCTATGGGCCCGGAGGCCCGGGCCTACAAATTTTCAGCCTGCCCGTTATAAGAAGTTATAAAAAAAAAACGTTATAAAAAGGAAACGCAATTTATCAACGTATCGTAGGAATATAACAATCGCAACCACTCTGCAAGGGTAAGATTACGAAAGCAAGGGAAAACTTAAAAGCCCGCAGGCTATGAAAAATGCTACCGACAATCGTACAACGGTTACATATGGCGAGACAGCGAAACATGCACCTGGGCAGCCATTGCCAAGCGGAACCATCGACCGTTTCTTCTAGGAATAGTTTATTTCATTCTCAAATTTGAGAGCGTGGTAAAGGGGAGTTCAGATCACATTAATTCATGGCAGATAAAACGGCCATTTCTTGCTTAGGGAATACTGGATGATGGAAATTTTGGTTCTCTAGTTCAAAATTATGGTAAAATTCAGGGTATTTATCTTGACTTCATAAACACTTTTCGAGTCTGAGGAATGCACGAAATGTCGTTTTAGAGATTTCAGTAAAAAAAATTTCCCGGGGAACATGCCCCCAGACCCCCCTAGAAGTTCGCAATTTCGGCGCTCGATGCTTGGCGTGATAACGACTCTAGCGTTAAAAACAGGCCTGCAACTATTGAAAAACCTCCTTACGCCCCTGCTGTCACCGGCATCCAATACTTTTCTACTGCTCTTTATCATTTGATACCAAGATAGTGGTATGATAATATGTTACCATAGCAACAATATAATCTGTTAGAAACACTCCTAATTTTACCTTTAGGTGATCATAACTAAAACCGAACTACGTGAAACCCATTTTTTATTTAACAATTAGATTATGAGCTCGAGATTTCTATCGCGTGATAGCTGATGAGGGTGCAGCCCGAATCAGCTATCACGCATAGAAATCGAGAGCGAATAATCTAATTGTTTTAGTCTGAATCTTCTAGTTGTTCAAAAATAAACAAGTAAATTATCTAAATCCTCCTCGCAGACACTTGGAAAACGCGAAGAAGCGGATGCCATTGTGTTGACAATCGCTACTCACTATTATTCAGAGAACGGCATTCGTGATAGAACGCTAGTAGATTTATACTTATGTTGAATAGTAATGAGGTAGTCGAGATCTAACATTTTCCAAAGCTTCAAAAGATTCGCCTTAATCCGCTTCTACGAACTTCATTAAACTTTAAAGAAAGTTGTATTTTATTATTCTAAGTATTTCCGAGCATGAAAAAAAATTTTTTTGTGAGAAATCATCACTTGAAGATAAAATTAGGGGTGTTTCGAACACGTTATACTGCTGCTATGGTAACCCCTTTGTGTCAGCAATTCCCAGGCAATTTATTCAGCCTATGGGTAAGGAAAATTTCAACAGTCCATTTTCAGTGAAAAAAATAAATAACAAACGAATTATTTTTCAGCAAATGAATAAAGGGGATTAGTTACTAAAGAAACTGTGGTGCTGCGTCGGTGGGGGGAGTGAAATACGAAAATTTGGTTTATCAACGGAGCTGATAATGTAAATTGACCACCGTACAGGGATTCGATTAGCTGACGTTTCGAGCGTTAGCCCTTCGTCGAAGCGAATCGAGGAATTGTGGGTTGTGTATGGTTTATATACAGAAAATGGAGCTACGCTATTGGTGGTAATATGGTAACGTGAAAACAGGAATAAATTAATTGAATTAAAAGCGCTCGTTGAGGCCTTGGGGATTAAGAGTGCCGATTTGAAAGATCAATTTTTGCTCGAGATTTTTACGGCTTTCCGTGGTACCTTGATGTAGGGAAAGGCCGGAGATCGACACGTGTTGTTTAGAATGGCTAGGGAGATTAAAATGCCGAGCAACTGGTTTGGATGCATCTTTGTCATCTTTCTCAACATCACGACGATTTTCTCGGAATCGGTCACCTAGTAGTCTTCCTGTTTCGCCGATGTATAACTTTTTGCATCTTTCAAATCGGCACTCTTAATCCCCACGGTATCAACGAGCGCTTTTCATTCAATTATTCCATTTAATTATACCAACCCACAATTCCTCGATTCGCTCCGACGAAGGACTAACGCTCGAAACGTCAGCTAATCGAATCCCTGTACGGTGGCCAATTTACATTATCAACTCCGTTGATAAACCAAATTTTCGAATTATTTTTCAGGTTGAATACATTTACAGAGATGATAAAGCATTGCAACGGATGTATGTTGTGAGCCTTCAAAACAGGTGTGAATAGCGACCTCAAGCATAAGATATGTAAAATTATCATTTGAAATGTTTCTCACACATTCAGGAATGGAACCGAGGTCAAATTACAAAATAATGGAACGGTGTCCAGTATCTGGAATTGAGACTGTTAAGGAGCAATTTCCTGAAAATTTAGTGCAAGACAATAAGCCAAAACTGGAACACCTTGTGTTGATCCTCTGGTTTGCTTTCTCAAGTTTCGTTCGACAATAAAAACGTGTTGTAAACAATACCCACTGTAATTGGACTGTATTGCTAAAATCGTTGAAGTATTTTGTATCTTTTAATTCATTCTTTTGTTTTATTTTATTTTTACGTTAGTGATGGTTTAGTGCTTGCTGAGTTCTGGATGGTATTTTCGTCTGATGCAGTACTGCCAATCAGACCTCTTGATCTGGCTGTCAAGAGAGGACGACTCAAAAACCTGGCCATAGAGATGGATGATTATGCTGTTGAACAAGTAGTTGGTATGTTTATCAGAAAGTAATTCAAAGGAGGCCATCAAACAGAACCCCAAATCTAAATGTTGTTTCTTTTGATAAACAGAGAGAGAAGACTGTCCAGTGAAATGTTCTGAGCACGCTTTTTGTGCCAGAAATGGAACTACCTTTGAATGTGTTTGCAGAAGGGGTCACGTTGGTGATGGAAAGCAGTGCATTGGTGCGTACGGTATTCATCTATTTTTAGTGTATATCGGAGAGTAAACAGTTTACATTCCAGAAAACAATCTATTTCAAGAACTCAGAAGTCAGAAAATGCATTTGTTGTTAAAAATTCCAAAGGTGTTTTCAGAAATATCACCAAAGGTTAACTGTGCCAACCCAATTTGATCGCCATGTTTGGTTAAAGGAAAAATCTACAGCAACATGGGTTTGGTTATAGTTTCCAAAATAGGTTATCCTCGCGGAAGGACTACAAAAGTGGCGAGGTAATAAAATTTCGGGAATGGTTTGTGATCTAGTTTTATCCAGCGCTGGGACCAATTCGTGCCCAGTCATTAGCTTATGGATCATTTTCCCCAACTTTTACCATGAAAGGTACAGTATGTTGCCCAGTATCCGACCACTTCAGTTTAGAACTGCTATAACTTTCCTTCCTCAGTCACAACATTTCTGAAATTTGGCCTTGACACCGGCAATCCATTTAGTCTGTAATACGATGAAAAAAAGGTTTACGGTTTTACTTTCGTATCCATCGTGAAATTTGCATTTCTGCAGAGCTCGTTTGTTGCCCAGTATCCGACCAGCGAGCCCAGTATTCGACCACAACATTAACAACGTAATTAAACGCAACTATTTCACTGATTCAAGGAAATCATCCTTGGACAATCGAAAGTCGCGGTTTGCCAGCTCAATTAGCCAATCTGCTGACTGGTTTTCTTAATTTTTCGTTGAAACCGAAGGAGGGCCCTCCCGGCGGTCATAGTTCACCCGCCCTGACCCAGTCTGTTCACCAAACTTGTTCTCTTTGTGAGAATGAATGGATGAAAATCATATACATTTGAACTGCGGATTGAGGAATAAATATGTGAATGATCATCATAGTTGTGAACACTAAAAAAGCAGTAGTGAAATTAAAGCCTGAAAAAAAATCAGCCTGAATTTTTTCAGGCTTTATTTTCACTACTGCTTAAGCAGTGTTCATAACTGCGATGATCATTCACATATTCATTTGCCGTTCTCTTTATTCCCCAGTTTTGGGCTGCGTTTCTAGTACTTAGTCCGCCGTCACTAACATCTCTCATCGCTTCGAGAGGCCCTTCTAGGGTCAACAGATAGGTTTATATGAGAATTCCGTTTTAACTTTCCGGAAATACAAAATGCAGTCATGCAAAGCAAAGACACGGACAATAGTTCGCTTCGACAAATAAATGAAGAACGTTTCTATAAAGAGTTGTGTAGCATTACATTAATTACATGGATTATATGCATATACTTGGACATAATTATAGTTAAAGGTATGGAATTAATCTTGTTTAAACAGTTTGCTCAGCTTTATTATATCTCTCACTTAGTACGCGCGCTGTGATTGGTCAATTTTGCGGGCCGTATTCTACAGTAAGGCCCGCTTGACTTAAAAAAGGTTTCTTTCCCGCGCGCCGGATTAACCTCAGAGATATAATAAATATCTTACTAACCTCGTTTACTCGGTCCATACTGTAAGTTACGGATCCTCGTTTTCCCATTAATTCATGGCCCGCGCGCTTCGCGCTTGGGCCATAAATCAACAGGAAAAAACTCGGTCCGTAACTTACAGTACGGAACTCGGACTCGTTTAGTAAGAGGTATTTATACAACGATTTTGCACAGTTAAGAAAAAACTGGTCGGATACTGGGCATACTAAATCAAAACTTAGTGAATGTTTCTGGCCTCCCTTATTCCAGAAAAATTAAATTTTAAGAAGAATTAATTGATGTTATGACCTCTTGATTTCTTTGAGCATCGTCATTTTAAATATCCAACAGTTCCTTTGAAAATGTCACGTTTTACAGACCCTCAGTTGAACAGAGATAGTTTCACTGCGCAGTGAAAAACGTAAATATTAGCCATCAAAATTTCACGCACCTCAACAGAACGGTACTTTCTGCAAGT